>OZ010787.1:209524253-210124253 GCA_963932465.1 Maratus speciosus
AGGTTTGATCTTAAAGATCAATAGCGAATGATGTAACGCGGAAACGAAAAACTTAGCACTGTGGCCGTAATTCTTAGAAATATCTGCAATTGGAAAGTAAGGAAAATGGGAAAGTAAAGGAAACGGTTTTACTTTCGTTTATGCCCACAGTTTGTTTTCTTTATTCAAGAACTATCCAAATGATCGTCCAGATATCTTAAATTATTGGCTATGAAAAATTCAAAAAACAAATATTCTTGTATTGTTATACTGTCAGAAAACACTGTTTTACGAATTTCAAATATAACCCATCACACGTTAACCTAACATTAAAGCAATCAATGAAAGTAGAACCTAAACTAAGATGAAAAAATATAGAAGAATTTTTTTTTCAGAAAATTTTTGAATGATAATAATAATAATAATAATAATAACTATAATTTTGGGATTAATTAGCGACTCTTACCTCACGTGTAGTAGAGAAGAGTTATCCCCCAGCAAAGGCGAAATTGATTCTGAAAATATACTTTTAATTCTTCGATATAAATAGTAAAAGAGAAAAGCGAGAGCAAAGGCGAAATTGATTCTGAAAATATACTTTTAATTCTTCGATATAAATAGTAAAAGAGAAAGGCGTTAGATGCCCAACAATAAAAATGTCATTGCAAAAGAGGAGTGAAAGAAATGTAACATGTAGGTGAAAATAGTTCTTTTTACTATTTATATAAAAGAACTCAAAATTCATTTACAGAATCAGATTTGCAATTTCTGGGGTAAATCTTCGCTGCTACACCTGAGGAAAAGCGCCACCAATTAATTGCTTCCAAAATTTTAGTTGTATCTTTACTAATTCTCTTGGAGATAAAACAAACCAGATTCCCTTATACAGAGTCTGCCAAAAGTCACACCCTACACCCCCCCCCCCCACCCCGCCTTCACGTAGGAAATAAGTTGAAATTTTAGAAAAAGGTGAAATACGTGTTTAATTATTTGAAGGAGGACTCACGTGGTTAATGTCTAGGGGTGGGCTGTGGACTAGGGGCAGCTGGGGTTTGAACTTTGAAATTTCAAACGGGAAGGAAAGTGTTGTGGCATTACGCTATAAAGATAACTTCAAGGGACAAATTTAACTTAAAAAATTGTCCTCTGATATCTCTTAAGGAAGTTTTGACTAATTAAAAATGTAAGCCTTAATTTCACGAAAAAGGGAATTTTCTTAACCCCCAATCTAACTCCATCCAAACGATGCTCCAATTCATTGCTTTCCACTTCTTGGAAGTAATAGAGTCCTACATGAATTCCTTCCTGCCTGTCTTAAAGATGTGTCTGGAGAGAAGTTCTTTCAGTCGTCTGTAATTCATTGCTTTATGTCTTAGATGAAATTGGATGCAAATTATTGTATTAAAATGCCGCAACAAAATATAGTACATTACATTAGGCACCAGATCTAGAAAACGGGGAGGCCACTATAAAAATGATCTCCGCCTCCCAATCCATCGATCCGTATAATTCTGATTTAGGTAATCTCCGAAATATTTTCTGTAATGAGCAGGGCAGCTGTCCTGAGAGAAGAGGAGCTTTTCTTCGGAAATAATCTGATCTTCAGGAAAATCGACGGAATTTTCAACAAATTGTGTAAACACCGTATAGTTTGCATCTTATAGTATTCTAAGATGATTGACAGTTAAAGTTTTACCTAGAAAAATATGACTGATGGTATTATCTCCTAGAATTCCAGCACAGACATTATTTTTTGGGGGATATTGGATCTTGATACCGCTAAATACTTGTGGGAAAGATTTGCACCATAATGGAACGTTCTGAGGCTTTTTAGTTCTCCAGATGTGACGCCTAATAACTTTTCCTGTGAGAACACTTGTTGCTAGTTTAAAAGGTACATCCACCAAATTGGGGTAGGCTGAATATCTGTCTAACCACATTTCAAGCAGTCAGTAATGAATGTATGCAGCGACTTTATTACTGCCAAGAAATGAAAGGCAGAGAATTCGAGCATTTTTTGGGTTAAGAAGGTTTAGATTAAAACAATTTCCCATTTTCATGAAATTAAGCATTAAAATTTAAATTAATAATACCTTTCTTAAGAAATATGAGAGGGCTATATTTTAAATAAATTAATGGTCTTGGAGCTATAAGATACTCTTCCAGTTATATGCTACAAGCTACCCCTTCCCATTTGAAATTTGAAAGTTGAGCCCGCCAGATTTCTCTCAGCCACAAGATGTTTTAACTAGATAAATTGATTGAACTCACCTTTCACAGTTTCCTAAAATTCCAACACATTTCCTATGTACGAGGGTGGGTGTGCCTTTTGACAGACCCTGTATATTTTAGAGTTAAAGTGTAAATTATCTGAATATATAAGTGTCATCCTAATGTCACTCCAATGACATTCCTAAACATTGTTCATTAACAATTTCTCATAGTTGGAAAATTTACTTTAGAATTATTAGAGTTGCTTTGGCAAAATATTCATGATCGATGATTCGTGTAAAGAGTACACTAACAAATATAACTTTATTGAATAGTCATTTGAACTTATTTTTCAAAATATAGGCTTTGTTTTTATTTGTTAACTTTTTAGGAAAATGAAGTGTAATTAATTCATTGCTCCAAATACATAAATGGAAGATTTTTGGGGCTGAAATTTGTAATTTCATATTCAAAATCAAAATTCAAGACAATTATGACCTTTAAATGATTACCTCTAAATGTTATATTATCTCCAAATGACATAAATGCTTCTACATAATTTATTTAAACTTAAAATAATTTTTTTAAGTTGCTTTTAGTTGATTCATATTTGGACATTAGGAATAGCAAAAGAACAGCTCGTTTCTACTTCATATGTTTTTTAAGAATTTCATTCAAGTTAGTTATCCCGGCATAATCAATTTGCCATTGCTTTTTTGTTGTAGATTTTTTTAAAGGAAAAAAAAATACTTTAACGGGCATAAGCAACAAGAATAAATAAATAAAATTGCTTACTATTTTTTTAACAGTAATAATGTAACTTGTATTGCAAAAGCAATACTTTTAAGAGAAAAAACACTTGTGAAAAAATTTGTGTCTATAGACACAAAAACTTTTTAATACAAGAAAAAAAAGTTGGTGATACCTATATTCCTTTTGCCTGTTAAAGACTTAATAGGATAAGGTGGTGCAAGAGTGCTTAGTGTACAAGAGTACGCAGGGCAGTTATCTAATCTCAAAACAGAGTTTTGCATTTAGCTACAGTTGTAAACGATGTAATGGCATGGTAAGTTTATGGTGAAAAAAAAAACTATTTATTTTGGTGAAATTTTTAATGATTTAGAAGAGAAAAGGTGATTTTGGCCTTCTCGTTATATTTATGATTTTTGAAAACAGGATCATAATAAAGATTACAAAGCTAATTTAAATTTTTTCGGTTTTTATGGATTAGGTTATTATTGGACTACCTGTCAGATAAGTGATTTGGATTTGTTTATCAATAGATGGCATTACTGATGTTTCAAAGATATTTAGTGACGATAAGACAAAGTGTGCAAGAGTCCGTACCTGTTTTTGGAAAAACTACTACTGTTGGTAAAGCAGGATTTAAAATAACGGCTCTATAGCCTTTCAAAAAACATCTTTTTTTATATACTGACTTTTCAGCAAGCAGTGTCACTGGAAGACCATTAGAATCTAAACTTGTTGAACCACATACAGGGTGATTCATAAATATCGAAACAATAGGCTATCTCCTTAAATATTACCCCTAGACACATACTTCCAATTGCAAAGTTTCATAAAAAAAGGTGCAAAATTTGATGAGATAAGTTGCAACTTCATGGGGGGTGGGGGGGGGGGGCTCTATTTGAGAAAATACAAAAATTAAATTTTTATACGGCCCCTCCCCCCTTGCGTAAAATTTCCAATTAGGAATTTTTTACTTATCCATTCCTGAATTAAACACAAAAAAATTCATCTCGATATCTCCAAAATTCGCGGAGATATTGAAAACCAAAATTCGTGACTTACACCATTTACCCATGCCTCTGAGTGACGAGTTATTGACTTATTTTGAATGCAAGATAGGGATCATCCACAAATTGTATGTTATTAAACGTCGATTTAAGACAGCGCCTCTCCTTTGGATATAAAATAGTAGCGTACAGACTTTACTTTAAATTTGCTTTCAAAATATGCTGGAGGTCTGCATTAGAGGTCTGCACGAGTCGAAATATCCAGGCCTGGGATCGGCCAACTCATAGAAAAAGAAGTTCTGCCCGGCCTGGAAAAAAGTTAAAATCTCAGCCCCGAACTTGGACCGGCCTGACTAAATGTCTGCAAAACCTTGTTTTTTACGTCGATATGGTAAATAATTGTTTCGTATGAGAAGTTCCAACCAAAAATACTTACTATAGCTTTTATTTTTCATGTTTATAATGTTCATTTGTAAAGAAGCGCAGTACGCTGTGATATTTATTTTTTTAATGAATCTCTATTTGTATGTAAATATTTCACTTATCATTAATATCGTTAATCCATATTCGACGTATTGGAGACTTTGAAAAACGCTATACAGTAAAATCTTCTAAGACGGAATCACATAGGAAAGAAAAAAAATGCGTTAGAGACAAGTTCCCTTCTTAGCAGATGTAAATGTAGTCTATTCTTTTTTCAGGTATTGCATTCATTTTGTATGGATCAACACATTTATTTGTTTCAGACAGGATTCCGTCATAGGCAGGTTTTTTTTCACTGGTTTTACTGTATTTTATTTTTTTGCCTAGAAATCTACTATCCTTTTAAAAAATGAATTTTTAAGTTTAATTGTAAAATAATGGCAATTTAAATATATATGTATTTTTTGTAAAAAGTTTTAGGCTGAGCCAAATTTTACCGATTTTTGCATGGATCAGGTCAGTCAGAGGCAATAATTTTAATACGTGTCTGTTCCAAAGTGAAAATTTCTCCATAGGCTGATATAGGCTGAAGGAATCCAGTCCCGGTTTTGTATGGAAAAGATGCCTTGGACCCGCCCCGGCCGAGCCTTTAGGAAAGAGTAAGGTCCAGGACTGGATCGGCCCTAGAATTAACAATTTTTTTAAGAACCTCGCTGGGACGATTTAAAATCTGAAGTTGTGCGGGCTAAAATTATGTAAAAACTCTTATTCGGCATGTTGGAAAAAGCCTTGCTTTAAATCAACTGACGGACATTGAAGTAGTACAGAAAGAAGGTGAAAAGTGCAAAAGTTAAACTGAATCAGAAGTTTAAGCTACATAAGGAGCTACTTTACTCAACTGCAATTTTTTAAAATATTTTTTTAAGGAGACAATCTTTGTTTAAAAATTTTAAGGCATTTTTCTGGATGGTGGATTTTCTTTTAACCATTTCTCGTCTTTAAATTGTTATAAGTCAATAATTGTTAAAGAAAAAAAGGTGCAAACTTAGAATATGCTTTTTTTATTAGTTTAAATTAATTTTATTTCGGCAAATTTGAAAAAAAAAATTTGAAAATATGATTTTTCTTAAATAAGTTGCGTCATTTTTTAAATTTATATTTTAATATTTTTAAAATTAATATTTAAGTAAATCCTGAAACAAAATTAAAATTATATTTCCTCTTTTAGAGGTTTGCATGGGCCCGGGCTTGGCCCGAGGCCCATACTGATTTAATTAATTTAATTGACTGGTTGATTTGATTTTTTTACGGGCCGGGCTGGTGCTGTTTTCGCTGATTTTGGTATGGTCCGGTCCCGGCCGGGCGGTGAACTATGAAAATATAAAAGGGCCGTGCCGGGTTCGGGCCGAACTCTTAATTTTTACACCGGGCCGTGCCAAGATAGTTTTTGTTCGGGCCGGACATGTAAATTCCGGCCCATGCGGACCTCTGCTCTTTAAAATTAAATGAAAAAATAATAAAATTCGACAAATAATGTTTCGAGTTATAACGATTTTTAATTACCCCACTTAAAAAAGTAATAATCATTTAAAATTTTTTTAAAAAATTTTATGAGAAATTTCAGGATGTGACTTAGTTTGCAAATTATATGATTAACCATCAAAAAAGAAAAAAGAAATCAAAATTCTAGCTCAATAAATATATTTTTTGCATGTTTCCTGGAACTCTTAAAGTAACACTGTTTCTTGGATTGCACGCACTTCAATTTGTGTCTAATCCCTTAAAACCTGATGAATTATATAAACGGGCATAACTCTGTGAGTTTTAGAGATATGAAGATGGAATTTTTTGTCAGGAATGGATAAGGAAAAATTTCCCAATTGGAAATTTTGCTCTACGGGGGGCCGTATAAAAATTTTATTTTTGTATTTTCTCAAATAGATCCCCCATGGAGTTGCAACTTACCTCATCAAATTTTGCACATTTTTTAAATGAAATTTTGCAATTGGAAGTATGTGCGTAGTAGCAATATTTAAGGAGATAGCCTATTGTTTCGATATTTATGAATCACCATGTATTTTTTTTGCCAGCAGAACGACAGAATACTGAAAATGAGGAGGAAAGACAATTGCTTTCAATAGAAAAGGATATTTCAGAAAAGGCAGAAAAGCTATGTAAGGAAAAGACGCACGGTCAATGCGAAACAAACCCATCTTCTGTTTTGCAAGATATACTTCAACTTCAACAACTTCATCTTAAGTCAAATTAACAGAGTTGTCATTGTATCCAGAATAATCTGTGCTGCGATACTAGGATAACGGTACTGGCGATACTAGGATGTTATAATAAGAGGAGCAGAAAGTCTGAAATTCTAAGCAGTTCACGATACAAAAGACAGCTTGAAGATGACGCTGCAGAAAAAAGTCAAAAACCTTCCTCAAAAAAGGATAAAAGTAAACCCAGGAAGCCAAAATCTGCACCAAAGAAAAAAAATGTGGATATGTCCAGGCTACTCAGAAATCTATAGAGAACCAATTGTAGAGGATTGAATAATGAGCATTTCTTGCAGAGTCTGATGGCACGGAGAGTAAACAGACTAAATAAGTCATGGTCACTACCTATGCGACGTTTGTAAGTGAAACGCTTCTGTTTTATATTGCGCACTCTTTCACATTTGCCTGCGCACTCTTGCCCTCAATGGTTGTACAAGAATGCACATTTAGGACACCAATCTTTTTGCAAATAATACCGAAAGTGTTCCTGATAAGTTGATGAATGCAAATTTTTTTTGTTAGCTTAATAATCTAAGATTATAAATAAAGTATAACTCCATCCCTTAAATCTCTACATATTTTTGTTATTTAATGAAATAGCTAACGAGCGCATTCCTGCACCACCTTACCCTATATTTATATGTAGATAACAAATAACACAGGAGCATTTTAGAAACAAATAACGACTTAGACGCAATTTAATGTAACTTTTAGTAAATCACACATTGAAAAGCAGGGATAATCACATGTTTGCGTATATAAGTAACAAAGTTTTTTTTCAGTGCATTTGACAAAACATATTTCAGCCACACATTTAGCAATAAAAGAAATTCAACAATAATTGATAATCTGAATGCAAACTTGGAAAATCACAGTCATATATATATACAGTAAAACTCCAAATATACATAACATAATAGAAAAAAAAACAGAATCTACTTTCACGAAAGTATTTTAAATACAATATTTTTTGTTTTATTAGTGAGCATTAAATTCCAAATGAATTTTGTGAACACGACTCAAGTTAAAATATAAAAGAAGTTTTAAATGAATGGAGGAAGGCTGTTCTGTATTATGTAATTTTATTGTTACATTTTAAAACATTGTCATTAAAGAGAATGAATGACACATTACGGTACAATTCATGATATAAATTTTCGCTTAGTGAACTTTATTGCTGATTATAAAAAATGAAGAAATTTTACAATATTACATGTGAAATTCAGCGCATGAAGTGAATTTTATATGTTTATAGTATGTCAATAAAAGTTTTAAATGAATATGCTAGGAAAATGCATGTAAAATTTAGTTCACAATTTATTACAGCCAGTTATTTAACACGAAGAGCAATTAATAAAAGATAATTATATGATGAGTTTAAATTCAAATTTTTCTGCAATTTAGAAGCATTGTTAAATTTATAGTGGTATAAAAAGTTCAATTCTAAATGTTTCTAGAGATATTATATAGTGAGAATAATGATAGAATAAGAAAACTACTTTTTAATATTCAACAGCATATTTAAACATGTTTAAATTTCATTTAGAAGGATCGTTTATTATACGTGTAGCCATCCATCGATAGAATATCGCATGCGTTATGACTTGATGAATTAAATGTTTCACCATAAAATAAACATGGAATTTGGTTTAAATTTTTTGATACACATAATTTGAAAATTTTTAAAGAATTTGTAACATTAATTTTTTTTAAAATTTAAATAGAGGAAATAGGATTACATTTATATGGCTAATGCAATAATGATAATCGGGACAATCGAATCTAAATAGCAATTTCGGTAACATTTCATTATTTCTTCCCCATGATATTTTTTATAAGGGAACATTACTTAAAATTGTTTTACTACACTGGATATAATAATCGGTATAATCGTGGATTTGGAATAGCCTCTGTAAAATTTGCGATAATATGATAAAAACTGATATGCATCAGAATCACTTCCATATTAATGATATAGTATATATATATAGTATAATTTTGCGATTAAAATTTTTTAATGATAATGTACTTATCACTCATGGGGTATTATATAATAATTATAGTTATATACATATTCTGGAATATTTCTTCCTTTTCTTTAAAGATTTCAGCCAGTCAATGTTTCGTTACTTTTTATCAGCAATTAAAGAAAAAAATGCGTTATTTCAACAGAAGTATACAGATAGTACGTTTGTTCCCCTATTACTCCATGGTGTCATTCGATTAGTTTGAAATGAGATACAGAAATAAGACAAGCATTATCTGTTAAACGTCTGTTAGATATTTAATAGACACGTCGTCATAACTATTCAGTGTAAAAATAAAACTGATTTCTCAGCTATGGGGGAAAAAAAGTCTTGCAAGCCTTTTATATATTTTCATTTAGTTATGTGCAAGTTAGATTACTCCCCCCTGGTTTATTTTATCTGCTTGTGTAGGAAACTAAAAGGTCGCGATAAAGGAAATATATTTTGCAAAAGATGCTATACACTCTTTTTATTTCATTCTTTTCGTTTATCTTTTTTGCAATGTGACAGGAAATAGCATATTTTTCAAAAGATATATATTTAATAGTATATATAAAGTATATTACTGGGTTTTACTTTTTTCAATACGCATTAAATAAAAATATCAAATTAAATAATATCCTAGCAATAGCTTTTAACTAACAAACAAAGTTAAATTTGATAAACCATATTAATGATATAGTATATATATATATAGTATAATTTTGCGATTAAAATTTTTTAATGATAATGTACTTATCACTCATGGGGTATTATATAATAATTATAGTTATATACATATTCTGGAATATTTCTTCCTTTTCTTTAAAGATTTCAGCCAGTCAATGTTTCGTTACTTTTTATCAGCAATTAAAGAAAAAAAAATGCGTTATTTCAACAGAAGTATACAGATAGTACGTTTGTTCCCCTATTACTCCATGGTGTCATTCGATTAGTTTGAAATGAGATACAGAAATAAGACAAGCATTATCTGTTAAACGTCTGTTAGATATTTAATAGACACTTCGTCATAACTTTTCAGTGTAAAAATAAAACTGATTTCTCAGCTATGGGGGAAAAAAGTCTTGCAAGCCTTTTATTTATTTTCATTTAGTTATGTGCAAGTTAGATTACTCCCCCCTGGTTTATTTTATCTGATTGTGTAGGAAACTAAAAGGTCGCGATAAAGGAAATATATTTTGCAAAAGATGCTATACAATCTTTTTATTTCATTCTTTTCGTTTATCTTTTTGCAATGTGACAGGAAATAGCATATTTTTCAAAAGATATATATTTAATAGTATATATAAAGTATATTACTGGGTTTTACTTTTTTCAATACGCATTAAATAAAAATATCAAATTAAATAATATCCTAGGAATAGCTTTTAACTAACAAACAAAGTTAAATTTGATAAATCTCATGGGATTTAACAAATGTAAGAAAAGATAAATGCATATCGAGTCATTGTTACATGTAAATAATCTTTTTAAAATATAAAACGGGATTAGATCATACTATTTTATGATTTCCTGAATTTTCTGATTTTCAATTTCTGGACTATGAGAAAAAAAAAAAAAAAAAAAAAGACACCAGTATTTCAGTTATTTCAAAATAATTTCACTGGCAAAAATTAAGCCAGCAGAAATTTTCTGTATGTATGCAACATGAAATAAACATTAAAATTACTTATGATAGCTAATATTATAGAAGTATCGGTCTTTTTACTGATTACGTTTTACATTTTACGGACTGGCATTAAAACAACAAAATACAAACTCACAAATTATTAAAACAGATATTTTTAAACAGGAAAATTTTCATTAAAAAAATACAAAATGGTATTATTAACATAATATTGAAATTAAAAAAAAAACTATTAGACATGATATAATTAATGAGAATAAAAGCCTGTCTTTTTAAAAACATGATGTACCAATAAACTAATAGAAAAATATATAAATAACACATTCAAACTATAAAAAATGTCATTTGAAAGATAAGATGGTTGAGTTGTCTGAGTTATAATAAAACACATCAACGTGTAAACCGTATAAATATATTTATATATATATTTCCAAACTACTAATTATAGTATTAGATGTAAATTTCCAACTGGGTGAAATATGTCCGGACCAAGACTTGAACCAGGGATCTCCTGGCTGAAGCCGCCAGTGCTCTACCATCTGAGCTATCCCGGACAAATCTGGTGGAACTTTCTCACCCAGATAACCTTAATGATTATAGCATCTGGTCTGAAACCTGGTTCAGCTCAACAAAATAAATCTCAGGTAATGGAACTCCAGAAATCTAGTGTAATCTAGTGTAATTACGTATCCAGCGATTTCTGGAGTTCCATTACCTGAGATTTATTTTGTTGAGCTGAACCATGTTTCAGACCAGATGCTATAATCATTAAGGTTATCTGGGTGAGAAAGTTCCACCAGATTCGTCCGGGATAGCTAAGATGGTAGAGCACTGGCGGCTTCAGCCAGGAGATCCCTGGTTCAAGTCTTGGTCCGGACATATTTCACCCAGTTGGAAATTTACATCTAATGTGATTTATTTACCAATTAGAATAATTGTGTTAAAATTAATCTAGTATTGAAAAAAATATACTACTAGTGTGCTTTAAGGAGTAAAACGCGTAATTTATAAATAATATACTTATTTCAACCTTAAAATAACAGAGTTAATTAAAAAATCTTTAAAATATGTACATATTTATATAAAAAAGGATTGCTCAAAATATGAAGAAATATTTTGTAGCACTTCAAAAGATTTTTATATATTTTCAGTATAATATTTGCTTCTTAAATAAAGGAAAAGATCAAAGTTCACAATAAAAAAATTACCTTTTAAAAAGTAAACATATAAAGTAGGAATAAAGTACTTGAAAAAGAATTATAAATGTATAGTGCTTTGTTAGCAATTGCTTAACAAAATCCTAAATATGAAAATTAAATGCTGTAAAAAGTTACATTTATTTTGAAAAACAACGGAAAAAATAAGCACTCTATTATTTAAAAGTGTTGATATTTATCTCGGTGCTTTTAAAATTTGAACTTGGTGCTTTAGTTTTCAGGAATATTTTAAATTATGTTCCAAAAAAGTTTTATTTCTAAAGAAAATTAAGAGGAAATTATTGTATCTGTTAATTCTTTAAAAGTATAAGCTAATCGATAATTTTGGCATTTTAATTATTTAAAACTTCATAAACACAAAATAGGCAAAATAAAATAAAATAAAATAAAATAAAAAGTAGCAAAGTTGAAGCCTATTCCAAGCACAAAAAACGTAATACCACACTTCATTAAGTAGATGAAACACAATATTACACAGAAAGTTTACAGAACTCATTCTTTTAAAAAGAAAAATCTAATGAAAATATCTGGTTTTCAAAAGTGATAAATCGTAAATTCCTATGATTTCTTTTTATGGATAAATTTTAATAATTAATTTAAAGCAGACGCTACACCAATACCATATTTATGTGCAAAAAATAATGAAGTTTACATTGTAACAGTTTTAAGATACTTCTGACTTAACGAAAAAATTCAGTTCCCACAATTGGGTTGCTCAATGAAATGGCCAAGTAAGCAATTCTTTTGTCTCGTATATTCTATTCATTTAGAAAATCAGGGAGACAAATTTAAACTTAAAGTTTTATTTTAAGTATTATTTATCAGTGTAAATAACAATTACATTATAAAAAAACTGCGCATGAACAAGAAATATAATTAACATAAAAAGCACAGTAGAACAATTACATATAAAAATGTCTTATTAATGCACATAGTAAATGTTTTCAATCATTATAAAATCTGCTAGGAATTAAATGAAAAAAGTTATCACACACACACACACACATATATATATATATATATATATATATATTATAAAACATAGTGAAAATATGTCATTTGTGCGGATAGTCGAAAAAATCAAACGTAGCTCAGCAGGCACATTTTTCTAAACATCTAAATGGGCGTGTCAAGTCCAGAAATTCGCATCCAGTACCAATTTCAGCATCTAATACGAAGAATCACATGCATTGTAAATCTTGGGTGGTACGAATGTGTGTGAAAGAAAAAGTTTTCGATAAAAAAAGAAAAAAATGTTATAAGCTCTGACAGAAGTGAGTGCATTCGTTATATAAAAATTTCATTAAAGCAGAGGTACCTTTTATTCGTTTAACTGTAATAAAATTATACATAGGCAGTATAGGACAGTGGCAAACCATTTAGGCATGTGTACAATAAGTTGAATGTGGATTAGATAAAAACCCTACAAAAATGTCTAATACATTTTTAATTTTTGCAACAATAACATAAAGAAAACTGCTACATAGTTTTTCAATTTTACAAAATAATCAGAAGTAACTCAAAGTAGGGAAATTGAGAGAGAAACAAAAATCTTCAGGGGATTTGTTAACAACTCGCTATGCTTCAGTGATGTGCAAACTTATTCAACCCAGACGACAAAATTTTACGAAAATAAGTTAATCTGCTATTCTTTGGAAGAGAAATCGACATCCGTTCACATGTTTTAGTTATAAAGAAGTAAATCTAAGAAGGGACTGACTAAAGCACTCGTTCAGCTACATGATTTCAAGAATAGTTTAAAATTCTATGTTTTAATCAAGGTTGTAAAAATCTAGAATATGTAGACTGAAGACAAATTTATAGTGACTATCATTTGAGCCATTCAGTATAAAAACTAATTAACATTTAGAGAGAAAATTTAAAAGTATAGAAAACCCCCCGTAAAAGTAATATCTGAAGCAGTATATTAAAAACAGGAAAAGCGATTCCTTGACTTATGCCAATATAATTTTTTTAAGACGATCTTTCATAGTCACATAAGCAGACTTTGTCGTGAAGTGATCAATATTTGTTATCAATATGTTATCGTCATCATGCGTTTCATAATCAATTTTCATTAAAAACCAAGATGCGTTATTATTATTTTCATAATTTAACTATATTTTTATCAAAGTTGAATAAGTAAATAAATATGCAAATAGAAATCATAATCATTCTTAACTGAATAATCAAGTCTTAATGCATGAAACCAAAGTTTCGTACATTTCTATAAAAAACTATGGAAACACACTTGAAAATTTTAAAATTCTTAATTATGATAGATAGAAAATTGCAGTGACGCACAAAAAGCCGCACAAAAGTGTATAAAATTTTAATTCACAAAATAATGTGTAGCTCAATATAAGGCAAATTTCTGGCTGTTATTTTTTTAAAAGATGATTACATTAAATAAAAGGCAGTTTGGCATAGTTAGCTCACAGATAAAATCAACTTTATCTGTGAATGAATATTTTTGTGCGATAATTTAGTTATAAAACAAAAAATAGAAAACTCTTAAAAAGAGCATTTTACATTAAAAATAGAAAATTTATTCAATTTTAAATAAAACTAGCAAAGCCGTCTGTTACTTTTATTAGATATTTAAATGCGTAAAAGTATTACCTTAAAAGGTTATCTGAATAAAAATATGGAATTAAAAAAAATTAAAATATATAAACTTAATATTACGTATATATGGCAGATGAGAAGAGAAGTACCAACGTGAATGATTTTTTCAAAACAGTTTATGTAAAACATTGCTAGATAAAAACTCATTTTAAAATTTTTGCAAGTAAATTTTGAATTTCCATAAAACATATACTCCAAAACACAAGACACTCTAGAAATAGAACACATTTACAGAAAGTAAAATAGGAAAGAGATCAAGTATCAGTGAAAACATCAGTGGTTTGAAATGCTCATAGTATTTTGCCAAGGATTCACACCAGAGCATATCACAGAAAATTAGAAACTCTAAATAACATTGTATACGTAGAAGAAGTACACCATTAACTTAAAATACATTTGTACAAACGAGAAACACATAAATTAAAATAATTACGAATGCTCTTACTAAATTGCAATGCAGTAGGCTAAAAAAAGCCACACATGATTAATAACAACAAAAACATTCCTCTATATTTATGGAGAGTTAGCTTCTAAATATTATATGTAATGTACATAAGCAAGGACGCAATGCAACATAAGAATTTGCATTACTTATTATCACAGTTTTAAGGCATAAAGCTTTAAATGCCTCTATTGCAACTTAGAACTTTAAAATGCATTAGCCACCGATTTAACAATTATAAAGGAACTTTTAAAGTCAATAACTCTTAAGTCTAACAAACAAAAAATGTCTTTTTCTTTTTGTTAAAAGAAATGAAATTCTGAGGATGTGCTATGGTGATAAATGATCAACTTTTAAGCCATTTTCCTTTGGCTGAGTCTCGTCGTTTTTATTCTCATCAGCATCATCTCGAGTGGGTGTTGTTTGGGGGGCTGCTTTAGAACCTCTTCGCGACTTAACTGTGCTACTTCGCCTTCGACCTTCAGCACCTTCAGGTTTTTCAGGTAAAATATCATCTTCCATCAGTATATTTGCGTCAAGTCCTATTGTAGTCCCAATCCTTAACTTGGCCATCTCAAAGGTCGCTGATAACTTCTCTTGCACTACATTGATACACATGGAGGTTAACGCAAGCCCAAAAAGTAAGTATATAAAGGCCGCCATCATGTACATGGGATGATCTGGAACATAATCTCCAAACCCGATGGTACTCATTGAAATAAAAACAAAGTAAAAAGACTCGAAAAATGTCCATTCCTCCCATAAAGTGAAAATAAGAGCGCCTAACATCATATATGAAATAAGCAATAAAACAGCTAAAGAAACGGGCAAATTAAATTCATCATCTATATCTTCACCTTCTTGTATTACGTGATCCTCGATTTCTTGTTCCATTTCAACATCTTTAGTATAATTTTCTTCATTTTTCTTGGATTTTTCCTCGTTGTCTTTCGAAACTTTATCTGAACTTTCGCTTGTTGGTGATTTGATACTCTGGTTTTCAATATCTCTTTCTAGTGGTACTGGAAGAGGCTCGACAGGAGATTTCTTGCCTTGATAAACCATATAAGGCATTTTATTCCACGCTACTGACATATACTGAAAAAAAGAAAAGGAAAGAGTATTAAAGGCATTTGAGATAAATAGATAAAATTATATTTTATATAATTCAAGTTGCATCTTTTAGCTACTTTTTAAAATAGTTTCTTCATTTTAAAATTAGTTGAAAATGTCTTCCTAAATACATTTTAACCCTTAGCTACCGTGAAAAAATTGTCACATATTACTGTGAGCGGTTTCTCAGACCGCTTCATCGAAAGATGAATAAAAGTTTCGATTAACTCATAGGATAAATTTTCTATCCTAAACTTTACGTAGAGGACTACTATAATTAAAATTACCTATTCAGAAGTCTCTAGTGATAGTATTAAATCCCCAAGCGAAATAAAATTGCAGTAGTATTTATAGTTAAACTGAATGTTACAAGTTAAACTGTGAAGATTGAGCAACGGTCCGAAAGACCTCTAACAACAGTTAAAAATTAATGTGCACATATTTTTAAGTAAAATAATAAATATTAATTAGCAAGGACTTTACTGATGCACATTTTTTCCATATCGATTAGGTTTGTCATTACAGCTGAATTGTTTACCTTACATAAATTTATTACTACATATCTACTCCCTTTTACACTGAAAAAAATATTTCTATTTACAACAAGATATGTTTATGGACAAACAATTAATTAGATATATCTATTTTGACCTCTAACAATGTAAGGTGCTTCAATTTTCCTATTTTAAGTTTTGTTTAATAATGTAATAAAATTTTAATCTTGGCTCTACCAATGGTACAGTCGTGGAAAAAAAAAAGTAAACACCCCCTACTAACTCCTCAACAAATTATCGTAGAAGAAAGTTACTGGTGCCGAACGATTGAAAATAAGCTCTACTTTTAAATGATATATATAAAATTTACTTAGGGGGCCATCTACATATTAAAACGAACCATAACTTCGTTTTTTTCAATAGTAGTACACAATTCTGACAGCATAAATGAATTCTACAACCTTCAATTAGCCTAAAAACGAATTTTTATGCAATTCGTACCATAAGTTTCCAAGAAATTAATTATTTTAAAACGAGCGTATTCTAAGGGCTGTATCCAAATTGAAGTTCCGTACTCAATTGTTAACCGAGAGAGCCCCTTTCTTGATCAAGGCACCTTAAGCGCCACTCAAGGAGTCAATGAAGCCTGTTAGATAACAGTACAGCAGAATAAATTTCAAAATATCTACTCACTTCTATCATAGACGGCCCCTTAAACCATCATTTTGCCGTTTTTTAAGCATAATTTGAAAACTACTTGGAAGAAAAATGTGAAATTTTGGTTTTCCATAAATCAGGACTTAATAAATCTAAATCCATCAAAAAAAAATTGTAGGTTGCAATTCATAATTTTTTCGAACATTAATTTCATAATTCATAATTCATATCATAAAATTATAAAAATTGCGAATTCAGCGTATTTATGTTCGGGTATATTAGTATTATTGCTACAAAAAAATTAGCACATTAGGAGCTTAATTTCAGGAGATATAAATAAAAATATGAAAATGTAATTTAACATTAGAAGCACTAAATTTTGAATGTTTATAATTCAAAAACTTAATATTCAAATGACTTGAAATTTGGTTTCTAGGCATAGTTTGAACCGAAGATTTGAAATATCTCGTTAAAATTGGGTATTGCATTGAAAAAAATGAAGTTTGGATTCGTTTTAATATGTAGACGACCCCCTAAGAAAATTTTATATACATCATTTAAAAGAAGACTTTATTTCCAATCGTTCGGTACCAGTCACGTTCGTCTACGATAATTTGTTGAGGAGTTAGTAGGGGTGTTTACTTTTTTTTTCCACGACTGTACAATAGACTGGCTTTATAGTCAAACGTATTCGTTCCTTCAAATTATACATTTAAACAGGAGAGCTGTTGGGAGGGTTGATCCACTCTTTAAAAGGTATTTTTTAGTTTCATTAAAAATAATTGACAGCATTGCTTACCATACATTTTTTATTACCAAATTAAAAGAGAAAAAAAAAGAGTGTGATTTGCAATAAAATTCAAAGAAGACGATGTTTACACATTTTATATATTTGCATAAAGATTTGTTGGTGCTTAAAAAACAAGAGTGAAATAGCAGCAGTTTAATTTTAGGCCACATTAATTTCAATTGTAGCTTGTCAATAATCAATATTTATTCATTTCAAATTGAAAAAAGGAAGAACCCATTAAGGTTGGTTGTATTTATGACGGCCAATTATCAACACGAGGGATATAGGCCCTAAGGGGAGGAGTGCCCTTCGTGGGGGTCTTTCTAAGGGAACCTAACCCGTATTAACGCTTGGAGAACCAAGGTTCGAAGAAAACCACGAAAACTCCGAACGATTAGGCCGACGGGCGCGATTGGGATTGAACCCAGCACCTCCCGTCTATCAGCTTTGAGAGCAGAGCCTCTCGGCCACTGGTGGGGCGAAGAACCCATTAAGAATAAATTGCCAATTAAATTAAATTCAGCAAGGTTTTCCTCATGCGGAAATAAATGAAATCAAAATAAATTCTTAACAAAACTAGCTCAGTTTTCCAAACTAATATTGGAATTGGTAGGTGTATCATGTTTTCCATAGAAAATGTGGCTGTGTATTCAGTTTTTAGACATATAAAAGAATTTACTGCAGAAAATCGATGGCGAAATAAAACAAGACATCCTTTATGTCTAATTTATTTAATTATTCTGCCTGTAAAAGAAAAAATATTAGCATTTTTAGAACACAATATTTCCCAAGATGACCCTCCGCCCCCTCCCGAATATTGACTGAGCTATCACATAGTTATCTTCCTTGTTGTTTGACATATGAAGAACTATATTAAATATACCGCTTAAGCCTTTTTGTTTTTATGATTATGAGTAATTGCCTCTTTATCATTCCCACGAACTTTAACAAAGTTTCATAGTGAAATTTACTTTATTGCAAATAAGAAATTTCAATTAAACAACTATCTCTGCGTATAATAAAAGAAAAATTGTATTTTTGTGTTTAAGTGTTTTAGTATATAACCTAATAAGGGATATTTTACTCATATATCGCTGCTCTATTTGACATCCAATATCTTCCAAAAAGCAAAATCATTATCACCACAAAGTTATATTTACAAAGTTGTACTGATTTATGTTTTTCTTCTAAAATTTTTATCTAACATGCATGTATTTAAAAGGTCTTTAGTAAAGTAAATTTTTTTTTTTTTTTTTTTTTTTTTAACCTGTTATAATTCTATCTGCCGTATAAACGTTATAAACATGATTGACCAAAGGTTTAAAAAATATGTTTTGGAGTGTTTTCCTGCCTTTTGAGGAATTACCGGTAAGAACAAAAACAAATATATCATTTCATTATACATGGAATTCAATAGATGAAATGGTATTTCTGTTTAAAAAAATAATAAATATGACTCAAGGAAATGCTGTATTATGAGTAAAGCCCTTGCCCTCAAATTATTTAACTTACGTCACATTTTTACTCGCGAAACAAAAATATTGAAATTAATTAATCTTGAAAAGTTATTAGTAGCAGATATTTAGCTAAAGTTATTCAGTTCGGTTATAGGAAATTTATTCGCAAAATAAATCAACATTATTTACTTTTTAATGACATAACACTATAATAATTTTGTTTAAAAAACAACAACATTCCATAACTTTCAAATTAAGACGGACGATGATTTTCGTTAGTAGAATGTAATATTGTCTATTAGAGGTATTTAAAGCCATAAATAACATATAAAGATTGGCGAAGGTTTCCTTGAACAGCTCTTCACAGTCTTCCCTAAAATATTTAATGTGAACGATTTGGCTGATTTCTTCTTTAAATAAAGTAAATAAGTATAAGAATCCCCATATATCTTTTGTATAAAAATTGTGATATTATTTATTTTTTTAATTCAAATTATTGCATTTGATTCATTATGCTTTGACGACAATTTAAAAAGTAACAGCTGCTTTCTGTATTAATTAATTAGCTTTTCTAAAGCACTCATTTGAGCCAAATTTTCAATCTATATATAGCATATAAATACAGATCGTTTTTACATTATTTCGTGTACGAAACCCCATAAATATATAACAGCTGGAAAATTTTATCTGAGCCTGTTACTTAAATATTATAAGTTTTCCTCGAACCTGAATATAACAAGGTTTTGATGATGATGAAATTAGATTTTTATACCATGCAGACTTACAGTAGTATTTGAATTTTCGCAACGTGAGATGCAATTCTGTTTTGTTATTTCAAAGTTGTGGAATAATACACAATAGTGCCCAAAAATTAAGTAACAAACACAAAATTCAAATTTTAGAACACAAAAGTTAATCGTGAGTATTCAAAAGAAAATTATACGAATAACACTCAGGGGAGCAAATAAGTAACCCTAACAGTACAACCAGTCGATGTGTCGTGTCCTTGATGTCACAAATGGTCACAAGTGTCATAGTCACTACAGTGAACTGAAATGTGATAGATTCCATTCGTCTCATTATTACTCTCAAATGACTATCATTTGGTCACTCCACTGAGAAATGAACGTGAGTGCTACTTTGTGACGTGTCACCTGATGACTTTACAAAGAAGTCACCCTGTGATTCTTGTTTGCCATCATTTGAAGCATCAATGATATTTTTATTGATGAGTCCCCAAATGACGGCAAAATGTAGTTACATGGTGACTTGTCACAAAGGCGAACTTATGGTGACTATAAAGTCTTCAAATGTCAGTCACATACGTGTCATCATGTAACTTCATTGTGTTGCTGTTTAGTGACTCATAACTGTAAAACGCCCATGATGACTTTGCAATGGAGTCTTCAAATGGCGGTCACATGAGGATCGCAAAGAGATTTTATTGTAATGTAAACTGTTAAGTTTTCACAAAGCAACAGTCATATTGATTTCCCAAAGGATGATCACTTGAGAGTAATATTGAAAAATGAAAGATATGCTTTAGTTTACCATAGTGACTTCATTTGTGACATTAAAATGACTGGCTATACTGTGGGGTTTAGTACTTATTTGCTACACATGATTTTTATGTCAATATTCTTTGCGTACTCAAAACTAACATTGTTGTTCGAAAATTAGCATTTTGTGTTTTTTCCTTAACTTTTGAACAGCAGTGTATTGAAATTAGAAAAATGACCCTAGTAAGAGATAGAATTTTTAACTTTGCAACGTAATAGATTCTTTTTAAATTATTCTGAAATGGCTTGATAAGGCTTGTTGACAGTTTTCATGTTTTGTTTTTTTCTAGAAATAATTTGACACACATACGAGTCTCTTTGGAATGTTCTGTAATGAATAAGCGTTCCTTACCCGAGTTACCAAACTTTCAACTCAATTTCCTAAAAAATATGTATTGACAAATTATCGATAATATATTGAAAAGTACCGTGGATACACTGCTAAAAATTTGCAGTATTCTGTCCAGTTATTTGACCGTTTTTAAAGAAAACGGTTACACAACCGTAATTTAACACTATTCTGGTCATTTTATTGGTCATTTTGTGGTCAGAATATAGTTAAATTACAGTTATGAAACCGTTTTTTCAAAAAACGGTCGAATGACTGGACAGAACGCTACAAATTTTTACCAGTGTATTACAACATTATTCCCGATTAACATGATTAATTAATATATGAAAAACGCAATTTTCAACCAACGCATGAAATAAAGTAAATAGTGCCGACCATTAGTCTAACTTGCTCAGTACGTGGAAGTTTTTAGAATTCACAGAATAATCAGATAGGCTTGGTCAAGATTACAGAGGGGTTTTGTATTCGTATCAAATAAATTTCAGACTAGTTAAATACTATTAGTTACAATTTATAAATCTTCAACCATTTTAATCGACAAAAGGGGGTAGGATACCTTTAAACCTGCAAAATTTTCGAAAGTTTTTTTTATACATATTTTGATTCCGTAATCATTTCTGAACAATCTGCAAAAAACTGCATTAAAAAATTCCCATTAGTTTACTAATTATGGCTGTTTTATTAAGATTAAGTATTAAGGCTACACAGGATAATTAAACTTTGCATTGCGTTTATTCAAAACGATGAATTTTGATACTGCGCGCGGTGTTACTAAAAAACTATGCATGGTAATCAAAAAAACTTTTCATCACATATTCATTACTGTATTATCTACAACTTAAAACCAGAAAAAGGTAAGATTTTATTTAATTTTTTGTTTTTTACTTTGAAAATATTTTTTTTAAAGTGAAAATTTTTAATTTGTTGTTAATTTTTTAATTTAGTCAATATTTTTTACAAATATTCTGGTTTTAGTATGAAGGTAACAGTATTATGTATTTCTTTTCACCAAAATTTCCTCTTTATATGCATTTCAGATTTTATCATGCGCGCAAGATTTTTTTCTCTCATTATCATATATTTTTAAACTTATCATTTCAATATTTATTTATGAATTTACAAGTATATATATATTTTTAAATATAAATATAAATATGAGCTTTATATTTAAATGAAGTTTTATTTTTATTTTTGACTTATTACACAAGTTTTGAAGCTTAGAACATAGTGGTATTTTTTCTTTTCTCGACATGTTCAAACGTATCCTACCCCCTTAAATAGGACAGACTCATCTTAAATTTCGATGTTTCAACAGACTTCTTCTAGAGAATTTGAAAGTGTTTTCTGTTTAACTTATTAAAATATATATCATTGATTAGCTATTTTTTTATTAGTATTGCATGATGACACAAATGGAGCATGCAAAATATTTCAAAATATTACCCAATCCATTGTAGCAAATGTGACACTCGTACATCGTACATCTAAATTAGCTTTGTATTTAAATGTTTCCCAAACTGATAAATTATATACATTTTTGAAATTTAGGAGGATTCTATTTATCTTAATACAACATAATCGATTTTCTAAAACATCATATTTCATATTATTATTTTTAACAGGAACTAAAAATGCAATTTCCGTTTTTAGTACCAGAAGGCGTTGAAAATTCATAAAATTGAAAGTATCACAACTCCATAAAATTGATTGTACAAGAAATATAATAAAAAATGAAGTTTTTATTACACTACTTCTTAAAGCATGGAGAAAGTTTTACTAAATATAATTTACAGGATCCAGGGACAGTTTAAAAAATTAAATTTCGTAACTTTTATAGAAATAATTACTTTAAGATAATTGGATTTTGTTATGATGAAGAGCAATATTTGAAACATTTTTTCATTTGGAACTATACCTCTAAAAATAACAATTTAGGCATTGGCTATAGGGCAACAGTAACAGGCTACATTGCGTATAATCTACCAACGAATAAAAAAGAATGAACGAAAAAAGACTCAATATATTGAATGTTATCGGTAATATCGAATGAAAATGGGGAATGCCGCAATTCCGTAGTATATACCTACACCTACAGCATACACACTAGCAAAAATGCTCCAATAAACGTGAGTTGAGCGCCGCTCCCTATTTTTTTTTAACCAAATCAAGCGATAAACTTAGCAATATAACTTAAAAACTTTACTTGGGAAAACTTAAGCAGTCCGACAGAGCTTATTGAAAATTAACAAAATTAAACTAAATGGTAAAATAAAAATGTAAAACAAACTTCAATTTTAGACTCTTTCAAACTTAAATTTCAATCGAAACTCTCTCTTTTTGAGCAGAATAAACTGAAGCCATTAACTTACCAGAAAACTTAACAAGGCCGTTAGTTTTTTTTTTTCTAAACCTGGGATTTACATAGAATATAAAGTAGCCGAACATTTATAGACCATGCTTTGATTTTGTATTTGGAAAAAAGAAAGAAGAAAAAGAAAAGAATATTCAGTCTGTGGGCAACGAACCATTTACAATCCTACTTCTTTTTTCTTCAGACTTTTGTCCCCCGAAGGAGAGAAATTTTTTTTGTGCCCAGAGAGAGAAAGAAAAATGCTTGAATTTTGCCAATGCTTCAGGTAGTTATAAGCATTTTCTTGATTATGCGTGCGAACATGTTCATGTTATAGGATTACCTCAATTCGTATACACGAATTTCATGTAAGCATCTCATCACGTGATGACCCACATAAATATCAGAAAACAGAATTTTTCATTGCTCGTTTATTAAAGTTGATTGTATTTTACTCTACTGATCATTCCTTTAAGAACTATATTTGACCTCTTCAAAAATATTTTTTACTTTTATTTAGAAATGAAAGGTAAAGAATTTCAATAGTTATCAGTTAATAAAATGGATAATTTTATTTTTCAATCTTTAAAACCATTTCGAGTAAAACATATCATATTTCAGCATACATGGTTAAATCTACTTTTATGCTCTCAAACATACTTGTTTTCAATTTCCTCCTCCAAAACTGGAAGCATAAATTTGCAACATTGCTCATTTATATTTGTTTGTGTTTGTCATCGTTATCAATATTTATTCATTAAAATACTATTTTACTACTTAAAGTTTTACTTCCTAATTGAACGTCTTAGCAATTGGCACAATACTCAGCTTAAAAATTTTAAAGAATTTCACCAAGGTTGAATAGTTTTCTTTAAAGGAAAAATAATGCACGAAAACGTTCCATTCTATTTCCACGCTGCTACAGCACACACGAAACAAATTTTCAATTTCAATAAATAGCACACAAAAAATCATGCATCACGTATAGATTATTAAACACTCTACAACACTAATCGTATAATGTTGCGGAACTTAATATTTTTCATGTGATGAAAAAGAATATCTAAATAAACAATCCCATTTTCAGCAATTACCACCACTAGGTGGTAATGCATTCAAATTCTTTTGTGCAGTTCTGTGTATGATCTATAGATTTTTAGACACACCATAGTTTACTAAAAATGTAATTCAGCTGAAAAACGCATAACATAAGTGAAAATGATTTTCCGGCAATTACAATTCATAGGCGTCACTGTAAGCATATCACTTTGTGTAATCCTGTATATGAATTTATTTATAGTATACTCACTTCAAGTGACATGATAAAATTTAGTGCAGCTGAAAAACAGCAGGTGAAAAATCACTTTCAGAAATTCCCATTAACAGAAGATAAATAGTTCAAATTCTTTTCGGCAGCTCTGTATATAATCTATAGAATTTATACACATTGCATAATATAATAAAAGTTAGTTGAAAACGCATTATTCAAATAAAAATGCTCTTCCTAGAATTGTCGCTCACAGACGCTAATGTATTTGAATTATTTTGCAGAACTCTGGAAAAGAACATTAAATTTTAAGTGTCCTACTGTCTATACGATAGATGTTATTGCGCATCTAAATATCATATATCAGGAGTTTCCAATTTTTATTGGTACGCGACCAACCTTTAAGTAAAAAAAAAAAAAAAATCGCCAACCATCTAACATGAGGGTGTATCTAATATCAGTATGGAAATTGTTGAATGACCTCTATAAGCTATCGGCTATCCTATCCTACGAAAAAGTCAAAATTTCGTGCGAAGGATGCACTATCAACAAAAACATGAATTGGTAATCCCAATGTGTATAAGTGGAATAATAATAAAACAACACACATATTACAAAGATAAGGGAAATTACGTTTAGTTATTATCAAAACACAACTTTACAACCAGTGAGATATCTAGCACTGGTGTTTACCGATAAGGACATTTATACCAGGGTTAAACCTGGCTAATTTTAACCTTAAGTCACTTTCTACACGCAGTTTGTTTCTGTACTTGCTTTTCAAAAACAGCAAAGTAGAAAAAGCACGTTCACACAAGTACGCCGCGTTGAACCCCATCAAGGACCTCAAAGCTGATTTAGATATTTCTGGATATTCTGCTCCTATATTCATCCAGAAGGAAATAGAGGATTTTTCCTTGAAAACTGTCTTCAAAGAGGAATCGCAAGATGGCTCAATTAATGAGTCTTCTTCAGGTTTGGGCTTTTCAAATGTTCTTCTCCAAAAGGATTTCTAATCCACAAGTAACCCTCGTCAATTTTAGGAAAGTAGCTCCTAAAACAAATTTATTTTATTAGTAAACGAATAGAAAGCATTTCACTTTTTAACACGTACAATTTTTTAAAAATCGTTACGGTTACTTCAAATAAAAAAGAAATATTTTAACTAAATGAGGCTTACAACTTATTTATAATTTATTTAAAAAATTTAAAAATTACGTTAGACCAGACGCCAATGCTTTAAGGTGCTCCTTCATGGTTTTTGCCGTTTCATTGTTAGCTTTTATTTCGTATGATTCCAGGAAGTCGTGCAGAACAGGAAACGCTAAAAATCAAAACTATTTTTTTCTACTTTGCAGGCCCATCGTTCGAGTTTTTTAATCATTGCATCAACTTTGACCTGGACATAAAACTTGTAGACGTCCTTTCCTTGCGGCGCCAAGTTCATTACATTGAGTGCTCTGAAAAAATCAGCCAAGTATGCAAGGCGTTTTAGCCAGCTCTCATCACAAACACATTCAGTAAAGTAGCTCATGGATTTATCTTCACTATCGTGCTCCAATAAAAACATTCTTGGTTCGTCACGAAGTTCAAATAATCTTGACAGTACTTTACCTCTCAACAGCCATGGAACTTCCAACAAGGAGAAGATGTTTGTGTTCACTGCCCATTTCTTCACAGTACAAACCAAACAATCTTGCGTTTTTAGACCGTCCTTTAATAAAGGTTACGATTTTCACAGCATAGTCTAGAGTTTCTTTAGGAACTCATCGAAACCTTTTACTGCCAGAGCCTCTTGATGAAGCTGCAATGACATCATTGTACTGAATTGGGACACTGACTTAACTTTAGCAACTAAGCCTGAAAAAATGCCGGACATAGCACGGGCACCATCAGTTCTCAAACTCAAACCTACATATTTTGACCAATTAATCTCATGCTTTTGTAAAAAAAAGAGTGTCAACACATTTAAAAATTTCCCCTCTCGTAGTTCTTGTAGGCAAGGACTTACGAAACAACATTTCTTCTTCCACAGAAGCGCTGAACTAAAAAAAAAAAAAAAAAAAAAAAAAAAAAAAAAAAAAGAAGCTAATAAAGTTTCGTGGCCATCAATACCTGTGCTTTTATCAAGGTGCAGTGAAAAATAACCACTTTCCTTCAAAGTTGAAATCATTGCTTCCTCGACTCAATCAGACATTTCGTCGATTCTCCTTTTTCAATTCCTACTATTAGTTCACACTCTCCCTATATATATCTTGTTCAAATTTTCAATCGTTAATAAAATACTTATTATTCATCCACTCAAGTTCAAATACATTTTTTTGAACTTGTAGTGGATGAAACTTGATATTAACACAGTTTGTTTTCAAATATTAATTCTTTAATTAAATTTAAATAATTAATTTTAGTTTTATATGGGAGGAAAAGAAATTCTCTTATTCAAATACTTATTATTCAGCCACTCAAGTTCAAATACATTTTTTAAAACTTGTAGTGGATGACACTCGATGTTAATACAGTTTTTTCAAATATTAATTCAGTAATTAAATTTAATTAATTAATTTTATTCAAATTTTCAATCGTTAATAAAATACTTATTATTCATCCACTCGAGTTCAAATACATTTTTTAAAACTTGTAGTGGATGACACTTAATGTTAATCCGTTTTTTCAAATATTAATTCATTAATTAAATTAAATTAATTAATTTTAGTTTTATACGGGGGAAAAATTTTTCTTATTCAAATTTTCAAATGTTAATAAAATACTTATTATTCATCTACTCAAGTTCAAATGCATTTTTTGAAACTTGTAGTGGATGACACTTGATGTTAATACAGTTTTTTCAAATATTAATTGATTAATTAAATTAAATTAATTAATTTTAGTTTTATACGGGGGAAAAATTATCTTATTCAAATTTTCAATCGTTAATAAAATACTTATTATTTAACATAAGAAGGAATTGTCTTAATTTTTTTTTTATATATTACTTGTAACAGTTGTGTTTGTTAAGGAGTTTTCATTTACTTTCATTTTTATTTTTTGTTCATCAAAGTATAAGTTATTATCTTTCTCGTAGGTAAAATAAGTTCCTTGTCCACTGTGTGAGTGGCTCCCTGCTTGGCTATTAATTTCCATTATAGATGCGGTTGAAAGATAATGCCTTTTTTATTTTGAAAGAATATAAGAGGCTTACTTGTGTACTCAGGATGCTTGGTTGACACGTGCTTTTCAAGTTTTGATGCTTCATGCTTACGTTGGTCAAATTCTCACAGCAAATGACTCACTGAGGTATTGATACCTCATAAATCCCTAAAATACAAACCCTTATTTCAAATAATCCGCGTTATATTTCCGCAGACACGTCTTTTACTTTTTCGCGTTGACTGCATTGTAATTACAAATACTTGACTGTGACTCCGTAACAGTTTCACACTTACTACTTGTAGAATTGGAGGTTGAAAATTCCTCACCATTTGAATTCTCTCGTTTACGGCACGATCCAGTCCTGAACCACCTTTCCATAATGACACTAAATCTACATTAAAAATAGCAATTAAAGCCTTTGTGCAGGAATATTAAAAAGCAGTAAACCAACGTTTTAAAAGCACAAATAATGCCTTGCTTTTTCTAGCACGCTGTTCTTTTTTCCCTATCTTGCACTGAAGAACAATCTCGCTGTAGATTCGAAACAGCTGTTTGCTGCTTTTCACGGATTATTTGTGCATTTTAAACGTTGGTTTACTGCTTTTTAACTAAATCTACACTCAATCAGAACAAAACATAAGCAATCAGTCTCTCTCACAAGCAGAGGAAGACTGTTCCGAATCACACTGTAAAAATATGTCCTGAATTTAACAAGTGTTATTCTCTGAAATTTCTTTTATTTACCTGAAGATTTCCGTTTTGGGAGAAAACTGGTACTTTTCTTGGAATTACTGGAAATTCTCAGTTCAGCGCCTGCGACAAACTGAAATCTTCCGTTTAGCCGAAGCTGAGTGAGTAGAACGGAAAAGTTCTGCTCCTCCGGCTAGACGCCCGAGGTCGAGGATAATAGCAGTCTGTGTTCGAGAGTATAAACTAAACAAGTTCGCTTGTAGTCTGTACAAGTACAAACATAAACACGTGTTTTAAGCATTAATTCCTTTGAAGACTAAATTTGGTATACAGAAAAGAGGCAAGCTATTAAATTTTTTTTTGTAATTTTCTATAACGAATATTTTAAGTATTCTAAATGAACATTGCTTTGAATAAAATGCAGTTATTACGCGTTAGGTGTATTGCAAAAACATCATGTATTTTGTTTTCTCTTCGCGATTCAGAAACATACGAGTTGTGAAACTCTGCGAGATTTTTTTAAAAAATATATATAATCAAAATGATTGTTGTAAAAGAGTGTTAAGATATCTAATCCTCAGATTCAGAAGTTACAATTGATTTTCTGTCGATTTGTAGACAGCAATGTTTTACATCTCCAACTGCAAAAAATAAAACTAATCCAATGTTGTAGTCTCTTTTAAAGATATTTTAATAACAATTTTGAAAATATTTTTGTGAGGCACTCATAAAAAAATAATATATCAAATCATATATTGAGTTGTCACTTTCCGAGTGATTTTGTGTATTCGGAATTGAATTTAGAGTGTGGCCGGGGGTGGGGGGACATTCCCTCCAGGAGCAATGAGATGTCCCCCACGAAAGATGTAAGATTTTCTGTTTTTAATGTCAAAAGGGTATCCCCCCCTCCCCCAAGGAGCCACAGAAATCCCTCCCGGAGAATCTCCCGTGTCTGAATTGAACACTGGTATAGGTATAGGTATATATATTTCTTTTTTCTTTTTTTAAACTGTGAGAATCCTTTTTATGTGCAAGTAAATTTTCATATAGGACCAAATATTTATAAGAAAGCCAAATTTTAATTAAAATATTCAAGATTGGTGTTGGAGAAAAAATTTTGATTTTAGGATAGATAAATTTTAATGTTGCTAATTAATACAGAATTTTGCTAAAAGCTGTTTTTTACAAATAAATACTTTATGGATAAAGAATCATCATTTATTAGTATTTTTAACCATTAGTCATATAAATATGTATCATGCTCAAAAAATACCTGCAATTTAGATTGCATTAAAGTATTTAATAATGCTTTATAATATTAACAAAATATGTTAAAACAAATTTTAATCTGTCAATTGTTCATATCTTTCGAATCAAAATTTCATTTAATTTCTTTAAAGTAAAAGTTGTCAAGTTGTATTTTCTCAAATGTAGTATATATCTTTCAAATCAAAATGAAATCTTATTTTGAGAAAGTAAAATTTGTTAATGAATTATTGGTATCATTATTTTAAACGAATTAGACCTGAAGGTTCAGTTTTAGGTAGATTTCATTACGAAAAGTAAAAAGCTACCTATTGCAGCCGTCCGGAGGAAAGCACTTCCGGAAATTTTTGGTATATCTTCATCAATCATGACCCCCGGAACCCAAAACCACCCTTAGTTAAAATGTGAGTTATATATATATGTATATATATATATATATATATATAATGCTATCATTTTTAAGCACATTATCTTACAAAAACAATTGAAAATTAACTAAAAAAAATTATAAACAAAGGTTTGATTTTTTTTATTTGTTGTGCGGAGAGGGGTGGTGGTGGTGGGGGGGAGGTCTGCCCCATGTACTCCTGTTATTCCCAGTAAATTTAGCTATTAAATATAAAATATCAGATTATAAAATTCATTTGATAAAAAAATAAAAAATAATACTTATATTTTCAAGAGGATTTCTTGGAATTTGTTATGTTACAAAAAAGGAGTAAAAACCAAAATTTTGATTCAAAAGGGTTTGGTTAGGATTTAATTTCTATATATGCGTACATATGTCACATTTGTTTTATATATATATATATATATAGGATGTAGAAGAAATTAGTTAGAAAAATTAAATTACAGTCAGAATGCATACAGACTGATATAAAAAAAAAGTTGGTTTGGGGGGAGGGGAGTTAATCCAAATGCAAAGACTCAGAATATCCTTCAAAATTTCCTTGCTGATTGTATAACAACAAAAAGCATTCGATGTGAGGTTGTTTCAATAGTATTAGTTTGTGCTGCAATTTTCTATTTTTTGTTTAGAATTAAAATAGCGATTTTTTTATGGTAGTATAGTTGACATATCTTCCAAATTATCATTTTTTTTTTTTTATAATGAAAGGTATCCACCATTTGAAATAATCTCCCAGCCTCTCAGATTAAATTTTTTTTAATTAATTTAGAAAGGGCAATCTGCTTGAATATCATCTTGAAATGATGTCAGCAATGTTTTGTTTTCAACATATAGCTATGCGTTAATGAGGTGGGGAATTAAATCATTCTACTTCCACTATCCACTGGCAAGTAATACTTTTTTGACAGGGTGATTGAGTTTTTAGTTTTGTCTTTCAAAAACTACAGGCTATAGAAAAGAAATATATTCTTTAATTAGGTACTACTTGATTATCCCTTCGACCAAAAACCTATCGCCAAACTATAAGATTAAATGCCAATAATGGCTGATGGTGAATGCACATTCACTTGACATTAAACGCGCTACAAGTGTTTGTTACGCCAGGAAGTGATTTTTAGTTCAACATTTTATTTGTATTTTTATTATTTTTACTAATTCATTTGTTCTTTCGTTATTTAAAATAAAAATTATGTCAATTTTCATAATTTGGCGATTTATATAATATGGCAAAATTGGTCGACGGGATAATCAAGTAGTAACTTTAGTTTTTTATTAGCCACATTTTGAAACTTTCCAATTGACGCACTTTAAACATGACACCAAGTTCTATTCTATACAAAACTTTCTTTTGTTGTATATATTTCTTATTTTTATTTAATATTATAGATATAACAGAGACATACAGGTGTGGTCTCCCAGCTAGGACCAACACATCATTTCCCCAGGTATCTGGTAGCACATAAGAGAAATCTTACACTAGTATGAGACTCCATCCGAAGAATTATCCAGATGCAGGAAGCAAAGCCTCACGGGTAAATGAAAAAAAAATGATACGGTTGCAGAGCTGCTTATAAATCTAGTTAATGTACTGAGTCTATGAAATATATTTTAATTTCTGATGTTATAGCAATAAAATATTTTTGCCTTTTTACTTGTACTTTTATTTAAGATTTCCAATATATTTTTAGCAAAAAACTATTGCCTTAAAAATAATAATATATTTAATTTGGGTTTACTTGAGTAATTGTGAGTGCTAATTTATATCAATAATTGGATCTTAAATGCTATTGTTGAGCAGTAAGGGAGTAGGGGTACGTATGACGAAATTGTTATAAATTTGTGTCACGATTTTTTTTTTGTTGTTGTTCAGTGATGAAATACTTGCATTTTCAATTAAATCCAGTTATTTTACTTTTTGGGGTGGGGTGAGTATATTCTGATTTCTTTTTTCAGAGTTTAGAAGATCTGAAAAAAATTTCATCGAATGATTGATATCCACTTGATTTTTAGCAAAATGTTTGTCATTTACTGGGGTATTTCAAAAAAGTGTTCAATTATTTGAAAACCTGAGAACAGATTTTATTCGCAGAGAAACTGTTGCCATGTTGAATACCGATTGATATTTCTTTGTATGAATGGTGTATCAGCTAGCTGATATTGTTTGTAAAACTGCAATTTTTGATGAACAGTGATTTTTTTTTTGTTTCAAAATATAGATAAAATGCTCTACTTTATATATTTACATAGAGTGGTAACATGGTGTTGCCACTGAAGTTTCACAGTATGCAAAGATAGAATTATTAATTGTGAATAAATAGTAAAAATGTTAATCTTCTGAATTGCCTGTAAGGTGAAAATACTTCTAATTTTAGTGCGTTTGCGAAAAAAAGAGTAGTAAGTGTTAAGTGTTGCTTAGTATTAAATGTTATTTTGAGGGTACTATGTAGTTGCCAATCTTTTTGCTCTTTCCCAAGTTACGTAGACATAATGAGCCTGAAAAAATATTTAATGAAATTTTTCTAATTTCTATATTGCTATTAACGTTTTTTTAAATAAAAAATTTCTCTTCGTTTAATTTTAAAAAAATGAAAAGATTGGCAGCTATGGTATTTTTAAAGAAAGTTTTTAAATACTTTGACACAAAGTGTAATTCTAGAATATCATTATGGTGCATATTAAGAAAATTATCTAGACCGATGATAATATTGCAATAAAAATATTCTTCCATTCTGATGAAAGATTAAAAAAAAAATAAGGAACAGGGCCTTTATTTTCACACAAGTTTGTAAAAAGCTAGATGGCCCGAATGCTTTAAACTTATATGAGAGAAATTCCACAGATATGTAAGGCATATAACTTTCCCAACATAAAAAGAGTGATTCATTGCTATATTGAAGGCTTCAAAATTTAATTATTTGTGTAAAAAAAAATTATGAAAATAAATCTATTGTCAGAAATGATAATGCATTAATTTTCAAATCAATTAAGCTACCGCCAGCCTTTTCATTATTTATGAGTGTTGTCTTTACGCCACTAATGCGAAATGAATTGCAGACAATTCTTTAAAAGAAAATAGATATTCGAAAATATTTACATTAAAACTGTTTTTATAATTATATTTTGAATGTAAAATTTTATTACTTTTTAGAAATTTCTCTAAATCTGAAAAGGAATTAAAAAGATAAGTGAAAAGGAGTTTTTATTATTTATCTTAACAAGATGACCCATGTGATTCTGTGTAAAAACTTTTTCTTAAATTTACATTGAGTGTATTAACAAATATAAGAAAAAAATCTTGTATGAAAATTGGTAAATTATATAAAAGTAAATGGGAAAAAATTGCAAACAACTGTTTATTTAACCCTTTCATAGCAAGTAATTGTGCTTTTGTAATGTTGAATTCACACCTGAAATTTCGAAAGTATGAAAATATAATTTTATACATTTTTTAAACCAAAGTTATAAAAGTAAAAATTTATTGAGATTCTGGTACAAATCTTGAGGGGTATGAAAATATAAATGTCTCAAGGGGATAAGGGGGCAACAGCACTTCTTAAAATGGAAAACAGCTGATATCAGTGTAGCTTTTTTTCTTAGAAATTATTGGAGCAGTTTCAATATATATTATGTTATTATACTGGCAGGTAATTATAAACAGAAATATTTATGTTTATTTAATCAGCCTTATTAAAAATAAATTAAAATTTCCGAAAATAATAACGATCGAAATATAGCAAATTATAATATCGGAAAAAATAAACTTACTTCAATAATTCCTGAAAAAAAGGTACCTAGATCAATATCAACTGGAATGCAAATCAGATTTCGAATTACCCTCACTAATGTTAAACCTATGTGTGTGTAATGAATGTAATGTATCCATAGGAAATCAATATTTTTAACTTCTGTGATCAGTTCTTCAAGGATCATTTTTTTTCTTTTTGTTGTCGAAATATTTGTAAAATATATACTTCATTTTATTTCTTATTCTGTTTTGGTAAGTACTTACTCTTAAATTATACTAAGTATACATTTTAGAAATATTTCAAAAATATATACTTAATTTTATTTGAAGTGTTAAAATAGTATTCTGTTTTGTTAGATTTTAATTAAAAAAATAAATACAGTCATTCAGGGTAACTTTGATCCGCATTTTCTCTATTTTCATGTGCCACACTCTTATTTTAAGAATATTGTTGCAACTAGGGGCATAAAAGGGAAGAAATGATCCTAAACTATTGTATGACTATAAAAAAAATAAGGAATAACAATGATAAAAGCAATAAAAAATGAATTTTTAACCCGGTTCAAAGTTACCCAGCCATTTAGGATAACTTTGCACCATATGATAAATATTATCTAAAATAATTCATTATAAAAAAAGTATTATATTTAGGAAAACTTTGAACCCCAAAAAATGTTTTCAGATCTGTAAAGACTCCGAATTTATATTTCCCAACATCACAAGATTTGTATAATTTATGATATTACAACAAATATTAGGCACAAGAAAAGTGGTAAAAGAGAACCATGAATATTTAGAAATAAAAAAGAACTGTTTATTGTTCATATAAAACATAAAAATGCAGTGAAAAACAATTTTCAATGTTTTAACTCAATAATACATCCATAGTTACAGTAATACATACTGCACTAGTATTATTCAAACAAGAATAAAAAATGTCGAATGTATGAAATGTCAAATTTGAGTAGCTCCGCCCGTAATAACGCCTTTAAATGAATTTGATGTATTTTACACATATTTGTAAAAATATTTATATGTTATATCTAATGCACACTTTCGGCATTTTTATAAAATATACGTGCAAATATGGGAAATTTTTGGCAGTAGCACCTATAATCAGTAAATTATAAACATCAGTATAACTTTGAGTCGGCTCAAAGTTACCCTGAAAATGTGGTAAAATGCTAGTGCCTTCTTAAATTACATTTTATTAACTATTAATAAATAAATAATCAAAAATTATTAACACATTTACAACATTTAGATAATATGTTTGATAAATGAGTATATTGTTACTTACTATGAAAATTTAATATATTTACAACAACTTCAAAACAACATTCAAAATTAACTTGAAAACGGTGCTTCACAAAAATAGATGATGCAATTAATTTCGCATAATGTTGCTAATTTATTTTCTAAAATAAAGAGCAGAAATCCCAGTTTAGAATCTGACCAACAGAGCACAATTCTGGAGTTTATTTAGTCTTTTGGAGTCGAAAGTATTGAAAATTAGGAGGTGGTGCAAAGTTACACCCCATGGTTCAAAGTTACCTTGAATGACTGTATATATTTTAGAAATATTTTGATAACTAAAAAAGAGACATTTAAAACTTCACAGAAAAATGAAGTTAAAAATATCAGCTTGTTAATTTTAAAAATATGCTCCCTCCCTTCCCCATGCGTGTAACATTAGAATTTGAGATCTCACTATCTCAATGTGAGAAAAATATTGAACGGGTAATTGAACATACGGAATGATATATATACGAAATATACTGAATGAACAAGAATAAATACGGAATATATTGAATGAACGGAAAACTGAAAATATCAGTTTCGAAAACGAAACATCTGAGTTTCGAAAACGGAACTTTTCAGTTTCCAAAACGGAACTTTTCAGTTTCGAAAACAGAACTTTTCAGTTTCTAAAATGGAACATTGCAGTTTCCAAAACGGAACATTTCAGTTTCCAATAACGGACTATTTCAGTTTCCAAAACGGAAAAGTCCATGAGAATAAATTTTCCGTGAAAAAACGGAAAAGGTACGGCAACTTTGCTGCCAGTACCTTTTCCGCTTTTTCACGGAGTTTATTTTTACAGTGCAAGGTAAAACAAGAAAATAGGAGAAAGCAAAAGGAGCGAGGGGTCCAGGATTGCCTAAGGACTGTGTGACTGCTGCCATATCTCGCAACGAGGTCATAACATAATACCGACTGACTGTTTAAGAAAAGACTGTCTTCTGACGAAGTTTTAGTTTAAGGTAATAGTTTTCATGATTATTGCAGTTGTAAAATATTATATATATTTTTATTTTTTTAACAGATGAAATATTATATATATTTTTGTGACAAACCTCAATTGTTCCGCGACCCATGAAAGCACTCGCAGCAACCCACCAGTGGGTCGTGACCCATAGGTTGGGAACCGCTGGCGTATATGAATATCATAAAGAGCACTTTTAAAAATTGTTGCCTACAGACAGTAATACAATCTAGTTTTTTGTGTGTCCGTGTAAATGAAAAATAATTGCTATGCACATCATTTTCTATAAGAGACATGTTACATAGCATATCAATAACGCATGAGAAAGTATACACTGTAAAAAAAATTCCGTTAAAAAACGGAAATAGTACTGGCAATCCAGACGCCAGTACTATTTCCGTTTCTTAATGGAAAAATTTTTTTCGTAAATTCCAGAAAATCTTCCGTTTTTTCACAAAATTTTTCCGTTTTTTTTCTTTTTTTTCGTATATTCGTATTTAAAATTTTTTGTTTCAAAGGCAAAAAAAAAAAAAAAAAAAAATTATACAACTTTTCGAGAAACTTACACCTTTATGAATTTCAACGGACACGTTTATCAAGGTAGCGTACCTCTAATTTATTCAAATAACAGTAATGAAACAACACTTACTTAGGGTGGAATCGAACTGGGGAACTAGAGTGTACCAGATTAGCGTCCTTATCCACCATGCCATGGGGACTCGAGTTACGTTTCCAAATGTCGTTACTTATTTCAGATGCTTTTTATGAAGTAAAGGCACGGTGTTAAGCAAGGAACGTATTTTCGTTGGAGATATTTTTCAATTGAGTGTACAATTCTGAATATTTCCATAATTTTCAAAATTTAGCTTTTTAATTTCATGCTCTTTAAAAAGAAAAAAATTAGTCTTTTAAATATTACGTGCTTGAAAGAATGTATTATAAGTAATAATTGCTTCTTTTTTGCAAGATTTTAAAAATTTTATTGTACTATTATATTTATTTATTTATTTGTATATACATCTATAATTTCGTTATTATGTTTCAGATATGTTTTAAGTTTTATGTACGAATCCGTTAAATTGAATAGATTAAAAAATATTAAAATTAAAAATAGAGTTTTTCAAATTTTTTTATTAAATAATAATAAGTATTATTTTAAAATCATTATGAAAAATAAACTGTAACATTTCCTTCTCAACTGTCTGAAACTTAAAAAGAATTAATAAAATTCATTTAAATATCAGATTATTTTTTTTAAATATTGTAAAAAAAAATTTAAAACAATTTTAAAACATTTTATTTAAAAAGAAAGAAAGAAAGAAAAATACTACAGTGTTAGTTTTTAAAATAAAATTTCAGCTAATTGACAGCCAAATATTGGCATTTTTGAAATTTGAAATTGGGGAGGAGGGGGGGGGGGCGTAAGTCAACGCTAAAGACATAAAATTAGAGATAATTAATAGCTAAATATTGATATTTTTGAAATTGTGATATTCAAAAAGGGGGTGGTGTTAACTTAGCGCCCCCTATTTGTAATTAAAATATCTTGATACATAAACATTACCTTTATCAGACAAATGAGATATATTAATTTATTTCTAATTGAATGAGATTGCTCTTTGATTTTTAACTTAATTAGTATTACAATTTAAAAAGAATTATTATTGTAAGAATACGAGTATTTAATGCCCCCCCCCCCCAAAAAAAAAAAACAATGTATTACATGCATATAAAATAGGAACAATTATGACTCCTTTTCAAAATTGCATGCATTTAAAAAATAAAATTTCTATCATAATTTTAGAAATTAATCGTTTTTTTTTTCAATTAGAAATAATATTTATCGTATCATTTTTTAATTACTATAGTAAACGAATAACAGATGAAAACAGTTATTTAATATTTAATAAGTTACTTGATATGTTAAATTTTTTATTTGATACAAATTAAAAAAACAACTGAATAAATTAAATTGGAATTTATACGGCATTCTACGTGGCATTAAATTCGAAAGATAAAATAAATTATATTAAATTTTAACTGATATATGAATAGATATTAATTCATATTTACTTAAAATAATGAAAAAGGGGGAAAAAAAGAAAAGAAAAGGAAAGAGAAATAGTGACTAACCAAAGTCTTAAACGTAAACATATGTTCACACTACAACAATACATTATTCCGCATTCCAACTAAACACAGCGCCACTCTATACAACACAGACGTCAATTACGGAAATTGTACTGTTTTGAAAGAGCGTAAATGAAGTTTGAAGATAAGGCATATTTCTAATGCTTGAAATTACCAATATCTCTGTAATTATTTTCTCATTGTACTGTCTTAATAATCGAGTGCATGCAACTTTGTATGTGATAGAACTCCCTTCCCGTTCTATGTAGTGGTATCAATATATATCCTTTAAAAGGAAAAAAAAAAACAAATCATCCTGATATAATTCAAAGAAAAGTATGAATCCTTAAATAGAATCGCACATTTCATTCAAAATTTTGAGTAATTGTTTTGGGATTAGCTTGTATTAAATAAATCACGATTCAACTAAAAGTTAAAAAATATGCATTTAAATTGAGGATTTTACCATAAATGAGGTGTCCTATGATTTTTGGTAAAAATACCTTTTCAATAAACAAAAATAATAGTTACCCGTTGATAAAACAAAATCTCTTTTCATTTTCATGATCTTTTATTATAAATCTAGGGCTACTTTTGAGGTAACTGAAAAAATCATTACCCTATCACTAAAAAATAGAGGTGAATACAATTTTCTACATAGTTTATTTGACAATGTATATGATAAATAGATTTTGAACTCCAGTTTCTTTACATAATTTCAAATAGTCTGTCAATATGATGAATTTATAATTTTAATGGAATTTATAATACGACTCTTTTTTGAGGAAAAAAAATGTTTCAAAGTAGAATGTAAGATAATTTTTTATACTTTTTCAAGGTTGGTTATAGGTTTTCCGGGAAAAATCTCAATTTTTGCTATTCACCAAAAATCAACTAAAACTAGTCACAACGAGTTTTTTATATTCTATAGTTTTCCCTTGTGTATAGTTTTCCCTTGTGACGATATTACATTTAGTTCAACAATCAGGAAATAGGTTTTCTTGTGAAAAAGTAAATGCAAGATATTACTTGATGAAATGGAGTATATTTCTAGGAAAAAATAATTTACAAATACACTAAATCAAACTCTTGATTTTCATGAAATTCGCAAGAAGTATTACATTGTTTTAAACACAACTAATTTCTATGTAGGTTTTTCAATTACTTTAGTAAATTCAGATTTCTAGTAAAGTTGGAAGTCATTCTTTTTCAGAAAGATAAATTAGATTTTTTTTTTTTTTTTTTTTTTTACAGTAAAATGTAAAAAGAAGTTAGTGTTGACATAAATCGCACTTCTCAGGGTCAGAAAAATGAGGGAAACAAAGATGTTTGTTCCTTTTGATAAGAAACGCAGGAAAAAATAAAAATAGGACTATAAATAATATTCTATGTTACATTTTTTAGTCCTTTTTAACTCTTTGCAACATAGTTGAAAAGTGTTTATGAATCGGGTTTGTCTGTCTGTCCGATTGTCTGTCTGGCATTGCTCTAATTCGTGCATTTATACTCGGATTGCCATGTAATAGATATACGTTATTGAAATTCACCATGCCATGTTCAGTATTGAAAATGAAGTGTGTACCATTCACACGTTGTGAAAAAAAATCTGCAATTCTACAGATGTAAAGTTACAGAAATCTGTATGCTTACTAAACTTTTATTTGTACACTGTACAAAAAAAATGTAAATCTACAAAACTAGTTTTTGTAAAGCCACGGAAATCTGTAGCTTAACAAAAGAATCTACTAAAATTACGGTAATTTTACTAAATTTTTATCTGTAACCTGGGTTGCAGTTACATAAGAACTTCTAGGCATCCCAGTTTCCTAAAAAATTCTTAGTAACCTTACACATTTCATGATTTACAGTACAAAAGTGTATCTATTGCATGAATTTTTGTTTTTTCCATTACATAAAAAGTTTCTAGGAATCCTAGTTTCCTAGAAAAATTTTAGTAACTTTACAGATTTTTTTCTACAGTGTAGTTCATTTACAGGGGCTCTCAAAAGTATTCTATTACGTTAAGGTCTATGGGGAAAAAATCATTTGCGATGCGTTTTACAAGCGCTAGAATATTTTAAACATAATGAAATTGATATACATTATTGAGGTGCACAAGAAGATGGTTACTATAGAAAGTGTTATGTGTAGCACTTACAATACGCATACAGGGAACTTAAAAGTATTCCGTTATATTATGGTCTATAAAGAAATATCGTTTGCAGCGTATTTTAATGATGTTACTCTGCTACAAACGTAATGAAATTGATATGAATTTCTGAGGTGCATTAATACATGCTTTCTGTAGAATATGGGGTGCAAAGAATTTATCATTCATTTACAGGTTCACGCAAAGGAATTCGCTTATATAAAGGTCTACGGGAAAAAACTGTTCACAGCGTATTTTAATTATGTCGCATTATTTCAAGCATGATGAAATTGATATACATTACTGAGGTTTACGACAAGATGCTTGCAATATGATGTGCATTGTATTTATCGTTCATTTACATGGACACGCAAAAGATTTCTGATACTGTACTGTATCCGCAGTGTTTGTTATCAGGGAGGATTGCTGAAAGTGCGATTTGAGTTATGGCATATGTTTTTAAGTTTAACTAAATTTCTGCATACTTACGTGGTGTGTATAAATTCTATAGACCATATGCAGGGCTACAAGAAAGAATTCGTAAGCATTAGTGAGAATGAGCGTGAATTGCTTAAAGTTGTTTATTTTAATTTGAGTTATGCATTTTCAAGCTCTACTACATTTAGTATACTAAGATATGTTTGTACCCCATAAATAAAATCATATACAGAGCTATGCTAAGAACTGGATGCATGGCCGCCTATGGAGTGTAAATTAGGGAAGTGTGATTTCAGTAGTTTTAAGCATGCTTTTGCCTGAATTGAAATACATCTTAATATGAGGAGTGTATAAAAATCTGTATGCAATATATAGAGAATTCAAGTACATTTCCGTCAATTGGTAAATATTGCTAAATGTGAATTTTTAACTGTGTTATGCGTTTTCTTAATAAACTAAATTTTAGAATACTATGCAGAATCTGCACAAATCTATAGATCATATACAGAGTTGAAGAAAAGAATTCGAGTACATTTTCAGCTATAGACGGTAATTGTTAAAGTTTGGTTTTCAACTGAGTTATTACGTTTTCTAAAATGTTTACTTAGGTATCTTCTTTATCTTATTAAACGGTTAAGTTTTCTTAAAGTATTCTGGAAGTGTTGGAAAGTGTTTCACTATCTAAGCTTGACGCATAATTTTCCTTCCTTGTTTTTTACTTCATTACATTGGTGTGCAGCATGTATGGCTTCAGGATAACGTGAATTTTGATAGATAGACAAACACGTTGAAAAGCGTTCTTAAAACTGAATACGAGGGTAACTCTGAAATTTTTGAGACAGGGGTAGAAAATATGGGTAAACAAAAATATATTGACGGATATGTAAATTTGAACGCTTTTATCTCCGAAGGCTTTGTAGCTTTGTGGCAACTATTGCAATTTACCTATCGTAGAATAAATTTTGAAAGAAGAGAAAATGGAGTTGACGCAAGAGCATTATCGAGCTATGATTTTCTATAATTTTAAAGTGGGGCTAAATCAAGAAGAATGCCTTCAACGTCTACAATTAGCGTATGGAAATAAAGCTCCATCTCGTGCCACTGTATTCAGATGGTTCACAGAATTCAGAAGCGATCAAAATTCACTTTTGGATGAAGAATACACAGGAAGACAGTTATCAGCTGTAGTCCCAGAAAATATGTCGGCCGTACGAAAAATGTTACTCGATGATAATCGCTATACCTACTAAATGATATAGAAGAAACTTAACGTTGGACCGCAGCTATACATAAAATTATTCATGAAGAACTGCGTACGAAAAAATTAGTTTGCCGTTGGGTCCCCCTAATTTAACAGAACACCAAAAAGCGGAGCGTGTCAGAATCAGTGAAGAAACCCTAAACTTACTTAATGATGGTGTCCACTGCATTATTTCTAAAATTATAACTGGCGATGAGACGTACATACTTTTTTTGATGTTCTAACACGTCAAGAAAGTAAAGTACGGGAAACTGTCCCAATATGACATACTTAAGTAAAATGACATACCTTATATTTATTAATATTGTTGCTAGAGGCCAGCACTTAACGATACGCAGTTATGTTGTGGAATCGATCAATATCGATAAGCATTTCATGGCGAAGGTTTCAAGTTTGTATTTTTCATTGTTTACAAAGAAACTGTTTACACCTTCATCAGAAATTTCTTGGTTCTATTTTTTGGTGCTAATTTACGTCTATTTTATTTTAGTGATTATATATCTAAAGTATACGGTGAGTACTTATTTCTTTTTAGATTATTTTCTGTAATTGCATAAATAAAGAAATGCATGTATTCTCGGATACTGCCTCTGGATATACAATATGGCGATTGCAGGTAAAATGAGTCGCTGATTTTTGAAAAATGGAATCTATCCCATGAACCAAGATATATTTCCCGATCATGTTTTCTGTGCTTCAGTTGTGAAAGAAAGTCCACTGGAAAATAAGGAAAGCAACGACAGCAACACAAGTTCAAAGATAACAGCCTAGCTAGACCTAATCCCTCAATTTTCACAGTTTCAATGTCACCTTTTCAAATTCCAGCGTCTACAACATTTGTTTCCGATACTCCAAAGACGTGTGTATCTTTTCAATGAGAAGCATCTTCAAGTTCATCATCTTCGTTTATCAGACCACTTGATGTATCTCCACATCCTTGTGCACCACATGTTAAACCCTCCTGTAAAAAGAGGAAGCATGGAGATGCAAAAGTTCTGACTGGCAGTCCTAATATTGCTGAAGCTACAGCAAAAGCTGCCGAGAAACATAATGTTCGGTCAAGACGTGCAGCTATTCAGGTTAAGAAGAAACTTTGATTTGTTACATTGAATTATGACGACAAAGACATGGATATTTCTGCCGATGATGATTATGAAGCCTTTCTTTATTGCAATGATTCAGTCAGTCAAAACCGAAAGTGAAGTGGATAAAATGTGTTAAGTGTTCAAAGTGAGTTCATGGTGAATGCACCGGTGTATCTCGATGTGCAAAAAAATTAATTTGTGATGTATAAGGTGATAATTATAAAACAAGTAAAATTAATATCAACTTATGGGTGTGTCGTTTTAGGACAACATTGTAGATAAATTGGCATAGTGCAGCATTTTATATAAATCGTTATTATGACGCTGTGACATTATTTTCTACCTTTTTAAAGGCGCTATTGTATTTTGTATACTTCATAAAGTTAGTTTGCAAAAAATAACGGTCACGAGGAAAAAATTGTATGCATAGAAGTATTTTTTCCTTGGGGTATGTCATTTTAGGACACTTTCCCCTATGTGGCTTTGAAGATTATCCCAAAACAACAATTGTAAAACGACAACGACCAAGAGAAAAAGTAATGTATGTCGTGTTCTCCAGAGGTACAGGTCTGGTCAAAGCCATTAAGCTAAAGGAACAGAAGACAGTTACTGCTAACTGGTAGACCACTAAGTTTTTTCCAGAAATTCTTCAAGAGGTGAATGTTAGGGGACTCATGCTTCACCATAACAATGCATCTTCTCATTCAGCAAGGGTTACAGTGGAATTTCTTGAACAAAAAAAAATTAGAACACCCACCCTATTTTCCTGATTTTAGTACGTGTGACTTTGGCTATTTTTTAATATTAAAAAAAATTACGTGGCAGTCGTGTTCATTCCGTAGATGAGATTGATGAGGCTATAAAAGAATATTTTTCATCTATTACAAGAAATGGATGTCTTGAGGCATTTAATCTTTGAAAAGTTCACCTACAAAAGTGTATTGATCTTGCAAAGAACTACTTTGAACCTCCTAAGAGTTGGCACGTTTAATTCGTATCATTTAGCCGTATCTCAAAAATTTCAGTGTGACCCTCGTATATAACAACCGACATTTGACCGGTACCAAATGAGAATATTTCGATTCGCGTCGATATTGAACATGTTTACTTAACGATTAATTAACATGTAACCATGAAAATTTCACGGTTAAAGGTTCATGATTAAAGAAAAACTTAAATTGTGTTTCACGTATTTATTTTCTCTTGTGCTGTTGGTATCTATAAAGGCACGAGTGACAAAACATATGGTTAAATCTGAATATCTGAAACACCAGGCGAAAAGAGAAAAAATCCTGACAAATGATTTTCGAAGTATCGAGATTTAAAGGCATGCAAAAATGCAGACGTGAACCACATTCTAATAAAATAAGAATTATCACTGATTAATTTCAATTAAGGGAAATTTTAAACAAAATTAGAAGCTTTATCAAAATTTAAATTGTATTATTCAGTCAAATAAAACCATAATGCATATTAAATGTTCCTTAGTAAAAAAAGAAAAATATATACAGTGTGTCCACGTATAACCTGACCGACCTTTATTTTCGCAACCGTTGGTCCTAGATGCATACTTCCAATTACAAAAATGGTTTAAATAAGGTAAAGAATTATTTTTAAAGCGATTTGGATGAAGAAAAACATTTATTAAAAAATAACGAAATTTAAGTTTTTATACGGTCCCCTGGTCCTATAAGTGATATTTAGTAAAAATTTACTGTGGCACTAACAGATAAGACAAAAAAAAGTCCCATTCATCTAACATTAAAATTGACCGAGTTATGAAACTTTGAAATGCACGACTTAAACCACTTTTATGCATCTCAAAACAGATGATTTCTGCCATGCTTTCAGGGGTCGTATTTAAAGTACTTAAATTTATTTCAAGGTACCTGCGCTTTGAAAGAAATCGTACAAATATTACGATTAAGTTTTATTAGTTAAGTTTCAGATTAGTTAAAATAATTGTATTTTAACAAATGTTTTATTTTGTAAGGATTTGAGGCTATGATTTCTTTTAACTAAAATTGTGTTATTTTCATAAGGTTTTATTTAACTTGCAGTCTTTCGTCGTTTTTCTTTTTCGTCTTTCCAGTTTAAAATTTGTACTAGAACTTTAACTTACTTTCAAATGTCCGATCGAAGTTAAATTTTACATACTGACTTAAATCCGATGACAATGCAATATTATTAGGATTTTTTATGCTTAGCATCTTATAAATACTTATATTCGAGGATAACACAAAAGAATTAGGATAAATTACCGTCAGGAAGTTTAAGAAAGAGTTTTAAATTAGATAACATAAACCTGCGATGTTTGTTTGTGTTTTTTAATTTTTATAATTACATTTTATGTATTTTTTAACGCTGAATCAAAAAATTACCTTCACTTTTAACCATCATGTCACGATTTTTCGCAAATCGTAAATTTCAAGGTTAAAATATAGCGAAAAATCTGATACTGTAAAATAGATGTAAGACCTTTTTATTCAGTTTAATTTTATTTAATTCAATAATTTATTAGATTTTTTGGCTTATACTGGATTCCTTGCAGCTAAACAACTCGGGGGTCCGATGAGATTGGGAGGGGATGGGGGATCAATTTTAACTTTTAGCATTTTAACTTTGAAATTTGCGATTTGAGAAAATTCCTGACGTGATGGTTGAAAATGAAGGTCATTTTCGGATTCAATGATAAAAAATACATAAAAATCAATTTTCAAAAGCTAAAAAGCATGCCACAACCCAAAATTTGAAACATAGTGTAATCAAACAGCATTAAAAAAAAATATGTATAATTTTGTAAAGAATTGAGGCTGTTGTTTTTCATCCTTTTATTTAACAAAAAATCTGTTATTTTTATCCTCTTATGATGTTCAGTACAAATTGTGCATTTTGCAGTAATATGTCAGAATGATTAAAGATTTCAAATTTATATTGCAATGCTAATTTTACTCACAATCATTTCTTTATCTGACGAAATTATACTTCTACTAAATTTGTGAATGACCCCTAATATGCAGCAAAAAGTATACTCCAACTTTAAACAGCTATCACTCGGTCAATTTTAATCGTAGAATAACGGGACTTTTTTTGCCTTACTTGCCAGTGTAACAGGGAAATTTTACTAAATATAACTTATAGGACCGGAGGATCGTATAAAAATTTAGATTCTGTAATTTTTCACGAAATTGTTTTATCGCTTCAAAATTTTTTTTATCTTAACCCTGCACCTAATTTTGACCATTTTTGTAATTGGAAGTATGCATCTAGGACCAACGGTTGCGAAAATAAAGGTCGGTCAGGTTATATGTGGACACACTGTGTATATATATATATATATATATATATATATATATATATATATTAACAATTTTTATGCTCTGTGGAAGTCTGGAAGACTAGAAAGATCAGTAAAATAGTGATAGAAGTGAATATTACAGAAGCAATGTTTTCATTAAAGAACGAAGTGGATAATTTTTTGGACTAAGTTCTCTGTTTGGTCAACTTATTTTGAATGAAGTCTGAAATTGAAGCGATAAAATAAAAGGCTTTGCGGAAAGAAAGTGTAAAGATTGAACTTCTAAATGATGAATTGCCTTGAGAAAAGGTGAAATTTCTTACAAAATGAATTCCTTAAACTTTCTGTTTAAAAGAAAATATTTTGCATTTTGACAGATGAGACAGGTGTTTTTTCCTTTTGTTTTATATTTCCATCCTAGAAACCAGGATGGCAGTTCCTAGATGCATAAAAAGCGGAAAACGTTAAAATGAATTCGAAAACACACAGCTAAATTATGAAATCGAACTTTAGAAAAGAATTTTTGCAAACAGTAAAATCGAACTTTAGAAAAGAATTTTTGGAAACAGTAAATACGCCGTTTAATGGAAAGGTAACCTGAATAAACGGATATTTTTTGTTTTTTTCTTGTGCTGTGTTTTTCTTTTGCATTTTTAAGCTGGAATCACGGATGACAGTTTAAAATGACTGAAAATAAGTGAAAACTAGAACGCATAAACGAGCTCCAGAAAAAAAAAAGTTTTTGAAATAGTAAATATTTATACTTTATTAAACAAAAGATACCGTTAGAATCAGAAAGCTACGACAAAAGTTTTCGTGTTTGTCTTTTCTCTTCTTCTGCTTTTTTTTTTTTTTTACTTTTACGGGTAACTCGGCGATTACGATTCTGCCCGGCGTAGAAAAAACGGAACCCTTTTCCTTTGTCTGCTTGAAAAACCGAGGAAAGCCTAGACAGGAGAAGACACAAGTGGCAGCACGATGGAAACTCGCCATTTTGCAATGTTCATTAGGGCTTTTAATTAATATCTCGGCTAATTATAAAAAAATATTGAAAACCTGGCTTTTCCTGCATAACTTCAGGCATACCAGGTACCTTCCTGCCAAATTTTGTAGCTTTGTGCTCAGTGTATCTTCAGAACTCAGCACACACACATACAAACTTCTATCTTTATTATTACAGATATATAATTTTATACAAGATATTATAATTGTATACAAGGAAAATATAGTATTCATTTTTATGTGTATGTCTTCCATTTAGTCACTCTGTATATTCCATTTTAGAAACCTTTGTTATTGTTATTCATACTTTTACAACAGTTAATACATCTTTAGCCAAAGCCAATTTATGTTATTATGTTCAAGCGAGAAATCGCAGGTTTTTGGCTAATTCAAACGATGAAAGATATTTACACAATTTAAAATTTTCTTTGAATATTTAAAAAATTATTTACAGGAAATACTTTCTTTAATGCTTAATCTAATACAATCTGTAAAATTAAATATGTGTAGTCTAATCTGCCAAAAATTTTATATTCATTAGCTGGGTAATTTTATTCTAGATTAAGGAGAATTGAATAGTTTAACTTTTTCTGTTGAAATCTCTCAATGTCTATATTAAACCCTTCGGGACGAGCGTCTTTTACAGGATTTTTAATCTTTTATCACCGGTTTTGCAAAACAGAAAGATTTGCCTAATTGAATCGGGAAAATGCTCGGATTAAATAAGGCAAATTTTACAATAAAAAATTACTGGTGGGAATAATCACGGATTCTGAGCACCTTATGCGGGACACGTATATCGGTCGCTCGTCCCCAAGGGGTTAAGGTATCCGTTACTTTTCAAGCAGCAAATTCTGGATAGATATCTCAATATTTATTGTTTAATTTGGAAGACTTACAATTAGCTATCCAAAACAATTTTCATTTTACTTGTAGATCATTAGAAATGTAGTTAAGGCCTTTTCTTATTTCCTTTTTCAAACCGAAGTGTGCATTTAAGTAATCGGAGGTAGCGGTTTAATGAATCTCAAGAAAGAAAAAAATTTCTAATACTGATTCGGAGAATTTTAGGAACTGCAGATGATTATTTTTTTTATAGCTTTTCAGAAAAGCAACTTTTAATTGAGTTCTTTTAAAAACATGATTTTCTTGAACAATCAGCTACGAAAGCCGTTCTAATTTCGGAAATTATGGTTACATTTATATAAAACTGACCACCTACAATTTATGTAATGCTGTAAATGTAATAAACTATTGGTTTTAACATCAGAAAATTTCCTGAAATTTTATATCTATTTTTTAAATCAACATACACAAAATATATGAAAATTCATCAACGGTATGCTTTGAAAAGGTATACCAGCGGAACTTTTTTATTTCATGGCTTAGATGGTAGTTCATTGCATTCTTAGCAACTTAAATTGTACACTTATTGGAAAAAAAGTAAACAATCATATTTTTTTTTTGGTCATGAGTACTTTTTTGTTATCAAATATGGCATTATTTTTCTACAATCGTAAAAATTGAAAAGAAAGTCAAGCAAAATAATTCATTTTACGAATTGAATTGTTTTTTAACATACTAATTTATTTTTAAAAAATCAGTATTATGTTCGTTTTTGCATTATTTAAAAAATGGACGTTAAACGTATTGGGATACCTTAAATTTTAAGGCAGTCGTAATCTAAAAGTCTAACGTACGGTCATCACATGGCAGGAAGAGATAGACATATAAATAATAGAGATACGCAGAATATAGTGATATCTACGAATTAAGACAATGATAACGAAGTGGGATGGCAGCAGAGTGCATTAACATCGGGATATCCCGAGCTTATCGAAAGCAAACATATTCTGGATTGTAGAAAAACAAAAAAAGTCAGCCTATTTTCATACTGTCGATAAAGATGTTGGGGGAAAACTCACCCCCACAAGGTTGCATACCTGTAGCGACATTTTAGTTACACGCTTTACATCAAAGACAGCAATAGCTATCTATTTCTGGAATGTGTCTTCAATCGTGTCACAAAGAGTAATTTGTTTAATGTATGATCATTTAAATGCCTGCAAAAAGTGAGAAGAAAAAAATCATATTTCACTTTTAATGGAAAAAGTTTTATAGTTCTGAATTCTCGAAAATCATACAGATATAAGTAGAAACAAACAAACAAACAAAAAAAAAGTCCAAAAGGATGTGTTCTTGCAAAGTTGGTTCTCAACTTGGAACTATTTACTTTTGCTCAGCTGACTCCGAAACATTTAAATATATATGTATATATATATATATATATATATATCTAACAGGTAGTTTTTGAGGGGGGAGGGGAGGAACAACATCAGAGCATTGCTTCTTATTATTACAGTGAACAAGCCAGCTTGCATATTTTAGTGAGAATGGTTTTTCCTAACAGAGCATTTTGTGGCAACCTTTTATTGTTAGCCACTATTATTTTAAATCCTATTGTTTCTAATACAGCTCACATTGATACGCAGTAGACTATCATATATATATATATATATATATATATATAATATAGACTTATTAGATTTACATAATATTAAAAATGCATTATTTAAAAAGTATTATAAAAAACTGGAATTACCATCTAATATAGATATCGCTTATTTTAAATCTTTAACAAGCTTATTATCTATAATAATTATATCTTACAAGATAACACATTATATTTACAGCACGTCGGTATACCACAAGGTGGTTGTACATCCAGTTTATTATCAGACTTATACTTATATCACTATGAACGTACTTTTACTAATAATAATCTACATTTATATCGTTATATTGATGACATAATTTTAATTGCCACTGATCAATCTAAAATTTCTCAATTTCCAGTTGATTATCCTACTAATTTGGAATTAATGGAAAACCTCTTATCTAACAATACAATAAACTTCTTAGATCTTAAAATTACAATAAAAGAGAACAAAACAATAACAGATTTATATGATAAACGTACAGAATTTAAATTCAAAGTTAATACATTTACAAATTTTAAATCTTGTCTTCATCATTCTGTATATCGAAATATAATACTTAATCATTTATATAGAATAAAATGTTTATGTTCTCATCTAATTAACAATATTATTAAAACAGTAATTTATGATGCATTAAATCATGGTTTTCCAAAAAATTCATATATTCATTAATATACAATTAGTACTTACATGATCTTTAAAAAAACAAATTAACACATACGTAAACAAAATTACAAAAAAAATTATAAAATAAAAAAATATTTATGTAAAAAATTAAAAATTGTAAAATAATAATAAACAATTACTATAGGATGGTTGGGTGGGTAGATGTTAGAGTACGGAGGAGGGTGGTGTTGTCTGGATAATGCGCAATGGTTAATTTAAAAAAAATGATGGGGCCATTTCTAATACGTACTTTATATGGATGTTGATTTGATGTTTTACATGTAATTGGTGACATTTTATTTTAATTCATATTAAATTTAGCTTATTTAATATTTAATCAAATTCAAAATTAAGGGGTCTCAGGACTCTTAAAATTGGAAAAAATGAAAAAAAGATCATTTTCAACATTTAATATCTTAAAATGTATTTGATATTAAGACACAATTTTAAATGGGAATGAAACATACAAGTATGTTCTTTCATTTCAAATATTTGAAAAATTGCAAGATGCAGAATTAGCATTTACAGGGGGCTCCAAACTGTCAGACATTTGACGAGCAGAAAATCGGCAGAACAGCTTATGCGCACGATTACAAAATAAATTTTGCAACTAGAATGAAAATTGTGGTGCCTACTTACACCTCAGATTATAATAATTACACTGAACCTAAATAAATTTGTATTTAAAGCATTTTTATATTTTTAATACAAAGTTGTATTTAGCTAATGCAAAATTTAGAAAATTTCAACAATATAAACCCCTAAAAAAATATTTTCTTTTTACAATAAAAAGGAAATTTTAGGTTCAGTTTATACAGACTGACATAAAAAATACGTTTTGAAAATTTCATGAAAAAATATTCAGAAGTTTTTGAGATATCGTGCGCGTTATGCCCCAAAACGCCATTTGGAGAAAAATGACTTCAAAGTTTTAGAAACACCGCTTCAGCTACTGAGCAAGTATAATTCTAAATGCCATAACTTCTGTTCTAATAGGAATTTCAAGATAACAATTATATCATAATGTTCAGAAAACATAGAAGTTTAACATCTAAAAAAATTAAAATTTCGAAAATTTTAGAGCTTTAACAGTCCTGAGACCCCTTAACATGTTTTTAAATTTTAGTCTACTCAGGACAATATCATATTAATTAATAATAGTATACCATCTTTATAGTGATTAATATGCATATAAGTTTATTTGATATAACTAATGTTATACCGTATGTATTAAAAATGGGTAATTAGTTTTTATTATTATTCCTCTATACTTTTCAATATTGTTTTATTTTCAACTTTGTATTCCATGATTAATTATCGGTTTAATGTGTCTGATTGTCACAATCATATTTTTTAGCTTTTTTATGGCTAATATGAAGATAATCCGCACACTATATTAGTGATCTTCAGGCAATTGGGAATTCTAGAATCTGACAATCTTCTATAAACATCCATTTTTTTCCTGTTCATTTTATTAATTTATTATTTTTTTATAATTAATAGTAATTATTATAGTTTTTTATATTTTAATTATATATAATTTATTTTATGTTATATCATATAGCTATATTCTATATATTATCAGTGTTATAAAATTATTTAATTTCTCAGTGTAGATTAAATGGGTAAGGTAATAGAATATATTGAAAGAATTTTATTAACATTTCATTTATTTAATTTTTTTGAATAATGATATATAGTATGGTATTATTTATATATTAGGATTTGTGTGGTAATGCAGTTGATATATTTTAAATTAATTAGCTTTTATTTGGTTCATCTTGTGACATTTGAATAATGTTAATAGTTTTAAAATAACATAATAGATGGCAGCACCAAAATTTTGTTTGAGTAATAATTTTAATTTTTTACACCAGGTGGTATTGAACGCTGAATATTGGCAATATTGTAAAATAGAAATTAAACAATTTAATAGTGTTTTTAGGTATTTTAAATATTGTAATTATTTTCTATTTATATTATATTAATTGAATTTATCACGGTATTTCAAAATGAATTAACTGAATCTATAGGTTTTAATTTCTGTGTTAACTTAACTGTTTAATTCACCTTAATCTTATCGTGCTTTTAGATACCATGTGCAGGAAGATATTTTGAAAACAACTGGGATTTTATTCGGTATGTTGTGTAATATTTCTATTTTTTATGCTATAAATTAAATATTTAAAAGGTTGTATTGATTTTTCCATTTCATGCCATTTGATATTATTCTGTTTTCATCTTGAAACTATTCTCCTGGTCATATTGGTTGTTTAAGTACAGGAGAAAATTTTTTTTCAGCTTTTAGCTTTTTTCTCACCGAAAACAACCGATTTGCTTATATCATTGAATTCTGTACTCTTGAAAACGTAATTCAATATCTAAGTTTTTTAATTATTTTTTTCGGTATCCATATTCTTCTTTTTTTCTTCCATAATAATTCTTGTAATTAAGTATAAGGCACTTTATTTTATACATACAGTTGTATATTATAGGTTTGTGGCATCCATTTTTATTGTCATTTCATTCACAATATTGCGGGTTTTGATGATGGTCGGTAGTGTTTAATTAATGGTTTTATATATATATATATATAATATATATATTTAGGTGTAGCTTTAAATAAACTATACATTATAACGACCGACTATTTTGAAAACGTAAAATAGTATGGTGAATCATAACAATATACTGAAATTTCGCGATAATGGGCCAGTTTTACAAGCCTGAAGAGAGAGAGGGGGAAAGGGTGCAAAAAAATTGACATAACGTTAAATCTAATGAAAATTATATTGGGACTTGCATCAGAACGAGCCCTTTCAAACAAAAAAGAATCACCAAAATCGCAGCATCCATCCGTTCAAAAGTTATATGTATATATAAATAAAAAAACAATAACATGAAAATGAATTGTATAGCTTTCTTTGTTGAAAGTCGGTTTATAAAGAAAGTGACATACTTAAAATTTTCTTGAACAAAATTAAAGAAAAAGTAAAACACCAACGGTTTATTTCTAGAAAACAGCTACTTGTAAATATAAGCAAATCATTTAATCTTTATTTGAAAGTGAATATTTCTAAATTAATTTATAAGGGTTAAAACTTCGTTATTAACTTAAAACTTCGTTATTAACCCTTTTCACTGCCAACATTTAAAATATTGAAATTAAAATTATGAAATTTTCACACATTGTTAATAATGCTCCCAATAAGCTATAAACTATCTAATAAAAAATTCCTGACTATTTTTTGTTTGTTGTTGTTATAGAATGGTCAAACGTCATGAACACGCGTTTTTAAGAAAATTATAATTATTTAGAAGTATCACAATAAGTTTAAATCAAAGTTTCTAGTTTATATAAACATATGTTTAGCTGCTTCAGGTATTAAATTATATCAGAATTAGAGGATTTTTTTTAAAAAAAGCTTATTTCGACAAGGTCTTCTATCTTTATTCAAAAATTTCTCGGTGAAATTTCGCATAAATTAAAAAATCTCCCATCTGTTGGTTTAATTTCTAAATATTTATGCTTTTACTAGGAAAATGATTAAGAATTCAAAAGAAATTTGTAAAATCCTTTTAAATTAAATTAAACATCTTAAGAAGTATGTCCTTGATCAAAGACGCCTGTAGCGAAAGGGTTAAGTAGATGACATATTTAAGTTTTGATCGCTGAGTCCGGGACACAAAAATCTTCAAAATTTCTAAAATATTTTTATTGAATTAAAAATTTCTCTGTTTTTCTGCTTAGAATGACGTTTGAATCATGTTTCTATCTTAATTAGAACAGGAAATATTATTTTTTTTGTTGTTGTTTTGGTTGGTTTTCAAAATCTATGTTTCAAGCAATGGTTGTGATGGAAATGACTTCTTGTGAAAATGTGTTTTTCTTCATGATGGGTTTTTTCACCTGTTCTCGTATTTAAATTCTTATAAGTCAAGAACCGTTAAAGATAAATGGTTCAAACTTGGAACATGTCTTTTTCAATTGTTTTACTTTAGTTCTGATTCAGCAAATTTGAAAAAAAAATTACTTTTGAAAACATTATTTTTTGAAAAAAAGTTCCATATTTTTTTTTAAATATTTTTTTTATATTTTTCATTTTTTTTAAATTAATATTTTTAAAAATACCGAATAAAAATTAAAACTTATATATTTTTGTTTATTTAAATGAAAAAAAAAGTAAATTCAACAAATAATATTTGAGTTGCACCGATTTTAAATTACCTCACTTTTTTAATAAATTTTAAATTAAAAAAAATTATGAGAAGTTTTATGACGTGATTTTGTTTACAAATGGTATCGTTAACCATCAGAGAAAAATTCAAAATTTTAACTCAATAAATAATTTTCTTTTAAATGTATCCCGGACTCCCTTAAGGCAGTTGGCCAGTGAAATCTCAAACTCCCCTGGCTAATGTTAAACCTATGGGTGTGCGATGTATTCTTGTTTTTAAAATATCTCCTTAGGAAATTAATATTTTTAACTTTAATTTTATGTGCGCTCTTCTTGAAGGTTGTCTCCCTTTTTTTTAGTTGTCAAAATATTTTTAATACATGTAATAAATTTTATATGAAGTGTTGAAATCTTACTCAGTTTCGCTAAGATTTTAACACAAAAATTATAAATTAAGTATGTATTATAGAAATATTTTGACAATTAAAAAAAAAAGAGACATTCTTCAAGAAGAGTACGCAGGAAAGAGAAGTTAAAAATATTTATTTCCAGAGAAGATATTTTAAAAATACGAATGCATCATACGCCTACATGTTTAACATTAGCGAGAGGAATTTGACATCTCAATAACCAATAGCTTTAAATTTCGATCAATCACTAATCACTCGAGACGCAAACTTGGTGTTAAAAAAAAAAATCTCTTTATTTATTAGAAACAGTTCAGCTTAAAAATATTCATAAGAGTGTGTAGACGCTTATTCCACAAAGTTTTAATATAATTTTTCATTTTATGTAATCCCAGAAAATTATAACAAAACCTAAGATTCAAATGATGATTACGAATTCTGTTACTTAAATATTTAATAGAAATTTATTGATCTTCAATAGTGGTGTCTGACACTTTGAAAATTCCAAGGACCGTATTCACCTTGCATAAATAACATCTGTAGTTTTTACTCTTGAATGGCTTATTTAGTATTCAATAATTTTAAATGCATTAATAGGATATTGTGACAGACACTACGAAGGACAAATAGGTGGCAGTTAGACGAATATTTAGAGATTTAAAATGTAATGAAAGCCGATCAAGAAAGACACAAAAGTCAAACTCTTTAATATATTTTTATATATACCGTATATACTCGCGTATAAGTCGAAGAATTTCTGACAATTTTCGGTAAGCAAATTTGGGGAGAGGGGGGGGGGGGGGGTGACTTATACGCGAGTCAGTTAAAAAAGAAAAACCAAAAACTTCGAATACTGCAAAATTATGGCTTTTTATGTGTATGAATAAAACAATAATACATAAAATATACAAATAACAATAATTTATAATTTAAAAAAATTTAATGATTTGTTTTCGTTTACTTACTACCTTTTCGCATTGGCAAGTGAAATCTTTGATTTGATTTTGTGCAAAATTGAAGTAAAAAAGGTAGGGGGTCGACTTATACGCGAGTATATACAGTATTTTTTAATTTTTGGCTTTATTTTCTGGATTTACTGCGTACGGTATCCCAAATTTTGTATTTTTAGCTCACAGGCTATCAAAGCCTGAGAGTGCCCGCCCGTTCTGTATGTATGTATGTACGTACGTACGAACGTAACGTGATAACTCTTGATAGAAACATCCGATTTGCTTAAAAAAAATTTTCTAGGTTCATTGTGATAAGGCGCTTCCCTGATTAGTTTTGGGAGTTCATTGGTTAAGGATAAAGGGGGAAAGGGGGTTTAGTCCACCCCCTTAATTCAGATAAATGGGTTTTTCATGCAGAATTATTCGATTTGCTCCGAATTTGGTATACCGGTTTATTATGTTAAGGAACTTCCCTGATTAGTTTTGGGGGTTCATTGGTTAAGGAAAAGGGGGGGGGAAGGGGTTAGTCCACCCACCTTAATTCAGATAAATGGGTTTTTCATGCAGAATTATTCGATTTGTTCCGAATTTGGTATACCGGTTTATTATGCTAAGGAACTTCCCTGATTAGTTTTGGGGGTTCATTGTTTAAGGATAAATGGGAAAAAAGGGGGTTAGTCCACCTCCCCCCCCTAATTCAGATAAATGGGTTTTCATGCAGAATGATTCGATTTGTTCCGAATTTGGTATACCGGTTAATTATGTTAAGAAACTTCCCTGATTAGTTTTGGGGGTTCATTGGTTAAGGATAAAGGGGGAAAAGGAAGGTTAGTCCACCCCTCTTAATTCAGATAAATGGGTTTTTCATGCAGAATTATTCGATTTGCTCCGAATTTGGTAAACCGGTTTATTATGTTAAGGAACTTCCCTGATTAGTTTTGGGGGTTCATTGGTTAAGAATAAAGGGGGAAAAAGGGGGGTAGTCCACCCCCCCCCCTTAATTCAGATAAATGGGTTTTTCATGCAGAATTATTCGATTTGCTCCGAATTTGCTATACCGGTTTATTATGTTAAGGAACTTCCCTGATTAGTTTTGGGGATTCATTGGTTAAGGATAAAGGGGGAAACGGAGGCTAATTCCACTTCACTTATTTTTTTTTAGGGGCATTATTCTTTAATATAAGAGTATAATATACAATTAGTGTGAATAGCCTGTGAGCTCAATGCCATCAGTTTAGCTGGGCACTTTTCTTTTTTATTTAGCTTGTAATGGCTTATGCAAAGATGAAAACGTACATGTTATTTGTGGAATTCAAGGTAGTTTGGGAAAGAGGATTTTTCCTTGGTTCTACAAATATTATCGTTTTTCCAATGTTTACTGTATTTTCATTTCCTTGTTTCACAAGTTATGATGATTTGTTTTAAGCAATTTTATAAAGGATAAAACTTCAATTTTAATACAAAAATAGAGAAATAAATTGTGTAAAACAAATAAGTTAAAAATAAAACATGATTAAAAAGGATTAAGAAATAAAATATACATTACCATATTGAAAGCATTGCTGACTTAGAAAGAGGCAAGATTAAATGCAATAAAGGATATTATATGCATATGTTGCCAAAAAACTTTTTTTAAATGTTGATGGACTAACGAGTAATAATATACAATATGGTCAAACATGTTCCTCAATATATGTGACCACCGCCCTCTAAAAATAATTTAAAAATGAATTTCACCAAGTATTTCCAAAGAATTAGAAGTGCTGCAAACTTATGTGATAATAAAATAATAATTAAAAATATGTCAATAAATTTATACCATTATATTAAAAAAATAAGTAAATAATATATTAAATAATATTAACATGTAAATTGGTGATATTAATTCATTAATTAATGTTTCACATAAATCAATGTGCCTAGATATAACACATCACTATTTAAATTCCTTTGACTACAGTGCATCAACACTTAAATAGATATATAATTAAATATAAATAAATAAATTATTATGATGCTAAAGAATTAGTATTAATAATAGTAATAATAATAATTAAATTTTGTAATTAATTAGTTTCATTTAATGTGTCCACAAACTCTTAAAAATTAAATAAACCAGATTAAGGGGAGAGGGTAGAACAAACAATAAAATATATAATTAAAACATGCGCTTTATTCTCATTTAATATAATATACTATGTATTACAAATTAATATGATATTGTCTTCATTGGGCTAATAGTTTAAATACAAGTTAAACGTTAGCTTTATAAATTAATGATTAATGAATATAAATAAATTTATTTTGAATTAAAAAATATATAAATATAACTACACAAATATACATATCAAAGTATCGAATCAACATTATAAATTGTATTAAATCAACATATTTATAAATAGAATGTCCCCTTCGTCCCCCCCCCAAATTAACCATTGCGTATTATCCAGACAACTCCACCCTCCTCCGTACTCTAAAATCTACCTACCCATCCGTCCTATAATAATTTTTTACTATTATTTTGCATTTTAATTTTTTATTAATATTTTATTATTTTGTATATTTCTTTTATAATTTATTTACGCATGTTAATTTGGTTTTTAAGACCATGTATGTACTAATTGTATATTAAAGAATATATGAATTTTTGAGGAAAACCATGATTTAATGCATCATAAATTAGTTTTTAATATGGTTGTTAATTAGATGGGAAGAACACAAAGACTTTATTCTATATAAATGATTAAAGATATGTATATATATATATATATATGAGCTAAATATTGTCATTTTAGGCATATTGCTGACAATATCCGAAGAAAGAATATCTCTTTACTATGAATTGGCTTGCACAGCTCCTCTGACGAATCTGTAAGCTAATCATAGTTTCATGGTTTTTGCTCTTCTGTTTTTCCTATTGTCTTTCCAATTTTATTTTTATATTTGTGATTTCACTTTTATTATACACTCGTATATATATATATATTACGCAATACAGCATCTGCTTTAGATTATAAGGAGCTCAATTTTAAGTTTTAAAGTGCATGGCATTGCTATTTGAAGAATGCATGCATCAGTTTGCAGAATTACAAAGTAATTTTTGTCTACATTTTTCAAGCATGACTCAGTTAAAATCAGGTAACTAGAAATTATTTGATTATTTTGACTAACAAAGATTGCATTACCTTATACTGTCATTTGACAGAATTATAAAGTAAAGATTACTGAAAAGATGTTTTTGTGCAAACAAAAGCACTTGCAATAATGTTTTCGCCCTACGAACGCAATTCGTTCCACAGCGCATCGGTTATAATAAACAGTGATGTCCACAAAAGGCCTATATGACTTGTTGTCTGGTGTAAGGGCACCGTATGGTGTATGCGCCACCTTCTTCGTGGCTTTACCTGGTTATCTTTTCTATGATTGATAAGGTTATCGTTATCTGTATCTTATTTAAACTCACTATTAAAGAAAGCAGGTAAAAATCTTCCAATTTTCAATGTTGCTTATGCGGACTATGTTAATTATTTATATGAATTTTACTAAAACGTTCTAAATGATGTTAATTAAAAAACCCACTACTTAATGTTATAATAGTGATATATTTTTTAAATATGCACCTAAAAGATTCAGATACTTTCACTGGCGAACACAAAGGGCGGGGGAACGGGGTTATGGATACCATTATTTTCTTATAGAAATGTCCACGTTATTTAATAGTAGAATTCTGCGGACAAAAATTTCTTTTTAGAAATAGTACAATCCGTAAAACTTTCCCCACCGCACGCCACTGGATATTGTAATATATAAGCGAAATAACTGATCCTATTTATTTATTTACCTGCATTGTGTTTTATATAAAACACCAACTAAACTTATAAAATTATAATTATTCCTTTTAATCAGAGAACATATAATTCTTATAAATAAACTCTTTTTTAGTTAAATTTTTTGGGGATTTGAAACAGATTGTCTTAAATTTAAATGTATGCATAGACGAAAAGAAATATAGAATAGTGGATCAAAACACACTCGTTAAATGTTAAATATGAGGATGGCTTTAGAAGTATACTAAATTAAATGATTTAGAGTAAAGAGCCTTCATGGAATTAGCGAACTAACTGGACTGATGATTAGGGTGGGTCGAAAAAACGAAATTTTTTATTTTCGGAACGCTTTAGTGCGGAAAAGTTGCCTATTGTAATAAGAAAAACGGCATAATTTTTTAAAAAATCAGTTAGCATCTTCCATTCGCGCATCTTACTTAAAGTTGATGAAAAATTGCAAAATTCCCGCCTTTTTTCTAATTTTTTTTAAGTTAATTAAAACTTCAAAAATAAACACGATTTAGCTTTTTATGCTTGTTTCATGGTTTGCATAACCTAAATAAATAAAATCCCGATCAATAATCCAATTTTTTTTTGTTCGCGCAAAAACTTTTACCAATTTTTTGCAATTTTCACCGTACAACCCTCAGTTCGTTTTGCTAAAACAAAACGACACAGAAAGCACCACGTGGTGGTGGTTCCACGTTGAGTTCCATCCACATCCTACCCAACCAACCATCCAATTGTTGGGTGTGGTATTTGTATTATATTAGAAAGACCACATGCATGTCAATATGTATTTCTAATTAAAAGCTTATGTTTAAAAAAGATGTCTTTGAGTTGAGGTTCATGATTCTTCAATGGAATTACAAATTGGAGGAAAATCAGATGTATTTACGAAACAGTTACAAAAAAGTTAAATGTGAAGGCCGAGCGGACAGCTCGTTATCTTCAGCAAGCACTGAGTGGTTCCTCAAATAGTTTTAAAGTTCCTAAAGTGGCAGCGTACTATGAAATTGATGAACTCAAACACACTTCTTTTGAAGACTCGGAGTATGAGGAAGATAAATACAAACCGAGTACATCGACTAAAAGCCCAAATGACAGATGGGAATTAATGCAACAGCGCTAAACAGCGATCGTTTCGGAGTTTCTCATCGGCCAAAAACTGTCATAGCGTCAAGTGTTCTGGATAACACGCACAGATTCTTCTGATAAGTGTAAAATAAAAAGAGACGAGTCGTTTTAGGACGGATTTGAAAAGCCGATTCACACACACTATGGAATGTTCGGGTCTTTTTTTTTTTTAAAGACAAAAATGAGATACTTTATTCGTCGAAAAATTTAATGCCAAGCAATTTCACAGGAATGTGAAATAAGAACACTATTCTCTTATCCAGGAATCTGAATCAACTTATATTTGACATGTATCTCCTTCCTCGAGTTCATGAAATGTTATAAGTCAAAGCATTATTTCTTGCTTGTCTGAACTATCAATATTACTAGAAAAACTAGAAGTAGCAGGGTGTGATGGTACTGTAACTAACACTGGATGGAATAACGGTGCTTTCCACCGACTAGAAAATCATAAAATGTTGAGCATATGCATCCGGCATTTTAATGAGCTTTCCAACCAAATTTTCCAACATCGTCAGATTTTCCAACATATTCACAGTCAAACTGACGGGCCTAAATCTTTTATTGCTCCAATCGAGTAGCAGCTCACTTGCTGTGATAAAGCTCTTATGGTCGATTGTTCGATTCTTGATATAGACAGGACTGTTTTGAGCGAAGAACAATAGAATTTTTGGGACATTTTGAATGCAATCACCTTGGGACATTGTCCAGAAGACTTGGCGAATTGGGACCTTGGTACTTTGTCCGATTCCAGATGACTAACTGCGGCCAACCGAGTCCTTTTATTGTATCAGATTCATTCGAAAACTTAAAATAAATAGTTGATTTCATCATAAAAATCATACATGCTTGTGTAATTTGCCTTAAAATAAGCAAATATTTCACTGACGGATCAAAACATGTATTTCAAGCAATCCAAACATCACGCTATTTATCCGACGAATTACTACAAGTTGTCGATCCAGTGTTGCCAGATGGGCTACTTTTTTAAAATTCAGATTCTTGATTGGCACCACTTTTTTGAAATGGTAAAATGCACCTTATTTAATGACATATTATTTAAGGCGAAAACAAAGGTAATTTTACCGTTTCAAAATAGTGGTGCCAATCAAGAAATCTGAGTTTTAAAAAAGTAGCCCTCTGGCAACACTGTGTCGATCCAGTAATACAACGAAATGCGTTTTTTGCGCACCCAGAGAATGTTCTGTTGGAAATGATTGTCGATTAAAGAAAACATATTCCGGATATTGGTCACAGAAGGATCGTAAAAGCAAGACAAACCATCCCAAAGAAGAAGACTGTTAGAAATGTAATGCCACCTAATGGAAACTTTCAAGCTTCCAATTACATAGAAATTATTAATTGCAATTCTTGTGCTGTGTATCCTTCTCCAATGCCAAGGGATCTAAGTGAAGATGATGTTAAATCGTTCATCACTTCTGACACTACTGTCATCAGTGAAATACGAATGTTTCCCTGTCAGACCGAGACTGTTATGATATGCGTCAAGCTTGTGACAGAGACCTCGAATAAAGTATATGTACATGAAGCTAGAGATGGCTATATCCGAACAAGACTGAAGTCTAAATCGGTTATGCCTCATTTCTCCAAAAAATTAGACTTTAAATGTGTAGTAGATATAAAAAAGAAAACGTAAAAAACACAGTAAGCAAAAGAATGCTACTCTATGGAAAACCTTTGTAAATAGTTGGAAATATAATGTAAATGCCACAACCGACAATTGGATGGTTGGTTGGGTAGGGTGGAGGGGAACTCTACGTGCAACCACCTCCACTTGACGAGTTCTGGGTCGTTTTGTTCTAGCAAAACGGGCGAATAGTTGCACGGTGAAAATTGCAAAAAATTGGTAAATTTATGTTTTTTCTAAGATGTTGCGCGAACGGAAAAATTAGATTATTATTAGAATTTAATTTATTTGGTTATGTAAATCCTGAAACAAGCATAAAAAACTAAAGCGTGTTTATTTTTAAAGTTTTAATTAACTTAAAGAAATTAGTGAAAAGGCACGATTTTTGCAATTTTTCATCAACTTTAAGTACGATGCGCCAATGGAAGCAGTCAACCAATTTTTAAAAAAATTATGCCGTTTTTCTTCTTATTACAATAGGCAACTTTTCCGCACTAAAGCGTTCCAAAAATAAAAAAAATTCTTTTTCTCGACCCACACTACTGATGATACTTTTAGGCAACAGACACGGAGGTTTGAATATAATGAATTTTCTGGCGCTCTGGAAGACCTTGTTTAACACTCATGGGCAAAAACAAAATTGGCAGCTGCACCAAATAAACAAACTAATTTAAATTCTAAAGGATTGGTCACCAATTTGATGGATGAAAATTCTTTTTTTCAAAAAATTACTAATCACATAAAATGACCGAGAAAAATATCACTGGTATAAAATAAAAACTTGATTATGTTATTTACTATCAAACCTTAATTCTAGAACAGAAGGAGAATGCCTTGAAAATTTAAATTTTCGAAATATTTTCAGGATTAACATAAACTCAGTCAGATAATTGAATGCATTTTCTTTTCTATTATTACCTATCTGTAACAGAAAACGTATAACAGGATTACTTAATTTCTTTACTGTATATCTGGTACAGGTCAGATATTTTCATAAAAGAATTTAATTTACAAAATGAATGCAATGAATGATTCGCAAAATAATTTGAAAATACAATATTGATTTAACTGACTTAAATGAATATAACTTAAACATACTAAAAAACAAGTTCTACTGGCTCGGTCGGAAGATTAGGTTGATTTCTTTGTTTTATTTATTTAAAGATACATACATGAGATTTAATACAAATTAAATAAATTGATCTCACTCCTTCTAAGCTAGCTATTTTGGCGAGAAAGGTAATTTGCTGGGAAATTTCAAATCTGGTTGTCATTGAATGAGGCAATTACATAAAAAAATAAAGAAAAAAATGTTGAAATCATAGTTTAAAAATCGCTTATAAGCTGTAATATAATTCCGCCGCTCAAACGTGGTTGGAACCCAAATCATTCAATATCTGCCACCCAACGTTTTTGTGGGTCCCTATATGCGAACTGTTAGAGTTACATACAAGGTGTCCATAATTAAACGACTCTACTTTAAAGTTGTCCACAGACGAAATTATTGTTCATAAAAGGTGAAATTTTGTGAAAGATATAATAAAGAGATAGGAATTTCACCAAAAAAAAAAAAAAAAAACAAACAACAACAACAAAAGACAATTAGTTCAGAACGTCGCCACCAGATGGCGTTTTTTAATGAATTACACGTTTAGCATACATTTACGGTAGTTTAAAATTTTTATTTTTTAACTTTAACCTGATATTAAAAACAGCCTTTCACGACATGTTCTTAGCATTTCCCAGAACAAAGTGCGGTCAACTATGGAACATGCTGTCTTACGATTCCAGATGGTATCTGAAAATGATCACCATCATGTGGAACATGTTTGGTTGTAATAAAATTTGTTAAACTATCGTGCATACTATAAATGTGCAATTCGTTAAAAAATGCCCTTTGGCGGCGAAATTTTGAACTATTTTTCCGCTCAGACAAATTCAAATACCTTTATTATGTCCTCCAAAAAGTAGTCGTTAAAACAGACGAAACAATAGTCGTCAGTAGTCAACTTTAAAATAGGGTCGTTTAATTATGGACACCCTGTTACTTGTTTGAAGAACTCATCTACGATACTGGTAATATCAACACACTATCCTGATTAGTGTGTTGAGACTTGGTTTTGGACGTTATCGTGCTGACAAGTTTTACATGTTTTGCTTTTGTGTGTCCCTGTAAACGAATATACTTCACTAAGAAAGTCATCCAAGATACTGCCAAAATCAATAGACCTTCCAAAATAGGTTCGACTTGGTTCAGTATATCGGACGTTATCGGGATCAAAAGATTTGCGTAGATAGATAGATATACAGAAATTAATCTGAAAATCTAACACTGGTATTGTTACGAGATCGGCTAGTTGCAGGGGTGCTGAAGACCTTTTCTTTTTTTCTTTCTTTCCTCTACCACTTTTAGGAATAAAAAATACTCATTTATCTGAAGCTTAATACAAACAAAACCACATTGACAAATTAGTTAACATTGTTTAAGATACATTAAGGGTTCACAGATCCTTATATTTTACTTTCTTTTCAATGACAACAATAAAAGATATTTTAAAAGCATTTTTCAGTCTCTGTCGTCAGGCATGCGACCGAGTATTTTTTGGAAAATCTACTTTATACGTGGCTTTTCTTTCACATGCGTACGTTTAACAAGATTATTATATCTCCTAAATGATACAGAACATTGTTACGCAAAATGCACTTTAAAAGTAAGAAATAATCATAAAATTAGGTAGTTAAAGACTTTTTTTAGTACACAAAGTAGCCTGTTTAGTTATTAAAATAAAACTGACTGTTAAGTAGTTAAGTAATATTCTTGTATTAATAGATATTAATTTACTTGAATTATCAGTAATATACAGGTTTACCTTTTAAGCATAGTTACGAACGTGAATTTCGGAAAGGGTTCAACTTTGAAAACTCAAATATTTCAGATAATGAAACAAAGGAAACTGATCAGGTTTTTATTTCAAAAAGAATTCTTTTTGAAACAAATAAGATGTGAGGTCTCGCTCACAATCGGTTGAATGTCTTTTTAGAGTTGAATTTAACATAAAAGAAAGTAGTCCGAAATTCTTTTTCAAAATTCACCATTAAAAACTTTTCATTGTTAAAAGATATAATTTAATATTATAATGAAATATAGATAGTTTTAAGAAAACAGTTGATACCTGAACAGGGACAGCAGTAGCTCTTCTCCCAATATTTCTCGCTTTCCGACATTTTCCAGTGTGGTAAAACAATTTAATGTAAAAGAAGATGGCTTTGATTGCACGAGTAAAGAGTTTTCCAAGATCTGCGAGAACCATCAATAAAAATGGAATTCCAATGAAAGCATAAACGATGGTGATTGCCCGACCAGCTGTTGTAGCAGGAACTATGTTTCCATATCCTAGAAAAAAGGAAAACTATGATGATTCTTCCTAGTATTCTGAAAATAAAGTTAAAAAAATAGTTAGATTTCAAGATCATACCGCATTAAAGGATATCTAAATAAAGTTTATGAATTTGAAGGGAAAATTTGAGGGTAAAGTGGAATTATAAGTTATATGGGGTACTAGTTGGAACGTGATGGTTCACTGTAAAAAAAAAAATTCATTAAAATATGGAACTTGTACTGGCAATTGAGACACCATTACTATTTCCGTATTTTAACGGGGAAAAAATTCCGTAAATTACAGAAAAATTTTCGTCTTTTCACAAACTTTTCCAGTTTTTTTTTTTTTAATATTTCCGTGTTTAAAAATTTTCCGTTTAAAAGACAAAATATAATTTTTCAAGGACAAACTTACATCTTTATGAATTTCACTCTTCACGGACACGTTTAAATCAAGGTCAGAATATCTCGATTTAATACAAAGAAGAGTAAACAAACAACAGGACTTACCCGCCGCGGGATTCGAACTAGGGAACTGTTCTCTTCCAGCTTAGTGACCTCGACCATTAAGCCACGGTTACGCAAGCTATATTTTCAAATATAGTTACTTATTTCAGATGCCTTTTATGAAGCAAGGGCAAGATGTTAAACAATGAACGTATTTTCGTAGAGATATATTCTTTTTTGATTGAGTGTACAATTCTGAATGTTTTATGCATTTCCCCCCTAATTTTGGAAAAGGAATGCATATTTATGTTAAACATGGAAGCAGAATTGTAATATATCATTCCCACTTCCATGATGTTAAACTATAGGGGGCGGGAGGAGACATGACACACCAGAAATATCTTTGTCAGATTTTGTGAAATTTGGACAATGGTTATTTTGTAACGTCCATTATAAAGACCCAAACACATTTAAGGGCACCAGGTAAGCTCTATCTCCGCCATGTTAAATTCACCTAATCTATGTACCTTTTTCTCAGAAACGGTGATAGATAGAGGTCTAGATTTTTTATGGTAGTTAGAATAAAATGTTTTACATACTTTAACACAGGGGTTTGATGATTTGCTGATAATTATTTATTTTAGGGAGTGAAAATGCTAATTTAAAAAAGATTTTAAATAAAAAAATAATAATAATTTTTCAGTTTCAGTTAAAAAGAAAATGGTCTGTTAAAGTACGTAAAACATATTATTCTAACTACCATAAAAAATCTAGACCTCTATTTATCACCGTTTCTGAGAAAAAGGTACATAAAGTAAGTGAATTTAACATGGCGGAGATAGAGCTTACCTGATCCCCTTAAGGGCCGACAAGCGTTCCGTGGTGACTTTGATTTGGCACGACTGAAAGACGTTTTGCCGTCTCAAATGAAAAATTGCTGTTTTCTTCTATTTGCTTGTCATTTATCATTTGTTCGCCGTTTATGCATATAGTGTACTTTTTAATTGCTTACAAATTCTTTTTATTCCATGTCTTATAAAATTGCTTTATCAATTTTATTTTACATTTATTCCATACTTCAAGAAACTCGAAGTACATAGGGACATTTGAACTATACGTCCTGAAGGGACATTCGAACAGTGATTAAACACTGCCACCAGTGTGCACTTGTTATAGTTAACTTTTATGCTTACTTAACGGCAAGAACTTCCTATTTCTGAGTACTACTATTTCGCTTTATTTAATGGCAGAAATTTGCGATTTTACAAGACGAAGAGAGATATTCAAAAATAGATGGTATTCAAAAATCGAACGCTTTGGGAGCTATGATTATGATTTTAAATTATTTTATTCTTGCTCAGAACACAAATGCCTTTCCAATATAAACCAAACGAAAGTGCAGAAATAAAAGACTTTTACAAAGCAACAAATTACTAATGCATTTAAAGTTGTTGGTAAAGCGATGCCATTGCCTTTTCTTACCTAATCACAGAGGTCTGCACGGGCCCGAGATTGGACTGAAGCGGGCCGGGCCTGCGAAATGAATGCAAACGGGCCGGGCCTGCGAAATGAATGCAAACGGGCCGGGCCGGCAAAAAAATTGAACGGGTCTGTAGGGCCGGGCCGGCCGATAAAAAAAAATTAAGCGGGCCTTTCTGCCCGATATAAAAATTTCAGCAAGGCAGTTAAAATACGTGCTATTTTCAAGGAATATGATTTCCTCGAGAAGTATAAATGTGGGTCACGAGCCGATGCGAGTTTAACAACATCAATACAGAAATATAATATGTCCATCGTAGATATCGTCATCGTACAGTTACATGATGTCTGATCCCGGGTTTAATTGTTTCAGCAGACTCGTAGCGTGCCAAAATCAGGCTTGCGTTTTTTTTCTACATAGTCGTGCCGGGACGGAATTGGTCTTAATCGTTCTCAGAATGTGTAGGGCAGATTATGTTTTGTAAAAGTATTAATAGCGTTAATGAACTTCTGTTAACAGTATCTTTGGAAATATACCTTAAGGTGGTTCTTATATTCACTGCTCAACAATGCGAAACTTTCAGGCACATTTTCTGACTCATTTTTAACTGTAAAGGCATAAAATTGACAGACCTGATTATTGAAGGCTTTTGGAATCGAATAGCTTTTTCCATTTTTGATAAATTACTTACAGAGACAACAGAGTTTCTTGTCAGGATCTTGTAGGTTTTTCTCCTTTCCTGTGCTATCGCACCCGGAAATTCGATTCCAGACGTTAACGTTGGCAGTATTTTCTGAAAGATATATTGCTTTTATATAAGAAAAAAAAACCGGCGTTTACATAGTTTCTGAATAAGTATACCTGCCAGTTTTACGCGTTTCCGAAAAGGAATGAATTCCTAAATGTGTCAGAACGTTTCTCCCTTGGATTTGAGAAAAATCTTAAAAATGAGAGAAATAGTTTCATAAATCTACTTTTTATTATACAGCTTCAAAATTTATCATGTTTTTAATCCTTTATTCTAAACTACGTTAATTTTTTAATGAATCCTTATTTGAATTTTGAAACGTCTGTAGAGACGATGACTAAAAGAGTGTAAGTAATCATTAATGTCACTGTTATGTGTTTTCTGTTTTGCGAACACATAGTAATCTAAAATATACTGTAAAATGTTCCCATAAATATGTATGCAGAATTCATTAAAAGAATCTTAAATGTATGCCGAGATAAAAGGAACTTTTTGTAGAAATTGAGTCGGGCCGGGCCGAGAACTGCAAAAATGTAAACGGGTCGGGCCGGGCCTGGAAATTCAGGCCCGTGGGGACCTCCACCTAATCATAGAATTCTGCGATTAGATAAAGCAGAAATTATTATTAGGAAATAGTGATATTCAAAAATAAAGATCGCTATGCACCTGTGATATGTTGATCCAACTTTGCTTAAATTTCACTACTTCTTTTTTTCTTTTTTGAAAAATACGTATATTGTATATCTCGGCGTATAACGCTTACCTAAACTTTCAGACTTTTATTCTATCTTTACAAGAAGAAAGTATTGGAATCGTGAAAATTTTCGACTTCCGTTTTTCGACGTATTTATATGTTTTAGGGATCAGAGATCCCCAAAAACAGATTTTTACAAAATGTCTGTCTGTGAGTCTGTGACTGTCTGTCTATATGTGACGCTAATTTTGTGGGCGCTCTATCTCAATAACTAATGCACGAAATGTAATAAAAATTTATATTCAGTTAGTCCCTGATTAAATTGGTGCTGATTAAGTTTAGTGTAAATCGCCCAACAGGTAGCGCTGCTACGCTGCATTTGTCACGGTTTCCGCAATAGCTCTATCTCAAGTACTAATGCACGAAATTTCACCTAACTTGAGATTCAATTAGACGTTGACACAAGTTGTTCCTGATAAGGTTTTGGTGCTAATCGCCCAATAGGTGGCGCTGCTATGCCAGATTTTTCATGATTTTTGCAATAGCTCTATCTCCAAAACTAATGCACGGATTTTCATCAAACTTCAGATTCAGTTAGATATTAACATAAGTTGTTGCTGATTAGGTTTTAGTGTAAATTACCCGACAGGTGGAGCTGCTATGCTGCATTTTCCATGCCTTACACGATTTTAGCGATAGTCATATCTCAAGATCTAATGCACGAATTTTCACATCCTTGGAATCCTCATGATATGAAAATTGCCATTTACTTTTGACAATGTGATAGCGAATTTTTGAGTATTAATATGTATGAGATAGAAGAAAGTTTTGGGATTGCACACCCAACTAGTCTATTTTTAGATATAGTGCATACTTTCTTCTTTGCAAAGAAACCTTCATAAGATACAGAAAAAAATATATAATAAAGATTATTGTAAAGTAACATATTTAATACTTTTTATGTAATATGATAGAGAAAACTAGTTTTTGTAAATAAATAGAATGTTTATTAAAGTTAGAAATCTTCTTTCTTATGATCTTCTTTGTCTTTTCTTAATTTTTAATCTTTTATTTTTATAACTGGCGTATAAAACGCATCTGTAAATTGCGATCAATTTTCTTGAATCAAAAGTGAGCGTTATAAGCAGGAATGTATACGGTTTATATTTTTTCAAATAAAACATTTGATATTTCATTTTTAGTACTTTTTTACTGATTTACTTTGACATGGTCATGTCTCCTATCACCTTGTTCAAATCTACTACATACGCGAGAGATTTGAGCCGTTTGCAAAATAATAATAATAATAATAAGTGTAGTGCTTTTGTTTATCTAGAAAAACACGTATTTTACATTTTGTTGAGAAGTAAACATGCTTTATTTGCATATCATTCTATTTCTCGATAATGATTGCAAAAGAAAACGTAATAAGTTTTATAAAAAGTGATTCAAATGTCCCAGTCTTCCCCTGCTTTTTTAAAAAATGATTTTGATACAATGTCACTTCAAATGAACTATGTTTGGATTACCATGCACTGACTATTAAAAATATTGCAAATTAGGTCTTTATATGAAATTTCTTGTTATAAAAAATTATGTGTTTCTCACTAAATCATGAGAATTGACATTTGAAACGATTTTGTTTATGAAAACTTTGCATTAATTTATTAAATCTGATATAAAAATTAAATTTAATAGATGAAAAAAAAATGTGTTTTAAAAAAATTAACTTAAATTGGATGTCTTTTAAGCTTTATAAATGTTTCAATCGAAACTGGAAAAAAATCCCCTCTAGAAAATACATTTTACTGTAATCATGTCCGAAGATTGACAGAAATTGAATAAAATGCTACTGATTTTGATGAACATCTTTTCATTGTAGCAATTTTTATTTCAGAACAAGACCGATATAAAAATCTTTCTTTAAAAAGCTCCTTTAAAAAACTCTCATTTTTGAAATATTTTATTTATACATAAACTTTTTTATTTTCAGATGAATGTGTGAGTGAGACATCGAATGCATTTGTCTTCTAACTTATTCAAACAAGAGGGTATATTGCTGGTGAATGCTAAAAAAATTCTAAAGTTGTGTCCTAAGGTATTTTGTAAAGTTCTTTGGTTTGGCAGTTAGAATTTGTCGTTTCGTTTCTCCGTTTTTTTTTTTTTTTTTTTTTTTTTTTTTTTTTTTTTTTTAAGTATAAAGGTTTTACTTTGTATGAAATTTTCTAATCAGAATTATTGGTGCAGGACTCATTGGAAATTCAAAAGAGTGTACGCACCTGTTAATAATATAAACTAAATGCTCTACTACAACTAAAAAAGTAAAATTTAATTTGTTACGATTTTTTTAGAATATAGATAGAGTTTTTGAATACGTCTATATTTTTAAATCTTCTTCCAAGGATCTAGCGGAGATTTATTTTTTATTTTAACAGAAAAGTTCCTTCCTCATAAGTATAATGTTAACAACAGAATATTTTCTTTGTAGTAATTGTAATTTTTTTTATTGAGAATAACTGATTAGATTGTAAAATCAGTTTTTTTTTATTATTATTATTTTCATTGCGATTCTATAACCGTCCTTATTTCTGATAACTTTTAACTTTTTGTAATATTTAAATTTTCTGAAGCACATGCACACGGTCCATAAAGCAAGGAATTTCTCGTCTAATCGAGAGGAGGTTGAGTAAGTATGATGGGAGGATTGAAAATTTGAATTGATTGAGGCTTCAAAATTTTAGTACCATAAATCTAAAGTTGTCTCAATAATATCTAAAATATAAAATGTTTCTTAGTTTACGAAAATATAATATAACCAAATATGAACATATATGACAGCCTCTTCCAAGTTACCCACGATTCCGAAAAGCGTGCTTTATTTTAAGAGACCTCAGAAACTAATATATTTTAAGCTTTAAAGAAGCATTTGTAAAAACAATGTTTCTTTTGCTGGCACTCATTTTCGGAAACGTTTCCGAGTAGTTTTTATTTATTTATTTATTTATTTACTTATTTATTGATATGCACACAACAGACGAATCCATTTACAGTGTTGTAAGAACATCATAAAAAATAATGAAAAGCATACATATATATAAACATATAGAAATAAATTATATACAATACGAATACAAATACAAATTAAGAGATTAAAATTTCAGAACATTTATCTTTAAAAGCAGTAAAGGACATATCAAAAATATCAAGATGCACAGAAAATTCATTAAATATTTTGTAAAATTTATATAAAGAAAAATTACTAACATAATTATATTTAAGAAATGGTAATATAAAAAATTGAGTACACCTGAGGGATCTGCTTGGAACATTAAAATTAATAGAATTAAGCATATCACTACAATCAATCATGTTATTAATAACCTTGTAAAAAAATAAAACACAAACAAGATCCCGTCTAGATTTCAAACTGGGAATGTCAAAAATACGACGTAGGTAGGAAGAAGAAATATCATATCATACGAATATATATGATTACTCTTGAACAATAAATAACGTGTGGATTTAGACTGTACTTGCTCGAGAATTTTAATTTTATTATTATAGTAAGGATCCCAAATGAGACTGCAATATTCAAGATTAGGACGTACCAAAGCAAAATATAAAACTTTTAATGTATGTTGATTGGAAAAGTCTTTAGTTTTACGTTTAAGGAACCCTAGTTTTTTATACGCGTTAGAAACAATATTATCGATATGGAGTGAAAAATCAAGTTTAGCATGAAAAACAATACCCAAGTCCTTTACTGCGTTAGGACGACATAAGGCCAGATTATTAATTTGATAAGAATAATTTAAGGTATCAGTACTACGAGAATAACTTAAAACGCTACATTTATTAATATTAAGGAATAACTTATTGTGAATGCACCAATTATATAAGCTATTAAGATCCCTCTGCAAAAGTGCAGCGTCAGTAATAGAACGTATTTGCTTATATAACTTTAAATCATAAGCAAACAAAAGATAATAAGAAAATTTCAAATTAGAACACAGATCATTGATAAATAAAATGAAAAGTAAGGGTCCTAAATTAGAACCTTGCGGAACACCAGATGTATTGGTAAATTTATGAGACACAGCACCATTGAAATAAACATGAAGAATTATATTATTTAAATAAGAAAAAAGCCAGTCAATAAGATTAATATGAAAACCCATACCTATTAACTTGTTCAAAAGAATACCAAAATCAATTGAGTCAAAAGCCTTTGAAAAGTCAGTATGTATGACATCAAGCTTATAGCCATATTCAAGCGATGACATAATGTTATTAGTTAAGCAAAATAAATTGGTAAGCGTAGAACGTTTGGGAATAAAACCATGTTGAGCTGATGAGATTAAATGTTTTACTTGCTGAAAAATCTTATTATGGATTATAATTTCAAATACTTTTGAAAAAGGACTCAAAATAGCAATGGGACGATAATTTTTACAATCATTAGAATTACCCTTTTTAAAAACTGGAATAATTTTGGTTTGCTTCCAAACATCAGGAAATACACCAGTTTTCGAAGAAAGATTAAATAAAATAAGAAGAGGATAAATCAACGCATCAGAGTAGTGTTTAAGGCAGTGTATTAAGGTATCTGCCTACGTTCGGAGAGCTTTTTTTTTTCATTTGTACAGTATTGAATAAATACACATATTTTTAGTTTAATCGTAATACAGAATGATGAAAAAACACAAAGTCCTAGCAATATCTTCATAACCTTTTTAAAAATTAGGGATTTTGCCATTTTTTAAAAGCAAAATTTCATGCTTACACCAGACAGCTCAGACTCAATTCAACTAAATATATTTGATATTTCCTTTGTACTACATACTACTATTGCACTTACATGTGCACTGAACTAGGAGTTTACAGTTTCTTCAAAATTAACTGCAATATTTCAAAATATGTCAAAAGTACATACTTTTCATTAAAAATTACCATTTTTATATTCAAGTACCTATAAAATAATTACATTATCACATATAGAGCTTAGATTCTAGTTCAGACCGTAGTGAGTAATATAAAAAGGATTATGACAAAATTTCACTGAAACAGGCTTAAAACGTTTTATGCAACGAAGTTTATCGAACATGGAGATACGAGGAAAATTTATTTTCCCGAAATCGCATTTAAAGATTTCATTTATATTTTTCAGATACATACAAAATTAATCCGGAAGTGTCAATTAAGGTTTGTTAGTGTTTTATGTAAAAAACGTAAGAAAACGATGCATAGAAACATTGTTTACATTTCTTCTGGCCTTCCTAAGTCCACTTCAGGTATTTTACTCATTACTTCATGTTTGTTACATTGGCTATAACACCTCTTCTAGTAATCATAGGAATAAAATTAAAACAGATTTGGAATTGTAAAAGAGCTCTTTCAAAAATAACCATAAAAAAAATTTCGAAATTTTTTCAAAAATGGTCATTTTAACGCAGGCATCTGAACCTGAAATAAAGGTTTTCGGATGCTATCAATTCTCAATTGAACATTTTCAGCTGCGTAACTAAATTTATACATGCAAGAGTAACGAAAGAGTATTAATTTTAATGTTGATGTTAATTATGTTAATTTATCTTGTTGCCTGTAAAACACGTTTGTTGAAAAGAAAGTGTTTACTTGGGAATTGATAGTATCCGAAAAATCTATATTCCAGATTGGGAAAATGGTTAATACACTAAAAAAAGACTCGAAAACGTTTCCTAAAATCAGTGGTAGCAAAAGAAACTTTGTATAAATAAGTTTTTAAATGCCGAATATATGTTAGTTTTTGAGGTTTCTAAGGATAAAGACTACGGTTTCGGAATCGTTGGTAACTCGAAAAAGGTTATTGTATATTTTCGTTTGTGGCAATATTATATTTTACTAGATTACGAAATATTTATTTTTTTATAGTGTAACTGAAAATTTTTGCAGTACACCTGAAGTCTTTTTCTCACGGTGCACCGCTGTGTCGCGGCACACCGATTGAGTAAGTCTGAGCTAGAATAATACGTATGTACACTTATGTTTTACAGATATGAATGCAAAATTACTTTTGATTATTTCAAAAATCAATGTTAACTTCCTGTAGGTCTAAATTTATTGCCTAAAGTATACAGGGTGTCCACTCACAACGGTGTCCAATGGCTAATTCCTAAACCGTTAGTGATAGACATATATTTCCAATTACAAAAACGTTTTAAATGAGGTAATGAAATATTTAAAAAGCGATATGGGTCATTAAAAACATTTCTTAAAAAATTACGAAATTAAAGTTTTTATACGGTCCCCTGGTCCTATAATTTATATTTAGTAAAATTTTCCTGTTACACTGACAAGTAAGACAAAAAAAAAGTCCCGTTATTCTACCATTAAAATTGACCGAGTAATAGCTCTTTAAATTTGGAGCATATTTTTTGCTGCAAATTAGGGGTCATTCATAAATTTACTAGAAATATAATTTCGTCGAATGAATTAAAAAAAAGTGGGTTGAGAGTAAAATTAACATTGTAATATAAATTTGAAATCTTTAATCATTCTGACATATTAAGGAAAAATATACAATTTGTAATTAACATATAAGAAGAAAAAAAACAGAACTTTTGTTAAATAAAATGATGAAAATTAACAGCTTCAATTCTTTACAAAATGATACGTACAGTGATCTTTCACTTATGCGCGACCTTTGTTATTCGCATTTTTCACTTATGCGCGTATTTCACGCGGGTCAGGTCAGCGAAATAGGAAAACAATGCTATGCTAACACTTATTCATTTATACGCGAAACCTAAAATGCACATTTCACTTATGCGCGAAAAAAAAAGTTTTAGTGAAATCGACACGCTTTGATTATTGCAAGAATGTACTCTTCCTGTTCTGTCTCTTGGAATGCATTCACACGCCCTAATTCATTGTTCGGATTCTTCCAAGAACGCGTTTTTTTCGCTTGTGATTGACATCGAGAGGGGAGAACGGGTTACATACGAAAATGTTGACGTCACTAAAAGTCGCAGCCAATCGGTGTGGACGGTAAGTACTGCTCGCGGAACAAGCTTTAGGTTTGCGTTACTACGCCATTTGAACTTTTTCGCACCTAGATGAACTTGAAAAGACTCTCATCGACAGTTCCCGAAAACAAAAACAAACCTTTATTGATGATTTCTTTGTAAAGAAAATGTAATTTAACAAAAATTTGGTACGCATGTAACAACTTTGAATTTTTACATTCTTATTAAATTACAATACATAAACGGAAATTATGTGCGTATTTATTTATTAGTGTATTAGTAGTGTTGTACTATTAGTATTAGTTATGTTAACTTTTCGCGTTTAAGCTTATTTATGGTTTTTTACTTATGCGCGATTCTCACTTGTGCGCGAAAATTTCATTGTCCCCCTTTGTCGCGCAAAAGTGAGAGATCACTGTATTTTAAAATTTTATTAGATTACAGTAGCCTGCAAAAGTTGAATTATGTCATGTTTATTAGCTTTGGTAATTGATTCTTATGTATTCTGTACTGCTCAATCCGAAATTGACCTTCATTTTTTACCATCCCGTAAAGATTTTTTGCAAATCGTAAATTTTAAAGTTAAAAAAAAGAAAGAAAAAAATAGTAAAAATTTGATGCTATAAAATAGATGTGATTGTTGTGTTTTTAACTTTTGATAACTGATTTTTAGGTATTTTTTACCGCTGAATACGAAAATTACCTTAATTTTTAACCATCACGTCAAGATTTTTCTCAAATTGTAAATTTCAAAGTTCAAAAGTTCAAAGTTAAAATCGAACCTCCTCCCCCACCTCATCAGCTGTTTAGCTTTAAGAATCCCAGTATAATAAAAAAAAATTGAATAAATTATTGAATTGAATTAAATTAAATTAAATTAAAAAAAGTTTTACATCTGTTTTACAGTATCAGATTTTCGCTGCATTTTAACTTTGACATTTATGATTTGCAAAGAAATTCAAACGTGATGGTTAAAAGTGAAGGTCATTTTCAGATTCAGTGCTAAAATGTACATAAAAATCAATTATCAAAAGTTAGAAAACACAGCCGTCTCCTCTATTTTATGGTATCCGATTTTTTTTTTTTTTTTTTTTTTTTTTTACTTTGACAATTTATGATTTGCGAAAAATCCTGACACGATGGTTAAAAATTATGGTAATTTTCAGATTGAGTGCTAAAAAATACATAAAAGTTAAAAAACACAACCATTGTAGTCTTGTGTTATCTAATCTAAAACTTTTTCTTAAACTTCTTCGCAGTAATCTATCCGAAATTTTTTGTGTTATACTGTAAAAATAAGTATAAATGGTAACCACCGAAATTCATAATAATATTAGATTGCCATCGAATTTGCGTGAGTATGTAAAATTTAATCTCGATCGGATATTTGAAAGTGAGTTAAAGGTCGAGTAAAAATTTTGAACCTCTCAATCATTTTTTTAATATATCCGACGAAATTATATTTCTGCTAAATTTGTGAATGACCCCTAATCTGCAGCCAAAAATGCTCCAACTTTAAACAGCTATTACTCGGTCAATTTTAATAATAGAATAACGGGACTTTTTTTCGTCTTACTTGTCAGTGTGACAATGTAACAGGAAAATTTTACTAAATATTAGGACTAATAGGACCGGGGGATCGTATAAAAATTTTAATTTCGTAATTTTTTACAGAAATGATTTTATTGAACCAAGTCGCTTTTAAAATATTTCTTTACCTGATTTAAATTATTTTTGTAATTGGAATTATATGTCTATCACTAACGGTTTAGGAATTAGCCAGTGGGCACCATTGAGAGTGGACACCCCGTATATTTTTATTTATGATATTTCATTTTTTTAAATTACTTATATCTTTTTACCATACATTTTTTGTTCTACTTAAAATTTAAATTTAACTCTATACGACATGAATGTTTCTTTAAAAAATCTTTGTTGTTTTTAATAATGACGAAGATGCAACAAGCCAGCAGCTTAAAGGTGAATCAATATGTAAAAATGAATTCCCATAGAATCATATGCCAAAAGTCTTCTTCAAATATTTTTCCACATGAAAACTTTTTCCAGGTTTATATGTTCCACTTATCTCAAAAAGTTGGACATTTATTAAAAGTTTCGGAAATAATTTAAAAATGTAGTAAAAAACTATGAGCTTTACGTTTAATAAAATATTTTCATATTAATTTATATATGCAGTGCTAGGATAAGGCTGTTCATGTGGTAAATTGGCTTTATTATTTCTTTTTTATTTATGTAACACAAAATTTTTGGACTTAAAAAAATCTAGCTTTATTAAATATGTTTAAAGTTTTATTTAAAATATCTTTTAATTAAAATCATCGCTTTTACAAATGTTATCAAATCAGCGCTACCATAATTTCACAATACTTGGAGGGAAAAAAAAAAACACTAAAATTTTGTTCTGCGGTTACAACTGAATCCATCATTTTTTTCTGATGATAATTTCATAAATTCACATTTCACGAAAATTGTTAAAGCTATAAAACCAAAGCAATTAAATAGATCTTTTAATGATGTACTAATTCAAAAAATCACCAGGAAGAAATTGGTATTTCAAGAAGTGTAAAAAGAAAAATATAAAAGTAATACTACATTACAGGTTCAAAACTTTGAATATATATCATTCTAAAACTGCACTTCTCACGAAAATGACGTGAAATTTGTATATGAATTCAGGCGCAGAATAAAAACTACATGCCCGGTATGTTTCAAACGGAAATCTAAAAAGAGAATGCTCAAAATGAAGCCGCTAGAGAACACTTTAAGAATAATTCTGGACTATAGACTATTAAAAGGGAGACACAATAATCGATCGTCTAAGTAACTGCATTTTTTCCATACCATTACTTGTGGTACGATTACAAAGAGAGACCGCCGCCCCACGAATGTGCTTAGCATGTTTTGTGACTAGGAATAGTTCACTATTTCAGTTGATGCAACTATTTAACATTCTAATTGCGTTAGTGGAAATTCTATTTTCAGATATTAAATTTTTCTGTAAGAAGATAGTGAATTTGAAAATTTGATGAACATTTAAAAATATATGACTAAGGAATGAAAAGGTAAAAATAAATGACTAAGACCTTATTCTTAAATTGTATGGAAAGCCGTATTATCAGATCTAAAGTATAAGTTACTGCATAAGTAAATGCACCTGTTTATAAAGTAAATGTATCTGTTATCACATTTACTTTTAAATTATTTTTTTTTATTCGAAAAATAAATGTTACGAATATTTATCATTATTTAATATTAATATAAAATTAATAATAGAAATTCATAACAAAAAGAATAAATTGTTTCTTCTTCTGTTAGAACTAACATGATTAAACAAATTACATTTCATTCTGACAACCGTTTGTAGAAATCTGGAAAAGGGGAAAGTAAGGGAAACATGCCTTTGATATTTTTTATCGCCTTTAATTTACAGTTCTTTGGTTACTGTTTAATAATATTAGTTCTAAATATCTTTATATATTTATTTCCTATAATTTTTGTTTTCAGATTGTAACTTTTATTTACACCGAATTTTCAATAAATTTAAAACTTATTTTTCTATAAAATTGAAACACTCACCGACACATTTTCTCTTATAAATAACATTTTTTTTAAGATGCATGTATAAAATTTCATATTTATTATAAACTTATTAAGAAGATTTATACAGAAAAAAATAAAAGTGGTATTGTACAGCAGCTTTAAAAATAGAACACAAATAAATCTATCTACAGACTTTTAAAGCAGTATTAAGAAAAGAAAATATTTAAAGAAACACTGAATTTAAACACGGATCTTGAATAGTGTATTATGTAGCGATATTTAAGAATAGAGTTAATTGTGTTCAGTTTTTTTTTCCTTCAAGAAAATCTACTGGATTTAGAATTATAGTGCATATATAAGTAGTAATTGAAATTATAAGTAGTATATAAGAAGTATTTTGCATATATAAAATTTCATATTTATTATAAACTTATTAAGAAGATTTATGCAGAAAAAAAGTGGTTTGTATAGCAGCTTTCAAAACAGAACACAAAAAAAATCTATATACAGACTTTTAAGGCAGTATTAAAAAACGAAAATATTTAAGGAAACACTAAATTTAAAGATTAATCTTGAATAGTGTATTATGTAGCGTTATTTAAGAATAGAGTTAATTTGTTCAGTTCTTTCTTTTTTTTTTTTTCAAGAAAATCTAGTGGATTTAGAATTATAGTGAAGCATGTAATTCAATCGTATCACGAAATTTTCATCCGTTGCCAGAAATTTCACAAAGAAAATATTTCCTAATGAGCCACGTGAATAATGCCATTAAACCTGAAACACCTCTTACCTAAGCAGCTTCTAAATTATAAATTACGGTACGTGATTTCCTACTGATCCGAGGTTTTTTAAGACCTCCAAAATTCGAACGTGTATTTTTAACTGGCAGCGCTGGACACAAATAATAAGGAGCTGATAAGCATTCTCGAGTAAAAATGTCGTAAACATTTCAACCATGACCGACGTCGGTATGTCGATAAGCCATACTAGATAGTAGGATGAGAAAAAAAGAGGATTAAAAGCTATCATTCAACGGTAGATGAATTTTGCTGTAGCCAAAGTATTACCTAATTCTAGAGAAGATAAGTAGTAAAACCACTCGTTAAATCATTAATTTAGCACAGGCACTATTAAAAAGAAATAAAGTGTAGAGAAAATTTGTATTATTTGGAATGTGGGTGAAATTAATGTAATTCTGCGAGCTGAATAGCGAAGAGAATCTTAACTGAGGGTTTTGAGTAGTTCCCAATAGAATTAAAGCAGACCAGTGAGATACGTTATCCAATTCAAGGATAATATTTTTACGGTGATGTAAGTTGTCATCAAACGATAAACAAGTAAGCTTGATAGGGAGCCTCTATTATAGCAGATAAAGCTGGAAGAGCATAATATGGTTGTTTCTGGAGGATTTCTTTATGATTTTAGAAAACATTGCTAGTTGAAGGGAATTGTGGTCTTCAAAAAATATTTTTAATTATTTAATGTTATTCCAACAAGAAATTATTTAAAGAAATGTTCTGTGCAATGAATTGAATTTGTAAAAAGAATAATTTTACTAAAAATTAGGCAAAGGCTATGAATTATTTTTATTACATTTTAATTTTTGAAAATTCTCTATGCGTTCCAATTTTCGAAATATTTTCTCCCTTTTTTATTTTATTACTTAAAATGATATTATTTTTAAAAATGTACTTACACTTTTTAATCCGACAAACAGTTTTTTTTTAAATAGAAAAAATTGGAACAAAACTAAAATTTTGTTGATTTTATTAAATTATTACCCTTTTGTATCCAGATTATCCCTTAGATATATTAGGAATTTTGAACAAAAATTAAAACGCATGGAGTATTTTAAAGACGCATAGACTGTGACATACTTATTTTGAGAAAAATGCATTTCAAGCACATTGTGATATGTTATTTTCATTATTTATACCAAGTATATGACAACATATTGATATTTTTAAAACGTTAACAAGATATTTTAAAATAAAAACAAAAAAATCACATTTTTGGTTGATTTTCGTTTATTTAAACGTCGTAACTTAAATTAATATTTCAATTTCATTTTTCAAACAAAAGAATTTTGTCGCACAGATATCATTACATATATTTTCACAATTTTGTGAAATCGATGTGATTTTAATGAATAAATAACTAAATAATAAAAATGATATTGTGTAATTTCAGAAATAACTTATCATTATAAAAAAAAAATTAAAAATGATACACCAGATATGTATATTTACGAAGTACTTCGACCTCCCGGTTTCTCAAGTTCACCTAGATTGAATAATTCTGATATGGATTTGACAATTTTGGATTTTTTGATACCTTAAATTTGCCGACCTGAACAGCAAAGATGAAAGATTATAATACCAAGAAAAAATATTAAACTTGACTCTTGCGTAAAACCTCTATATAAATAAAGTAAAAAAATAAATAAATGAACAGGGTATACGTTTTAATGCAGTATTAATATCAATGTGTTATGTTATACATGGATATTTTAAAAATAAAACGAACGTATTATTTATGCGAATAATTAGGCAATAATAATATGTTTTAATATATGGAAATGAATCTTATTGAAACAATTTTAATTTCACTTATTTTGTTTTAAGTAATATATTAAAATATTTGAATGCATACATATATATATTATATTATACAAAACGATATGTAATATTAGGTTGTACTGGTGAAATCTACCAATTACCTCTATGTTAAATTTACGCCGAAACAAAAAATATTGGGAAGTTTAACCACAAATATTTCTTTGCTAAATCAATGAAAGAAAACAGATACATACCCTAATAATGAAAATTAATTTATATTATTTTCAGATCTCTTCTTCCAGGAACTGAGTAAGTGACTTTCTAAGATAAATTTTCGAAAAAAGCTTTTAAAATAACGCGAACTGAATGCCTTAATTATTAACTCCAGTAGCACCTTGTAGCTAAAAGTGATGAGAGTGCTGCTTGAGAAAAAGTTTTAGAGATTATTTTAACTAGAGGATCTAATCCGGTCTTTCCGTGTTGCAGAACCATAGGTGAAAACAATTTTTTTTCCTAACTCCAATAGATTTTTCATATTTAATATATTTTTTTAGATTGCCCATTAATATCCCCAAAAAGCATTTTTATACAAAAATGTCAATAATGTACTCAAACAAAGCTTTGAAATTTATTAAAAACGATGCTTTCGTATTAATCATTTCAGCGGTTTAAGTGCGTAGTTCGACCACAGGTATATTAAATTCGTGCTTTATTTATATTTATTTAATTTATTGAGGATGTTTCAATTTCACTCTGAATATCAGCCGGGAACAAACGCTTAACTATTTATATTGCCTTAAGTGTAAACTGTTTTATCTAAAGTAATAGGGCTGCACGCGATAGAGGTAGATTTAAAAATATTTCAAGCTTAAAAATTATTTTTAAAACCATAAACAATTAGTAAACTAAGATACATTTTTCAAACAAATTATATTTGAAAATACATTTTTTCCCTATTCCGTTGTATAAAAATTGAAATTGTTCGATTACATATATGTTAAATTTGTGTTTAATTTTAGTTTATTATATTGGCTTTTTTATGTTAGCCGGGCGCAAATTTCGCCAATAGCACTTTTTTAATCACCTATAGAGAATTTTATATTTCGCGTGTGTAAATTAGAAACAATTCTTTTATGTTGAAATAAAATGTTTTGGTTTATGGTATTATTTCTTATTTTTTTTCTTATTAGTATTTTAAATGAAATTAGTGAAATAATATATTTAAAAAATACATATTATAATAATATAAGAATATGTGTGTGTGTGCCTGTCTGCTGTATGTGTGCGTGGATGTCTGCTGTATGTGTGCGTGGATGTCTGCTGTATGTGTGCGCTGTATGTGTGTGCGTGTGAAGGGGTAGGTTATATGTGTGTGTCAATGTATGAATAAAGAATGCAGAATTTTTTAAAGCATTCATGGAAAGCGTTATGGAAACCAAAACGTTGCTTTGTACCTTGCTATAGGTAAGCGGAAGATTATTGGGCTCATACGCCTCTTGCTATAAACTGTTCGGAATAAACATATTCTTTACTTTTGAAAAGAAAAATATGTATTGTATGTTTATTCTTTACCCCCCCCCCCTTCATACACACACCTTTTTTATTGTAAAATGAATGTATACATCTGATGGTTATTCAAAATTGTTTTCTTTCTTGTTATTAAAAAGCTTATTTTATCTGTATCAGTAATTTTTAAATCTAAATAGAAATTCCGGGCAAATAATATCTTATTGAAATCGCAACACTAGCATATACGCCTTTTAAAGACATACGTGTAGATATTTTCTCAGTAATATTTTCACTCCGTCCAACGTTAAGGAAACTTGATATCCTCCATTTAGCAAAAATTTACAGAAATATGATTTAAAATTTTTTTTTTCTTAAAACGTATTTAGCCATCCCTAGTACACTCTGACGAAATTACTTAAAGGTCCGATGATAAGAAATATGTTAAAAAGGCTTTTTATGGAATATACTTCCTTTTAAAAGGATTAGAGTAGAAATCTTTAAATCCATTTTTCTCAATTTGCGCTTCTCCAGTTTATCAGTATGATCAAAATGCTAAAATTTTAACACTTTTCAATTGGCTCGTCCATTTCTTGGATGGCCCATAACGTACATTTTTTTAAATTGGGAATCGTACACTGGTTATCAAAACAGCAAAATACAGAAGAAACGATACCTTACACTAGAATCATCTTGGAAGAACTTAAAAAGATAAGAGAAAAAATAGAAACAGTAGAGGAACAACAACCAATCATAAAATGCAATAATATGGAAGAAAACATACAGGCAAATACAGATAATTCACTATATTCGGAGGTGGCTGCAATACCTAAGAAGACAACAATTCCAACGGTACATGCACAGTATTCAAAAGCAGCTATCCTGATAACTCGGCAGAAAAACACGAATATGTCGCTCAATGGCATAAAAGTCATGCTAACAAGAGAAACTAGAAACACAATTGAATATAAACAAATATATTGTGAACTTGCCAAAAACAAAAATACACTAATAACTAAAACGTTTAGTGATGAAAACACGCATAAACTGCTTGAGACGATTGAGAAGATAGAAACCCTAAAAGACATTGTGGATATAGAATATAAGGCTGCGGATCTCCGAAAACTGATTCTTTTAGGGATCCCGACATATATGGATCCACAAGAAATAATAACCAATCTAAAAAATCTTTATGATTCAGATATTCCAATAAACTACATTAATAGAAAACAAAGAGAAAAAGCTTCAACATACCAACTAATTTTTGAAGCAGAAGCTCCAGTTGCGATTCATCTACTGAGACAACGAAAGATCGTCATGGGATTTACATCGGTCAGGATTGCACCTTACCAACCTATATTAAGATGTAAGAACTGTCAATCTTTCGGACACGTGGATCAGAATTGCCGACAATCTCCAACGTGTGAATACTGTGCAGGACGCCATGATCAAAAATATTGTTATTACAGAAATAAACCACAACAACACAGATGCAGAAACTGCATGGGGAATGCGAGTGACTTCCCGCATGCAGCTAGTTCTAGTGAATGTCCTACTTTACAATATTTAATACTACAGCGAAGCAATCTAGCACAAATTAATAAAATAAATTCGGTATAGGCAGAAACTGTGCTGGAACAAATAGCGACTTCCCGCATAGATCGAGTTCATCAGACTGTCCAACACTACAGTACTACCTGTCACAGAGAAATAAAAATATACAAATTAATCAAGAAAGTTCAATCCGATAAATGAAGAAATAAATAATTCTAATAACTCAACAAACTCAAACAACTCCAATACTCAAAATGGAAATTTAACAGTAAACCAAGAACAAATAATAACAGAAATTCTGAATAACCCTGCAAAACCACAAAAAATATATATTCCAAATGAACTGACCTTTATTCAAATTAATCTACAGGGATCAAGTTCTGCAACATCAACCCTAATGGGATTTGCAAATCAGCATAAAATACTAGTTCTTCTACTACAGGACTTTTACTACTTTAACGAAGCCATATGGTCAATTCCGTCAAATTGGCAAGCATTTATCTCAAAAAATAAAACAGCGGCAGTTGTGGTAACTCGAAAGGACGTGGAAGTGATAGAGACATATAAAGACGATAATGCAGTATTCGTCAATCTTACTACTGAATCCGGCAAGATCACAATAGGCTCTGTCTATGCCAGACCAAAAGGTGATTTCAGAGGTGATATGAAGTGGCTGGACTTCTTCGAACCATTGAATCACATCATAATGGGAGGAGACCTCAATGTCCACTTGTCACTTTTAGGATATCAGAAAGAAGATGAACGGGGAAAAATTTTGACATACTTACTATTATCTAATAACTTAACTCTGATCAATGATATAGAGGCACCTCATTCATTTATAGGACAGCCGAATCGTCCCATGAAGGGGAATCCAGATGTAACCCTTTGTACACATGACCTGGTAGACTGCGTGGACTCATGGTATGTAGATGACACAGTAGAGAGCACGTCGAACCACAGGTATATCAGATTCTCATTAAATCTTAAACCAGTTATTCTAGACCTTAAAAAGATTTAAAACAAGATACTCAAATTTTAAAAAATTTAATTACATCTTGAAACCGAAAATTAATAATTTACTGAAATCCTTATCTGATACTAAAACTCGACTAGAACTGGATGAATGGCTTGATGGTTTTAACCAAGTAATTCTAGACACCTGTAAATCCTCACTAAAAACAAAAAGTTTCAAATTATATCCAACATTTGACTGGTGGACGGCAGAGCTGAAGGTCCAGCGAAATAAAATCTCAGCATTACGGAAAAGATTTAAATCAACAAATGACCCAAAGTGGAGAACCCTCCTACAAAGAGAAAGAGCAATATACAAAAAACGTATAAAACAACAAAAAACTAAATCATGGCAGAGTTTCTGCTCTAAAACAAAAGACAAATTTGGCCAAGCCTTTAAAATAGCAATGAATAAAAGACTCAAAAATAATCATTTCATACACACAACACTACAGGCTTCAACCCCATATACTACAAAATTAGACACTTTCAACGTATTACTTAACCACCATTTCCCAATACATCAAAACCCGCATCCACCTCTCATGGACCCAGCGGCAGAGGAAGATCTTTCCCCCCCTCCCCCCCTAATATCTTTTAAAGAAATAAAATCAGCACTTAATTAGCAAAATAATTTAAAAGCCCCTGGATTTGATAAAATTGATGCATTTATTATTAAAAACATATACAATAATTTTAAACATCTAATACGTGACTTATATAACAAATGTCTTACTCTTAACTACTTTTCTAAATCATGGAAAATAGCAAATGCGATCTTCTTCGCAAAACGTAATAAAAATCCACGCCAACCTTCCTCCTATAGACCCATTTGTCTCCTTCCCATGCTGGGAAAAATCTATGAGAGTATCCTAAAACGAAGAATTAATCACTACTTAGAAAAATTAAATGTTCTTCACGGGGCCCAGTATGGCTTCCGTGAGAACAGAAGCACAATTCAACTATTAAACAAATTAAAACATAAAGCAAAAACGTATCTTGAAAAATATAAATACTGCAGCATTATCTCATTCGACATTGTAGGGGCGTTTGACAATATCGATTGGGTCACTTTGGGTCAACAAATTAACGAATTACCAATTCCCCAATATTTAAAATGTATCCTTCTTAGCTTCTTATCCGAACGAGAACTAATAACAAATTATTTATCAAATAACATTAAAAGACCAACTTATCAAGGCTGTCCACAGGGGTCGTGCCTCGGGCCGCTCCTGTGGCTAATCATAGCAAATATAATCTTAATAAACTTTTACAGTAAATTCGAAGACCTGTATGTTTTTTGCGATGACTTCAATATGGTTGTCAAAGCGAGGAGCAGACTCATCTTAGAGACCGAAACCAACCAATAAATAAAACTTTTTTATAATATTTGCAATAACTTAAATTTACAGATTTCAAAGGAAAAAACGACTTTTATTATGTTGGGGAAAAACACTTTGGATAAACGTCCACCAACCTTTAAATTGGGTAACTATACCATCAAGCCATTAAAGGAAATAAAAATTTTAGGGATAATATTCCAGAGTACTTTAAAATGGGACAAGCACATAACTAGCATAAAAACCAAAATTTTACAGCTAACCTCATCCATTAAACGGGTCTTCTCGGCTACTTGGGGGGTGGACAGAGGCTATCTTAGAACCTGGTACATAACAGTACTAGAAAAAATTATAGATTATGGTTCGGAGGTGTGGTTTGGAGACCTCAGGATAAAAGATAAACGCACTCTCCAATCCATCCAAAGAATTTGTCTCACGTCAATAACCAAAACATATAAAAATGTTGCAACACATACGTTACAGGTCCTATTAGGAATACCACCAATCTTAATAACACTGGAATATAAAAATCTAAAATACAATATTTTACACAATAAAAACTTATTACTTAAAGAACCCAAACCAATATGTAAAGATGATATAGAAAATAAAATCCTAAAATATGAAATAAATCCGGAAATTCATTTAAATAACTTAATAGTTACAGACAAAATTATCACAAAAACTAATCTTATTTCGATTTACACAGATTGTTCTAAGGTGGACTCTGGCACAGCATATGCAATGGTAGCCTACAATCATAACCTTAAAATTTATGAAAAAACAGTCAAACTGAGAGCAGAAAATTCAATCTTTCAGGCGGAGCTGCACGCAATAATTTCGGCAATTAATTGGGCCATTAACTCCCCTCATACAAAATTCCAAATATTAAGTGACAGTCAATCTACTATTAAAGCCTTAGACAATTTATTTCCAACTAACCCTTCAATTTATTACATCCATAATTTAATTAAACAAAATCAAAATAAAATTTTTTACATTACTTGGATAAAAGGCCACATTGGCATAGCGGGTAATGAACTGGCGGATAAGCTGGCGAATGATGCCGCCCAGTACTGCGACCTACCAGTGGATCGTTAAGAAGTTAAATTGACTCGGTCCTATCTTATAAAATGTATTCGAACCCAATTACTGGACAGGTGGCAGTACAACTGGGATCACTCAGGGGGTGGCAGATATACGCACGGGCTGGTACCAAAAGTTCAGAACCAAATAATTTCAAAAGATAAAGTATCTATTTACTTTTTAACAGGCCGCGGCAGCTTCCCGTCTTTCCTTTATAATATCGGCAAAAAAGATGACGATCTTTGTAAATGTGGTGGTCGAGGAGACCCGATGCATTACATTTTCGGCAACTGCAAATTCATGAAGTTTAAATTTCACAGAACAGAAACGACAATCCTTCAGGACATCCTAAAAATAATTAATGACCCGGCACAACTTAAAAAACTTTATGCTAACTACGATATTCTCAATAGCCATTATTCTTTTATTCAATATAAATACATTCAATAATTACCTCTCCTGATTGCCTGTGGTGGACATGTCATGGGTCCACGTGGTGTATGGAAGGGTGTTTTTGAGATTGTTTTATTTTTAAGAACTTAAATACCACTAGAAATATTGTAAATATGTATAAATATTTTTGTTTAAAAGGGGGAAAAAAGGAAAAAAATATTTCTTATCAAAAGTAAAGATGAATGTAAATACTTAAAATTTTTTCAAATAGTACATAAATTCCAAAACATATAAATCATAATTGTAATATATTTCTAGGCTCGCCCTGAAACAATAGGGCAGCCAATTGTGATTGGTAAAGAATCGCCATCTTAAATAATGATAAATTTTCACAGGCGGTCCGGGGACACGGCACTTGCCTCTTGTGCTCTCTTCGGCGTGTCAGGCGGGTCGTTCTTAAGTCTTCTTTCCCGGAGACTGGGGTTCTGGGCTTGTTTCCGCAGGTAGTAAAACTTTTCCCTGCCCTGGGCTTGGGGGTTACACCTAACCATAAGCCAAAAGCGGGTTCCCAGGGTGGGTGCTTACTTACTTACGTCTCTTTTATGAGTCTCAAATGACTACTATATGTGACTCCACTGACAGATCACTGTGACTGCTGCTTTGTGACGAGTCACCAGGTGACTTTGCAATGTCGTTTTATTGAGACTCTCGTGTGACTCTCATCTGGAGATTCAATTTCAAAGTCATTGTGCACGTTGCATTATGATAAATCACCAAATAATGTCACATTAAAGTCACATGGTGACTTTCTGTCACATGACTTTGTCAAATGGTGACAGAGACCTTACGGTAAAGTCACCACTGTGAAAAGTGGTGAAAAGTCACGATGTGACTTTAATTTGATATTATTTGGTGATTTATCGTAATGCAACGTTCACAATGACTTTGAAATTGAGTCTCCAGATGAGAGTCACACGAGGGTCTCAATGAAATGACATTGTAAAGTCACCTGGTGACTCGCCATAAAGCAGCAGTCACAGTGACCTGTCAGTGGAGTCACATATAGAAGTCATTTGAGACTCATAAAAGAGACGTATGGAATTTCCTATTTTTTGTTTCGCCGTAGTGACTGTGACTCTTGTGACCATGTGTGACCTGAATGAGATGTTATATGGACTAGCTGTTCTGCAAGAATAGTAATTATTCGAATTATATTACTTCCTTTTGAGTATTCCCGTATTTAAAATTTAGCATTTTGTGACTTTTCCTTAATTTTTGATAACCAGTGTATATTAAGTAATATAAATAATTTATTTAAAAAATAATCTGAAGTAAATAGTCTATTTTACTGTATTTTTACATATGCCATAATATTTTATTTATTTTTTCTTAAACTAATTAACTTTCTAGAAATCTGATCGCTACCGTTATAAAACAAACTTCTAGAAAAAGAATGGGAAGAAAGTTCCAAAAAGTTCAAAAAAGGAGATATATTAAGGTTTTAAATTTTTTTAATTGAATTTTTTTTTAAATTTTACTACAAGAATTGCATTTATTTTCCTTCATAAAATATTTCGGAAACGTAATATAAAATACTCAAATAAAAAAAAAAAATTCAAAGGGCACCATGTCCCTTTAAATTGTTTTCCTCGCGGTCATATAAAATTCTGAATTCTAGTACGTGTCCAAGGGGAAAATATTCGATAATATAAGAGATCAAATTGCTCGTAGATATCCATCGAACTATTCCTAGGGATAAGAAATTCTTTCCTAGAAAACACATCATACTTTTCTCTTTTTCCAAGCTCACTTCGTCACAAAAAAGCTTATTTCAGTTTCTGTCTTCTTTCAGCTTCAATGCCAGTATTTTAGATGTGCCAAAATGTTTTGTAGTGGTTTAGCAATTGGTGTCTAATGTGGTGATGTTGGAATAAAGGTCCATATTTTTTTTATTTTTTTTACAAGGCGTTTTAGTAGTGAAAACACACCAATATAGAATGCAAATTTCATATGAGTTACTATTTTTTAATTTCTTATAACAACATTTTTATACGTTTGCTTTAACTAACATATTTTAATATTTTCCAAAACAGTGTAGCAATGGGATTTATTTTTTATTTATGATCTAATAATCTTGCATCTTTTTTTTTTAGGGGTATAGTGTTATTATGTAGAATTTATTGAGCACAATAATACATGTTTTTGTATGGCTTATTTGTAAAATTCCAATATGCTACTTAATTGTCTGTTGATAAAATCTATATAATGATGATACAAGACAGCAAACCATAGTTTGTTCTGGCTGGACGCACTGTTTGTGCTGTGTGGACTGGATGTTCACACCCAGTCAATGAGTCAATCAACTATTTCCTATCAATAACTGGTGCAAAAAAATATCATATATCTTAAAATTATTATTTCTATTCGATATATCAAGTAGATTTTCTGTTTCATTTAAAGATCTTTTTATCCTATCAGGTCCCTACAGGTCCCAGATGTTATTTTAAGATATTACTCAGTTGATACTTTGATTGCTTTATCATCAGATCATGCTGGTTTTTACGTTGACCAGATTTATAAGTTTACAAAACCATTTCAATTTATGAGCTATCGTGTGATACACATTAAAACGAATAGGGGATATATAATCAAACTGATTAAGTGATAGGATCCTACTTTCCTGGCAAAATGTGTTTCTTTTGAGGTGAATGTGTTATGGACTGCTACTATTGCCGCGAGATATAACTTTTTTTTAATCAAATATCGAAATAGAGATTCGCTTCATTGTCGTATTTTTTCTATTAATTTGATGAAAATTTGAACATAATACATTTTTCAGCAACGATTAAAACAACATAAGGATCCTCCTCTAACTTTGAAACAACCAATAATCAAAATTCCTCTTTTATGTTTAAGAAAATGTTCAACGTTTCATAAGCATTATATTTTATGTTACGATGAATAAGTGTAAGAAAAAATACACTTTTCAGAAAAGTTTTTTCTTAAGTTGATAGATAATTACTAATCCCTTATTGATTACTAAGTACAGCCCTGACGGAAACCAAGCATAGCGGTTTGTTATTGTATCTCCGTAGCAAACCGTACTACCTGGAAACATTAAAATAAATGTATTGCTTTAATAATGCAACAGACAATTATATTCCTAGGGTCCTTTGAAAACGATTATCCCTAACTGAATTTGCATGACAGCATTCCAAAATTTGTCGTTTCAAAATAGATGAGGATTTTATTAGAGATATTTCCAACGAATTCACCTTAATAATTATTCCATTAATTTCCATATTTGCGCAGAAAGCTATTCTTTAGGTGCATCTAAGCAGCTCTGTCAGACATTTGCTAAAATAATTTCTCAACAGCCAATCAGAGTGAATAGAAGCGGGCTACATCTAGCCACAGATTGGTTGAAATCAACTGAGTTCGTTTTCGAAATCAACGCAGATATTTAGGCGGTAAACCAAAAATCACCCCAGGATCTTGAGACAATATAGTTTTGGCATATATGAAGCGTACATTTTAAAATGCTTTTTTACGGAATTATAAGAGAAGTATAAATCATTTTCGAACAATATGTATATATATATTTTTGGCATACTGTTATTTTTATTATGGACCTTTAAATGATTTTTCTTATGTCATTCGATACGATATGGGATTATTACGTGAATATTATTTTATTGGTTAGTATGTAGAATTACTTAAAATTGCAATATTATAATTTCTATTTCCTTTAGAAAATATAAGATGATTTGTAATGTGTAATTAGTTTTTAATATTTTTGGGTTGTTCCTGTGTGCTTGCAAATAAATTTTTACTATAGCTAGAGAAATGTATCAAAACCTTTGCACTATTAAAATGCACCCGATTTCTCATTTATTGATTTTTGTAAACTAATAAAAAAACCATTAAAATTTAACATAAATTTGCAGATAAAAATAAAATATCACATATATCCGCTTATGAATCAGAATTTTCAGAAATTCTAAAAAATTGCTTTAGACCACCATAGGTTTGTATTACTTTCTCATAGCATTTCATGTTAATTTATAGTGTTTCTTTTTTAGACACAACAAATTGCGTTTCATTATTAAAAAAAATGAAATCCATGATTTAGCCAATTTATAACATATGAATGTACATGGTTTTGCTCAGAAGTTTCTCATTCAGAGTGAAATAATGCCTGTTAAAGATGTAGTTAAAAATCGCAATAGTAATAAGCCGACGCATTCTGATAGCTTCATAACCTTCCGGTTTCATATCACATCAAATAAAATTAAGGCAAATAAAGCCACGTGAAATTCAATCAGTAATTTTATTTGAACGAAAGTATAAAACTATGATATAGAATGAAGGTAATATTTTATTACTTTTTTGCTGGTTTTGATTTAAAAAAAACCCGGAAGGTTGAAAGCTATGTATTCTATAAAATATTGAAGCTACAACAAATATCTATCAATTGTGTCGCCTAGTTGCAAAACCGGCCACCTCCAAAAAATAAAATTTTGAGAAAAAGCTGATTTTTTACCACACTTAGCCAAATAATGTTTGGAAGCAAAACTCTTCAGTTTTATAGTCATTAGGGCAGTATATTTGAAAACACGAAATAAGGTGGCAGGGGCACATGAAGGGAAGGGGTTATTTAGGTCTTTGTTTTGGATTTGGCCGCCTTTGCAACTTACTTTGGAGTTGGCCGGTTTTGCAACAAACCAGAAATTAATTTTTGCTAAATTTAATCTGACATTGGGTTTTTAGGGGTTGCAAATACACAAAAATGTTTTGTTCAACTTAATATTATTTAACAAAAAGAACTTTAGGAAATTTATTAACGTAAAACGACTTTTACACACTTACTGATTGTTAAAACTGACTAACAGTTAAAACTAACTGACTAGCTGTTAAAACTGATTTAAATGTCACTAAACAAATGATTTAAATGACATGATATTATTTTAAATAAAATTATTAAATTTTAAAACTTAAACAAAAATCATACTATGTACATGTGCATACAATTTCAAACTTTAGTGGTCTCATCGTTTTCGATAGTCTCACAAATTTCGTCAGGATGGTCCATCCATGCGTCTTTTTCTTCATCATCTTTGCTTTCTGCTTTTTAAGCAGCTAATGCCAATATATTTTTGTAAAAAAAAGTAACCGCTGGCCAGCATCCCAATTTGGTCCGAAATGTTTCGTCAGTAAGTTTTGGACATCCCGAAGTTTTAGATGCTTCACCACGGTATCCGGAGCCACGTCCTCGAGCTTGCTGTTCATAATACTTCTTTCTCTTATTCTTGACAACAGACTTTCTGACTTCTACCTCAGATTTCTAGAAGACCTCCCCTTGCACCAACAGCTTATTTTTATATTATGTTATGATTTTTTTTTCGTAGGAGCAAATTTGAAATGCCACAGTGCAGGTGGTTTGGATAAGAAATTGCTGGTCTTCTTCCAATCATGGTCGGTCTCTTTCCGACTTCAAAACTGTTCCATATTCAGATAAAATTTCTTCATACTTTGCGGGCTGAATGGGGGACTTGATTTTCTTCAATCTCCTTTCAATTTGAGCTGAAACACGGTCTGGAGGGATAAAAGAATACTGAATCAACGTAGGCAAGTTATTAGATTAATAAAATATTATGGCATCATGATAATTAATTAATCAAAATATGCTAACTATGATGTTATTATGATATCAATTAATTATGTATTATATTATCCCCATGGTGGATTACCCATAAGGCAACTTAGGCTATGGCCAAGGGGCGTACGTTAGGTAGGGTTCGCAAAATTAAGAACTTTAAAGTTTTTAAATTTAATGAAATAAGAAAAAATTAAAATTTTAACGAAAAGTGTTAAATAAAAAATGAATTTTTAATAATTACATTTAAAATAATTTTTCTACTTCTCGATACGCCAAAAAAAAAAAAAAAATTCTCTCAGATTTTAAGTGTAACAAAAGCCCATTCATTTCCAATCTACAACCCTCAAAATACTAAAATTTATAAAGCAAAATTTAAAGGTATTATTATTTAATTAAATAGATTTAAAAATTCTTAAATTTGTCAAAGAAAATTCACTTACATTTTATAAAGGGGGGTGGGGAGGCTGCGGAAAAGTATTTTGGCCTAGGGCGTCAAAAAATGGTAAATCACCCCTGGTTATCAAAAGGTGTACATTGCCTTTGAATTTTGGGTTTTCTCCTTTACCACGTCGTAGATCCACTTTGCCGCTTCCTTGGTTGATTAGTAGACACTTCTTCCAGAAACACTTCCATAGTCGGAGAAAACACGAAGCTAAATTATTAGAAAATTTGTATGCACCAAGGGAGAGCAATCACAGGTGAGAGAAAACACGATAACGTTAATCTAATCAACAAGTGAGAAGTTATTGTGGGGGCGAGCAGAAGCTTTAGCTAGCGGATATGGAGATGGACGGTTTTGAATCTCACCGGCTGAAGGATTTGGCCGCTTTTGCTCCACATCGGGATTTTCAAACGCATATAACGCAGGGATTGACAGGTTTTTGATTGGTTTATCGTTTCCAGATGATAGAAACCTTTACTTAGAACTTAAAAAACAGAAAAAACACATTTTCAATTTTTGAGGAGTTGGCCGGTTTTGCAACTAGACGACACAATTAGTCTTTTTGTCAGATTGAAGAAGAGGAGATATGACTTAACATATACTCCTATGTCAAATAAATTGCACACCGAATTTCCCCTTCTTTAAATCTCAAAGTAAGCATAAAAACAACATAAATCTTAAGTTTCGCATAGTATGTATTTTCTTCATCCGCTTTGGTATTAAAGAACTGGATGAACTAATAGAGAAAAAATATTTTAATTACAATCTTTAACATAAATTCACGTTGACCAGACGCAAATTACTTAAATTTGAGGTTATAAGATAAAATTTCATACTTATATACCAAAATCTTATCAAATTTTAAATAAAAGAAACAATTCAACGATGTGCAAAACATTTACCAACGTTTCACATATTCTTATTCTTGTTTTATATGACATTAACATAATTTTTCAGAGTATTGTAAAATATTTTGAAAATTTAAATAAGTCTACATGAAACCCACTGGTTTTATAAACCACATAATCAAATGAATAGAAATGCTTTTACGTTGAAATGAATTATGCATAAAAAATATCACGAGATGTTAATTATAGTTAATATTTTAAATATGGCGTTTCTAAGAAACATTTTAGCATCAAAATGACATTTCCTTGAAGTTTAGTAATAATAAGGGAACGAACTGCTTTTCCAAACTCATCATCATGACATATTAGTAGATAGGCGGTGGGCTTAAAATTGCCAGCTAACCCTTTCCGGCGCGGAGTAAGTCTGTTAATAAAATGATGAAATGATGGACTGACACCAGAATTTATAAACGAATTTATTAGAAAAGCAAAACTAGCTTATTTCCCCGTATTTTATAAAAGCAAAATTTATTAAATATCCTTGGTACCGTTTGTCAGTTTCGGAATTAAAATTAGGTGTCCATTTTTGTGGACACCACCCGCTAAAGGGTTATCGACGTTTATCAATTGTGCCTATTTAACCAGAAAGAGTACTACTGTAAAAAATGTAAAAACAGAACATGTCTATAACGAAAAAAAAAAACATTCTGACGGAAGCATTCTGACGAAAACACAATTGTACCTGCTATAACGGAAACCTGTCTCAAATGTGATATTTTTTCGCTAGTGATCCTATTTTCATAGGTTTTACAGAGCTGACAACATTTTCTCTAACATAATAATGGTGTGCAAAAGTCGAAGACTCTCTGGTTTTGCTGTATATTTTTTGAAAGGAAAAGGGGAAATGTTTCACAAGTTCAGCAACTAAGCCTTGTGGTTTTTCCAAGTCTAAAGAAATTTATTAAATTTAGATTGGGGGGGGGGGGGTGAGCCCCCCTCCAGTCCACCCTTAGTGCAGGCCATGTACCCTTCTCATACAAGATTTTTTTTTGGGGGGGGGGGACCTGAAATAAAATACTTTTTTACCTGAAAATTACTATGTTCAAACAAAACAGTAATTCAGGTAAATTATAAGTAGCTACATCGCATCGTCTGCATAATAGAAAATTTGACGCCTCACTTGACAACTCTCTGTTTATAGTTTCACACTGTAATTAATTGTTTTCTGACTCGGCCAAAATGCCGAGCTGTCACGTGCAATCAAATCAGACGTGTTCATCAGGTCGATAAACTTCATTCTTTGGATGAAAGCACTTTCTGTCATTTAACAGCTTCAGCCAAGAGTAACCAAGAAATTCCTGTCAAATGTAATCTTACTTTTGCTTTAAGATAGCCAACACATTTAATAATTTTACATAAAATAAATAAACAATTAAATAAAAATACAAAATTAAGGACAGCTTGCGTAACATTTCTCGTCGTACTTGTTTTTTCTACCTTTGTTTAATCAATCCAAGTTAAAATCATTAAAAAAAAACTCCATCAAGAAAGCGTTGTTAAGAGGATTTTACATAGCTAAAAAAATATTAAATTTCTTCGCAGTACTTAGTCGTAATCTCCACTCGTTATAAAAGTAAAATTCCCTTTTTTTAGTATAACAATATACGATTCAAAACGTAAATCTGCATACGAATATTTTCCGCATTAATTTCCCGATATTACTGAAAAGCACGGCGTGACACTAACAAATAAAATTATACACCAACAGAACGATAATGAACATTTTTTTATATATATATACAAATATGTGATTATTCCATGGCTACAGCAAGAAAAAAGAAAGGAAAAGAAAGAAAAGATAAGAAATAAGGACTAGACTGTATTGCAAGGAAGTAGTGCAGACACGTTTTACTTTCGCGAGAGTCAAGAAAAACTCTTGTATTTTTTAAATTAAATAAAAAAAAATTAATCAAGTGAAAAAAGTTTTTGAAAAAAATCTTGCTTTTTTTCGTTTTAATGGTGGCTACAATCAATTGTGTACAGTTTTAAAATCGTCGGTGTGTCATAATAAATTTAATTTAGATTTGTATTAAGATAATTTACCATACAAGCAGATAGAAAACAGAAAATCAAAAGTTGAAAAAAAAGAATCTTTATCATTTTTGGAATATCCAATACTTTCAAAAAATGTTATTGTGGTTTTCGAGTTTTTCAATTAAGGGGTCATTCATTAATTACGTCACACTGAAGAGGGGCAAGGAGGGGCCCACAAAGTGTGACATGGAGTGACAGGAGGAGAAAAAGGGATTAACGTATTGTGACGTCACGTCTAAAATATAAAAACAATTAGTTGGGCATTATTTTTAGGCAGTAATAAAGTTCATTATAAAATATGTCCGCTCGACAAAGAAAATGTCTTTGCCTCAAAATCACTTTCATCCGAACACTCGTAAAAGTTTTAGATATTTTCTTTCAAGTACCAAAGTTTCGAACCCAATCGCGACCGCCGGCCTAATCGTTCGGAGTTTTCGTGGTTTTCTTCGAACCTTGGATTTCCATGCGTAAATACGGATTAGGTTCCCATACAAAGACCACCCCCACGAAGGGCACTCCCCTCCCCCTTGGGCCTATATCCCTCGAGTTGATAATTGGCCGTCAAAAATCAACCCATCTCATCCCAACCAAAGTTTCGATCATATTTTTTCCCTGTAAACCTAATTAATCATTATTTGTAATCTATTACTAATTTACGACCATCATATCGTGATTTTCACTTACCATATATAAATTTAAAACGCCAATGTTCACAGTCACTGAAAAAAAAAAATGCTTTCTCTACAGAGTAAAATGAAAAAAGTTGTTCTAGTCTTCTGAATCTGAGTAAAAATATCTGCAACTGTTATATAGGTACTGATAAAAATGATTCTGATATTTTATAAAAACCTTTGAATTTGATTTTGCAATGCGCTAAAAATTTAATAAATTTAAACAGAAAAATTTCTGGTAGTTTAATTAATTTTCTGGCTTCTTCCAAAATTCACCTACGCATTGATAAGCAAAAATGTGTTGTAATATATTTAAAATCTTAAGACAATAATTGAAACAATTTTTTTCTGGTGATTTTCTTTCTTACCGTGCTAATTTAGTGCAAATTTGTTGTAAGTACTAATCTAGTAATAAGTAATCTAGTATATAGTAAGTATCTAAGTCCAAAGAAAATAACTGAACTTGAGAAATTTCTTATATATATGTATATTTAAATGTTAGCCTACTCAGGACAATATCATACTAATTTCTAATAGTATACTATCTTAAATGAGAATAAAATGCATAATGAGTGTATTTGTTATACCTAATGCTGTGATAGTATGGATTTTAATTTGATAATTTTTTTCCTCTATCCTTTTTAATCTTGTTTCATTTTGAACTTAATTGGTGTTCAATGGTTTATTTCTCGGTTTCTGTGTGTGGTAGTCCCAAATTCATATTCTTTAGCTAATTTATGGCTAATATGAAGATGAAACCACACATTTTATTTGTAGAGCTTAAGGCATTTGACCTGATGATTCTTTCTAAGTTCTACAAATTTCCATCATTCCATTTCTGTTATCCAATTTCTGCTCTTTTTTACTATGTTTTTGGAATCTATGTTAAGTGTGTTGGGGGGAACTGTATTTGTTAATGTCATTTTATTCATAATTTCACAGTTTTTGTTGGTGGTCGTTAATGTTTATTTAATGGTTATATATATATATTTGTTATCTACGCATTATTTAGAGCAAATTAGTTATGATATTTCAAATCAAATACATCTAGATATCAAATCGAATATATCTAAAATAAATATATATTCAAATCAAAATGTAATAGATCAAAGGAAAATAACTGAAACAGAAAAAATTCTTGTTGTTTTGTTATTTTTATTATTTAAAAACGCATCGATTAGTGCATTTTTAAAATATGATACAAATGAAAAGAAGATAAAAACAGAAAAAAAATTTGAGGATTTTTTTCTCATTATTTATCTACGCATCGATATGCAAAAAGTAGTTGTGATATGATCCAACCAATAATAATAATGATGATGATGATGATGATGATGATATAAATAAATGAAACTCGAAACAAAAGAAAAATTCTCGACATTTTTCTTTTCATTATTTATATACGCATTGATTAGTATAAATTTGTTTAATACGATTCAAATCAAAAGATAATAATTCAAAGAGGGCAATTTCTAGTGATTTTTCTTCTCTTTATCTATACATCGATTAATGCAAATTTGTTGTAATATGATTAAAATTAAAAAAAAAAAAAAAACTGAAACAGAAAAAAATTCTAATGTTTTTTATTTCTGTAATTTATCTGTGCAACGATTAATGCAAATTTCTTGTAAGATGATCCAAATCAAAAGAAAATAATTAAAAGAAAGAAAAACAACTGTGGTAATTTTTTACCTTATATTTCTACGGATTGAGAAACAAATAATGCACTGTAATAATATAAATAATTGAAACTCGAAACAAATAAATTTCTCGTGATTTTTTTTCATTATTTATCATATTTTTTAAATAATAAATACTGAAAGAAAATAATTGAAAGAAAACCAACTCTGGTAATTTTTTACTTTATATTTCTACGGAGTGAGAAACAAAAAATGCACTGTAAATATGGTGTACATAAAAATAAAATAATTATACACATTTTTTTTAGCGATTTTTCACTGAGACGTATTGAATCCTCCCTCCCCTCTGTGACAGTTATTAAATGGAAAACGGTATTATTGGAAATGCGTATAAGGTTTTGGAAACGACACAGTTGAGTGATTAATCATATATCACATTTTTATATGAACGATCATAATAAAAGCTCCATTACTAGATTAAAGCTAGATAGAGTTTGTGCTCGTTTTATTGATGACTATACACATGCAGATAACACATCTATGCGAAAAAAACTTTGGATTATAAAGTTTTCTGAAAATTATCTGACCACGAAATGTTCCGACAGAGAAAATTATGATAATAAAGTCACGTATAAAAATATCATAACAAAGAGTGCTTTGTTAATGAGAAATATAAAAGTAATATTTTACATGATATTGAGTGACAATTTCAATAGTTGACGTTAAAATATATGAAAGGAAATTTACATCTTGCTTTCTATATTTATAAAAGAATTACACACATGGATGGCGTTTTTAACTTATCAATAACAGTCATGTTAGTAATAGCCATCTAAAACACGTGCTCCGCTGGTTATTAAATGCAGAATATTTCTATATTAATGGAGCGAATTTTGAGGGTTGATAATATGCGTCAACACAAACAATTTTTTTTAAAAATAGGTAACAGGGATCGCATTCAGTCAAAAATACAAGGTATCTCGCTCCAAGTCGAACGCTGATTTTCGATCAAAACTTTAACAGTAATGAAACATTCTAACGGAATATTTTAAACAGAATAGTTTATTATCTGTGAAAAAGATGATATCACAAGTAGTGCTAGAATTGAACAACAATGAGCTTGACATTCCATAATTCGGAATGCATCTGCAGTACATGCGGTACTACAGAACAGAACTTGCAGAACCTCCTATGATGTCATCACATTTCATACAAAGCAAAATGAATCTGATGCAATTCTCGCTGAAATATCTTCATTACTGTTAGAGTAGTGAATGAAAATTCGGGGTCAACTTATAGCTATAGTTTTTATTTAATAAGTGGATTGCGAGTGCGACCCTGATTTTTCTATATATGCAAATAATTGTGTGTGTATGTGTTTGTCCTTACGCGTGTTATACCCCCTGAAGCCCATTAATATAGAAACACCCTGTATAAATTGTCAAAGTAATATAAGATTTTTTATCCTTTCGATACTAAATGAATTGCTAAATTTTGAACTGTGATGTTATTTTACCAAAGTAACTAATAAAAGTTAGACAACTGTAGTAACTATTTTCATTCTCTATATTAAATTGAAATGAGGATAATAATATTTTTTAGCGTTTTTGTCCAGCTCGGGGCATATTCAAAGACCTTCAGTGGGCACATACAAAGTTTACCAGCGAGATGCTATTTTGAGCAAGAGAATCAAGCCTCCGGTAAAACAGCCAAAAATGTTACCAGCAATCAGGTCAAAAATTCTGGTCTGGGTGTAGAAGGGTCAAGCATTATACAGAATTTGGAAGAGGAGGTAACTCGCCCGTAGCGGGGTAAAAGAATGAAATAACCTTCGACTGAAAGTAAACATATATTGCATGACATCGAAATTTACACTTGCAGATCATGTATAGAAAACAAATTACAACAAATAATTAAATTTATGATATTGAAAACAAATATTCTTTTGACATATTTATTTAATGTAAATGCCTTTTAAATGTTATTTGAAAGCACTTATATTTAAGGAAGTTTAAATCATTACATATGTTATTATGTGAAAATAAACTAAAACAAATGTAAAAAATACGATAACTTCATATCGTAAAAATCAAATATGTGTAATTAAAATACTTTAAAATTTTCAAAATAAATTTATGTTTCCGATCTTGTATAAACTTTAAATAAAAATCAATCCAAGAGGCAGTAAACATGGCTCCTAAATTATATTACAACAATCAAAGCATCTTCGAAAAAAAGAAAACAAAATTTTACACTTTCGGAAGGGTGAAAATCAATGTTTATTCATCTCCTTACAAGTAAAATTTATGAAAGTGACTACTAATTTTTTTCTCAAAGCGATTTTATGTAAATGCCCTTTATGTGTTATAATTTAAGGTCATTTACATTTAAAGAATGCTCTGATCAAATGAATATTAGATATCACAATTTATTTTTATCTATTTACGAATCCATTAGAAAATGCAAATTACGACAGCATATAAAATGTCTCTAAGCAATAACTCTTTTTAAATTCTTCGATTTCATGCAAATACCCTTTAAATTTTATGTTCATTTAATATTTCAAGGACATTATTTTTAAACGTAAACCAAACGAATGAATAATGAGATCCTTTACACATTATTCTATATTCTTTTTAACATTTTGTGAGATGTAAATTTGAACGAAAAATAAAATTTATAAAAATGATAATTAATATTCTTGTCACAATTTCATTTCATATAAATGCCAGTTAAATATTTAAGGCTGCCACTTACGACTATTTTTATATTCTATTTGCACCAATATTTTGAAAACATAAACTTTGAAGTATACTTCTCTTGCACATGTTGTCAAAATACATGTGAAAGATTTTTGCATTGAGAAAGTGGTGCAAGATAGAATTTAAAAATAGTTGCCAGTGGCAGCCCTGAATATTTTAATTTGAACTCTATACAAACCTGCTGACGCATTTATGCGTCATTTAATAAAATATCGTTAATAAATTCTAAATTCTTCCCAGAAAGTTTGGATAGTTATTTTTTGGTTATCATAATGATAGATATTTCGTGAATAAAATAAAGAAAAATTAGTATTAAGAAAAATTTTCTGGTGTAAACTCCAAATTTCTGAATAAAAAAACCTCCAGATTTGGCAACACTGTTTGCGGCGTGTATAGCGTTAATAGCATTTTTATTTAAAGAATGCAATGATCAAAGGAATATTCAGAAATTTTATCCACAATTTAGTGATTTTATTCACAATTTATAAATGATTCATAAAAAAACTTCTTAATAACACCATAAAATTAAGGAATGCGCTGTAAAATTAAGATTTCTTTCAGATCACTTATGAAATATAAATGACAACAAATAGTGATATGTATGCAATTAACAACTAATATTTTTTTGACGACTTCATTTCATGCAAATGTTCTTTAAATGCTATATTTTAAAGACATTTGCATCTAATGAATTTACTGATCAAATGGATATTGAGTAATTTTATTTAAAATTTATTTTTATATAGTTACGGATGATTTACAAAAAGCAAATTGGCGTTATCCATTTCTTGGTAAATGCAGAAGAAATTTCAGAAAATATTGTCGCAATGGATGTTTTGAACCGAATTCCCGACACAGCAACGCGAGAAAGGGGAAAACTTGTCGTCACGTGACAAGAATCGCCATTAAGAGGCTATTTCACTCACACGGAAACATCCCTTTGCTAATGTTAAACCTATAGGAGAAATATTTTAAAATATCTCGTGTGTATTTCACTATATTTAAATGATTTTTTTAAATCGATCTCTACAAGGGCCGTTTTTAACTTTTTCGATTTTGTTTAAGGGTTTTTTATTAGGATACTTTCACTTTCGGAACCGGTTTCGAAAGTGAAAGTATTCCTATAAAAACAGCTTGCAAACAAAATTAAAAAAGTAAAAAACGCCCTTTGTGGAGATCGACTCTAGCTATTCAGTTAAAAAAAATCGTTTAAAAATATTTAAATGTAAACGAGATATTTTTTAAATTTTCTCTCATAGGATTAACATGAACGAGCAAGTGTTTTCACGTGGGTGAAGTAGCTCCTTAACTCGTTAAGTAATTTATTTCTCAAAAATGGAAAACGTTATTCGATTCCAAATCGCTTCAATGGCGAGGCCTACCAATTTTATGCCTTTACGTTTTAAAATGCGGCTGAAAATGTGCCAGAAAGTTTTGCGTTGTTGAGCTGGGAATTTGAGATCCACTTTAAGGCAGTTTTCCTGCATTTTCATAGTGTACGAACATCATTCGGAATCACAATCAATCTATAAAATGGAAAGTATTTAAGTATTAGTATTCTCTTTATCATTTTTAACTGAATAATACTGATTGATAAAGATATCATACGAGCTGAAATTTTCCAACTGAGGGAAAATTCAGTTCGTATGATATAATTTTTATTCTATATGAGTATTTATAAAATATATCTTCTTACAATATTTGAGAAAGAACTGTTACTTCATTTTACATCTATATAAGAAGAATTGCGATTTCTTCTTCCACACAAACTTTCCTGAGGGCATCGCCATTTTAGAACTAGGATCGATATGGTGGACCAAATCTCATCAAAGTCACCCTCTTTTCCTCACCCTCTCAAAGTAGGGAAAAAAAAATAAAGAGCAAAATCAGTTTTATTTTGGATGGAAACAGCACATTTCTAGATAAAAATTTGTCCGCAGTTTAACAGGTTTGCGGTGCCGAATGTATTAATAGACTATTTCGTGGACAGTATCTTTCAAAACACCCATACATGTGATAAAGGATATCTAAAAAAAAACAGTTATCTGTAATCATCACTAATCTCTTCTTGTACAGTTTTAGAAAACATTCTCCCCTCTTTACCCTTAATCCTTTCAACGACTTCCTAGTCCATTTCGTGATATCGTTGATCGATTTTTGTATTACCAGGGAGAAGTAAGATATTGGTGTCCCGTAAGAAGTTTTATTATTAGATTTTCTTTCCTTTAATTCTTCAATGGATGAATCGCTTTTGTTAACAACTAATTCAATAAAAGAAGATTAAAATAAAAGTCTACCAATTAAGATTAAAATATATTATTCTCCGAATATGAGGAAAATACTTTTTTCAACGTAATTCGCGTAAGGTGCAATCTATTATTATTATGGTATTATTATTTATTAAGGAATTTTACAACATTTTGTCACTTTGAAAGCACTTAACTTTTTCTTTCTTTAAAACTTTATGTGCATTTTCTCACATATATCTACTAGATAAAGTGTTAATAACTTTACCTTTTCTTTTTGCACAGACTAATCAAGTTAGGCATGTTATTAGTCGTTAATAGTAACTGTAATGATTTTGCATTTTAACGTCCTATGTTTAAATGAAATAGTCTTTTTCAAAACCAGATAAATTATAAACTTGTTTACAGATTTTATTAGAAATGCCCACATTTTATAAAAGAAAAGAAGGTGTAAGCGTACGAGGACAACGGTATCCGTAAAGGTTAATGCAAAATGTTGGGCGTATATTGACTCTGTATCAGGTGGGGTCTTTAATCTGCGATGCTTGGTACAAATCAACAACTGTTGGCAACGCTACTAGTAACTTTAAGGCCACTGAGATCTTCCCTTTCAACAAAAACGCTCTCCCAGATCGTTTGTTTTGTGCTTTAGTGGATAGTGAAATGCCTTCACCAGAAAACATGACGCAAAAGAAGGCAAATTCATCACGTAAGGTGCTAATCAACACATCTCAAATCAATTTAAAACCGGCAGAACCTGGAACTAGCAGTTTAAAACCACATCACCTACAAACCACCTACATAAAATATCTCCTTTTCCGAGATTTAGTTAGGGGACAGCAAAGCACAAAATTAAGAAAACGGGAGTAAACCTAACCTCTATTGACAATTGGAAAGAGCTTAATGTAAATTTAGAAAAAAAAAAATCCAAAAATGTATGAAAATTAACAAAAAAGATACAAAACTACCAAGAGAAAATTTAATTTTGATTCAGGTAGAGGATACCGAGGCAGTCCATCAGACATTGATGAATGTTCAAACAGTATAAAGTTTACTACACCAAAGGTGATAAAGGGAAAATTAAAAAGTAAGAAGGCGAAGAAAAATGCAAGCCAAGATGATAATAATGAAAAGTTGGGTCACGCGTGACGGAGACGTTCTTTGCAAGGAATTTTTAGAAACTACTTCAAAAAAGCTGAAGTGTAATTGGCTTCGTTGCATCATGTGTCAAATGTGGTTACATCAAGACTGTACTTTTTCGACATTTTTCTGTGTAGCTTGCGGTCGAAAAAAGATGTCTATTAACAAATAAATTATGTAAACACTATTTTACTTTTTTCTTCTCCCTCTCAAATACATTGACGTTATGTTGTTGCTGAAATAACAATTAAAATTCAATGTACAAAAACAAGTCGATAATTTTAATAGTGAAAGTAGGCAAACGATAATTCATTTGACTCTACTAGTACGGTTCATTGTACTCATTTAGTTTCTTTTTGTTATTGCATAGTTAATTATAGTCCAGATAGGAATATATTTTTATTTATAATTTCATTCTGTTCTTATGACAAAGCGCGGCATAACTACCGCACAAATGCGGCGTCTCAGCCTGAATGTACGGATGACGTGCCGCAGTGTAATGTTTTAGAAAAAATGTTAAAAAATATTAATTACTTGTTTTGAATTTTTTTGTCACAACACACGGGTTGTATATTTAACATTAAATAGCACAGCATGATTTTTTTTATGTTATGTCCCCCATGGGACTTTATACACAAATTAAAAAAAGTATGCGGCATAAATCCCGGAATTACTCTAATAATACTCAATTTTAACACCTTTAATACCGATAACATTTTAATACCTGTAGGTAAAATTATCATGCATTAAAAATATTAAAATACGACAGAACATTTACATCAACCTAATATGTCTTACTGCAAATATACCGTAAGTACTTTGTGACACATTTTGAAGTTTTAATCACACCAGCGGGTCTGTTTTATGAGTAACCGAAAACTGACTATTGATAAATGTTGACATATCATTTTGCTACATAACGATGTATTCCATCAATCTTAATCTTTAATATTAACTGAGAAATTTGGGTTTAAAGATGCCACAATGTTGCCGCATCGGGTTGCCCTGAAATCAAGAGAAAGAATTCGTTAATTATTTCTTCTCTGAAAATTATATTGTAAACAATTTAATCTGAGAAAATGATATTTAAATGTCGCTGATTTGAACCATTGATCAGCACCCGCTTCGCTGCAAAGAATCGAATAGCGTTTTGTAGTTTCCTTAAATACATCACATCTTTAATCATAATGACGCTTTAATAATAATTCATATACATATTATCTCTTAAAATATAGCAGATCCTCTTTAATTTGATATTTCGAATTTTACAATTAAAAAATAGCATGTTCGAATATTTTTGGAAGTCACACAAAACAAAAGAACTGCACAATATAATGACTATTAACTGATAAGAAGAAAGGTTACAAGGCAAAGATGGAATTATATGAAATTTGGAAATATTAAACAAGAAATACAATTCTGTTTTAAGTTTTAGGAAATAACAGTCTACAAAATATACAAAAAGAAAAAAAAACAGTTGAATTACAGTTTTTGTTTTCCTATCGAACCAAAAATAGATAAAACTCCAAAATTGATTTTACCAAAACTCCTAATCCCCTACCACTCACTGTTTTTTTCTAACACTCGTGCGCTTGAAGATGAATGAATGGTACCGGAATAGAATCGCTCTCTTCAGTCGATGAGGAAAAATTCTGAGAGTGTGCCGTATCCCGTCTGAAATATATTCAGACTTGCCAAATGCAAAAAATTAAGGGAAGACTTACGCCCGTATTCACCAAAACTGGTTTAAACCTCGGATCACGGAACTCCCAGGTCAGAGTTAACCCTGCGTTAACTCTGGGTTAAAAAATTTCGTATTCACCAACCTCGGATTAGCCGACCCGAGTGTTAACCCAACGAATTTGTAACAAGCGTTCTGATTGGTCGAAAAGAGGGTACGTAGCGTCAGAAATGTAAACAAGAGTTATGTGTTATTAATTTTGCTTGTTGATCGTCGATATATAGACATATTGTTTAAAGTAAGTAATTATACATTTTTATTTGCTTTTTGATAATTTCATCACAAGTTGTATAATGATTACGATGTCCTCAGATTAGATTTATTATAGATCTTTCCCGATCTTTTTTATGTACTTATTATTATTTTCAAACATAGTTTCAGTTACCCAACATAAAATTCAAACACATTGCAGCATCGGTGTGTGTTATTTCTGTTGGGATTCTCTATTTAAAAAAAATTTCAGGCTATAAATAATAAGCATTTACAAATTTATAAGTATTACTGTTATTCTTCTGTATGTATATATTTTTTTTCAATAAGTGATTAAACTTTATTGAATATTACTTTGGATTATTCACGTTAAAAAAAAAAAATCTTAATATGTATTGTTATCCCTAACATTGATGAATCAAATTCCTATAAAATTATGGGATAAAGAAATAGTGACTGACTATATGTATACTCACCCATCTTAATTTAGGTAAACAATAACTTTGAATCAGTTTATTGATAGTTGAGTCAAAGAATTTCTTGAAAAAGTGTATTTTATTCAGGTATGAAAATATTCTACTGCATTTTAGAGGGGATTTTATTTTGATAAATATTAAAAAGCAGTTTAGTCCCTTTTCAACACCCCCTCCCCCCCAAAAAGGGGGAATAATAACAAAAACAATTTAATTTTGTAAATTGATACAAGGTTCTGCTGTGTAATTTTTATTACCCCCCCCCTCCCCCCCAAAAGTATGAGCTTGGTTACAATTAACCTGATTATTTTCAAGATTTGTAACAACAATAATACAATTCACCTTCAAATGTAATCGAAAAAAATAAAGAGGCCACTTTTTGGCAGTTTTTAAGTGTGATTTTAAAACTATTTTTACGATGCACAAGGAAAGTGTTTTTGATTCATGCATTGATATTTTAACATTTTTTGGGTTATCAAAAATAGCCCTTTATGAAATTTTACTTTAGAGAAAAGTGATAAGATATTATTTTGATGTTGATATTTTCAGTATATGTATAAACTTTTATAAAATATTGCATACAGTAGAAGCAACGCAATTCTCCATATAACGCACAACTTCTCAGATGTAAACAATGATTTTTGCAGTTAAAAAGCACCTGTATTTTCACTTTGTAAAATATTGCTACTCTCTAGAGGACTGAATTTGATACATTAGTTCAACTTTATCTTCTGTTTTAAGAACTTTTTACTGAAAAAAATGCTGTTATTACAATAAACATTTTTGAAAATGTCTAATATAAGGGATGGTTGTGTCAGTTATATTTGGATCCTCTTTATAAAGTAAATTTAACTATGTCTGACCTATATTATGGAAAAATTTATAATTTGGATAACTCTTGGTAACAAGGAATGCAGTATAAAGATAGTCTAATGTATTTTGATATGTTTCAGACATATTTGGCCATGTTTACAAGGTGAATTTAATGATGTGATCCATATAACGCAAAATTCTATATAACGCACAACCTTGCGTTTTTAGGTTTGCGTTATAAAGATCTTCTACTGTATTTTCTTTTACAGAAGCAGTTTTTCAACTGGAGATTTTTATTCGTTGAATGGGTATTGCTAGCTGTGTATTTGTTGTTTTGAATCATACACATAGGCAATATTCTTTCAAATACTGCTGATAATGAGCGTGGTTGACAATACTGCGATTGGATGGTGTTGACGGTGTGCGCATTGCTCAAGATATTGCACATTAGATATGACAACAGACCATGACAGATACTTGACTACTCCCTCTTAGCTCTAAAGGTGTATCAAAACTTGTACTATGCCAATTACTGAGGTAATCAACAACATTATTTTTGTATGTTTTCTTTCAACTTGAATAAATTTTAACTAATTTATCATATAATATGATTGCGCAGTATTTTTATGCAAATATATTTTTAATTCAGAATTTTTCATTTTAAAGCTTTTTAATATTTATCTTTCAAAAGGTACAATAAGGTTTGTTGAAATTCTAATTCGATAGGAACCTTTCACTTGAGTTATGAAAAACTGACATTGCATTGACAAATTTTATGCTCGCCAAGTATGGTCGCTGGCAAAGGGGAGTGCAGTTCTGTCCCTCCATGAATTTTAAATTTTCATCAATTAAACTTTTCTCATCTCTGCTGATTTAAAAAATAATTATAATATTTATTCTTCCCAAAAGCCTTAAAATAATTAAACCTCATGAAAAAAATGGAGAGGGGAGGGGCATTTTGCCCTACAAAATCTTGTGTACAACATTCTTTTTTTTATGTTAATGTATAATGATATCTCAGCGAATAATTATTGTTTTCCAGTTTAATTTGATTAAGTCATGATCCAGATTACATTTTTTTTTTTAATACATGAACTAACATAAAGCAGCATTTTGATTGGATGAGATTTCCTGTCTATAATCAAATGTTGAAATGTCTGGCAAAATGTTCAGTTAATGGACATTTTGGGTAATAAATATGATTCCAGAATGAATAATTTTGTTATCTGAGGTATCATTATAATTAAACATTATCTTAAATAGTGTGTTTAAGGGGACATCTCCCCATAATAATAACACAGGCCTGCGAAATTGAAGTTTTTGAAAAATACAAGAGAAGTTTTCACTGATTCTTATGTTATTTGGTGGGCTGATTTCGAAAATGACCTCCATTTTCCACCATTACATCAGAATTTTTTGTAATATCGATATCGATATTTTTGCTAAAATGAAAAGGACAATTTTGCATGTGCTATCTGGCAACAGTGATTTTATCCATGTAAATCTATGTAAAAAAAATCGATTCTCGGTGAGGCAAATTGATTTTTCAGTAATCGATTATTTTGTTATAGGTTTAAACGGTTTAAAACAACTGCGTCTATCGGAATGTTGTGTCGTGTTGGGAAAATCAATTCGTATCGGAAAATTCTATCATTTAATTATTAGACATTGATTCCAATATCTAATGTCTTATAATTACCTGGCAGAATTTACCGGTACGAATTGATTTTTCCAACACGACAAACTTTCCAATCGACCCAATATTTTTCAAGAAAATGTGACGTGATAGAATTTTTTCATTCTTTGTTTTTTAATTAGCACCAAAAAATACATAAAGTTCAGCCATGAATACCCTTGTATTTTTTTTATCACAGGCTGTGTAATTAAAAAAATAGTTCCTTACTATTTTAAGTGCCCCTTCTCCCCCACCCCCCAAAAAAAGGGAAAAGATTAATATTCCCTCATTGTTAACCTGCTATATTGCTTTTTATGTTGATATGTTTACAAGTTGTTGTATTAGTATGCAGTTACAACAAAAAATTCTTAGTTTAGCATATTTAATGTCTGTATTCTCCATATCTTCCTAAATATAGGATAATTTTTCAGAAAATTCAAATTTGGACAGCAAACTTTTGTTCAATTTGTGAAAAATTGGCAATGATTTGCCAAATTTTAAGCTCAAGTAATGATGGTCACTGGCAGGGGACCTTTTACCCCTCCCTTGCTTTTAACACTTATCTAAAAAATTTTACATTTGATGATTTAAAATATGAGTATAAAATTGGTACTACTTAGTTATTCTGTTGACCAATTTTGTTAAACTACTCGCCGAATTACACAAATTCACATAATTTTTATTTTAAATAACGAAAGAACAAATAAATTAGTATAACATTACTAAAAATACAAATAAAGCGACGAAATAAAAATCACTTGATGACGTAAACATAAACACATGTAACTTGCTTAAAGTCAAGTGAATGTGACATTTACGATCAACCATTATTGGCATTTAATCTTATAGTTTAGCAATAGATTTGTGGTCGACAGTATATCTAAGTAGTACTATAAAAATTTTTCTTCAAAACACTTTAAATAATTAAACACTAAAAGAAAAAGGAACTAAATATGATCATTATTTTCTCAGTTTTTCTGACTTGGCTAAGAAACACTGATCTGTCTTGCATTTTTTTTTTTTTAATATATATACACAAATTAACATAACGCAGCAGCACTGCATTTTAATTGATTGGCAAAACAGTTTCAGTTAATGAACAATTTGGCTAACAAATGCAATTCCTGAATGAATTATTTTTGTTAGCCAAGGTATCCCTATATTTGAAATTTTACCTTAAATGGAATGTTCAGTGTTTTTGATTGATGCTTAAAGCAGCTCTAAAAAAAAAAAAAAAAAAAAAAAAAAAAAAAAAAAAAAAAAAAAAAAAATTCTCGCGCAACAATGTGAAACTTTTCTAGCTCATTTTTACAGTGTATAAGAATTCAATTGGTAGGCATGACAATTTCAGCCATTTAAAAATGAATACAATTTTTCATTTTTCAATAAATAGATTACTGCTTGAGTTATAAGGCTTTGTCTTATAATGACTTTTCCCTTTATCGAAAAACAGAAAAGGCTATTCAGTTTCATACATTCTGAATAAGAGGCATGCAATGTAGGGTATATGGCATATACATTCTGTATTTTATTTTTTGAAGAAACTCCGTACATCGTCTGTTTCTCAAGTAAAGCTATACTGTATATCCTTTGCATCAGAGGTTTGCCTGAGGCCTGTACCCGGCCTGGCAAAATCAAGGCAAGCTTTCAAACGAGCCGGGCCGGAAAAAAAATTGAACGAGCTTGCCTGGCCGATAAAAAAAATTAAGCGGGCCTGCCAGCCCAATATATAAATGTTAACAAAGCCAATAAAATATAAGCCATTTTCAATTAATATGACTTTCACGCGAATAAGTTTAAATGTGCGTCATGAGTCAATACTACTTTGACAACATCAATACAGAAATGTAACATGTCGAGTGTAGAGATTGGCATCAGACAGTTACATGGTGTCTGAGTCCTGGCATTATTCTTTCAGCAGACTTGTGCCGCACCGAGATCAGATTTGCATTTTTCTCTACATAGTCAAGCTGAGCTGGATATATAAATATGAACAATGCCGATAAAATATGAGCCATTTTCAATTAATATGACTTTCACGGGAATAAGTCTAAATGGGCGTCATGAGCCAATACTACTTTGACAACATCAATACAGAAATGTAACATGTCGAGTGTAGAGATTGGCATCGGACAGTTACATGGTGTCTGAGTCCTAGCTTAATTCTTTCAGCAGGCTCGTGCCGCGACGAGATCAGATTTGCATTTTTCTCTACATATTCGAGCCGGACCGGAACTGGACTTAATTGTTCTCAGGATGTGTAGGGCAGGCAATATGTTTTGTAAAAATATTAATGGCGATAATGAACTCCTGTTAAAGGAATCTTTGGAAATATACCTCAAGGTGGTTCTCAAATTGACAGCTCAACAACGCGAAACTTTCTGACTCGTTTTTAACTGTAAAGGCATAAAATTGACTGGCATGACTATTGAAGGGATTTGGAATCTAATAACATGGTACATTTTTGATAAATAATTTACTCATCACGATATAAGAGATTCTTGTCACGTGACTGCAGGTTTTTCCCCTTTCCTGTGCTGTCGCTTCCAGAAATTTGATTCAAAGCGCTAACTTTGCCAGTATTTTTTCAAAGATATATTGCCTTTATCAAAAAATTGTTAACGCCATTCGATTACATACTTTCTGAATAAGAACACCTGCCAATCTTATACGTTTCCGCAGGGCCGAAACTAGCTTTTTTTGCACAAGGGGCAAACATGGATTTTGGCACCCCCTCCTCTTCCGCAAAGTATGTTTACAAAGAGAATTTTACTAATTTTCTAATAACCAACTTATTTTAAAATTTAAAATATGTAATACATAATCTACAATGGCGGATCCAAGGGTAGGTCACGGGAGTCATGAGCCCCCTCTGAACACCAACAAAAATATTCTAAAGATCCTTTTTTAAAGGAAATATACACTAAAGTCCCGATTATCAGAGTTTCCGCTTTCACAGAGTTATTTTCTTTTGATGGACTGATGGCTTCCATTATTATGAAACAGCCATTATAAATGAAGTGTTAGGTGAAGATAAAAGAGCAGTTTTAAAAAGTTTGAACTCTGATTTTCTGGTCAGAATGAGAAAAAAAATGGCCATAATTTTTTTTTTCAAAAAAAAAATTATGAAGAGAATCAGAAGAAAATGATCCATTCCAAAGGTATAATCCTTCATTTGGCGCCCCTTCGTTCTGGTGCCCGGGGCACATGCCCCCCCTTACTTTCGGCCCTGCGTTTCCGATAAAAAAAATGAATTGAATTCAGAAATGTGTCAGAAAGCAGCTCGTTTAGATTTGAAAAAAGCCTTAATAAACGACAAAGAAATATTTTCAGAACTCTACTTTTTATTATACAGCTTCAAAATTTATAATGTTTTATCCCTCCTTTTTTTATTTTATTCTAAACTACATTAATTGTTTAATGAATCTTTATTTGAATGTTGAAACGTCTAAGAATCTAAGCAGTCATTAATGTTTCTATTGTGTATTTTCTGTCAGGCGAACTAGAGGTCTGCACGGGCCCGGCCCGCGGGCCGGGCCGGGACGGCGGAATGAAGGCGAATTTTCAAACGGGCCGGGCCGGCAGAATTAGGACAATTTTTTCAACGGGCCGGGCCGACAGACAAAATAAACGGGCCGGGCCGGGCCGGCAAAAAAATTAATCGGGCCTATCGGCCCGATATCAGAATTTAAGCGAAGCAGATAAAATACGAGCCATTTTCAGTTAATATGATTTTCTCGAGAAGTATAAATGTGCGTCATGAGCCGATGCCAGTTTAACAACATCATTACAGAAATGTAACATGTCCATCGTAGAGATCGACATCGTACAGTTACAAGATGTCTGATTCAGAGTTTAATTTTTTTTTTCAGGAGAATCGTGCCGGGACGGAACTGATCTTAATCGGTCTCAGGATGTGTAGAACAGTCATTGTGTTTTGTAGTATTAATAGTGATAATGAACTTCTCTTAACAATACCTTTGGAAATATACCTTAAGGTGGTTCTCATAGTCACTGCTCAACAATGCGAAGCTTTCAGACACATTTTCTGACAAAATTTTTAACTATAAAGGCATAAAATTGACAGGCCTGCCTATTGAAGGCATTTGGAAACGAATAGCTTTTTCCATATTTGATAAATTACTTACAGAGATAACAGAGATTCCTGTCACGTGACTGTACGTTTTTCTCCTTTCCTGTGCTATCGCTTCCGGAAATTCGATTCAAAACGCTAACTTTGACAGTATTTTCAGAAAGATATATTGCTTTTATCTATGAAAAAAAAAGACATTTACATAGCTTCTGAATAAGAATACCTGCCAATCTTACGCGTTTCCGAAAAGAAAAGAATTCATAAATGTGTCGAAATGTAGCTCCTTTGGATTTTAGAAGAGCCTTAAAAATGAGAGCAATATTTCACAAATCTACTTTTTATTATACAGCTTCAAAAATTATCATGTTTTTAATCTTTTATTCTGAACTACATTAATCTTTTAATGAATCCTTATTTCCATTTTGAAATGTCTGTAGACACGATGACTAAAACACTGTAAGTAATCGTTAATGTTTACTATTGTGTGCTCTCTGTTTTGCGAACATCATAGTAATGTAAAATATACTGTAAAATGTTCCCATAAATATGTATGTAGTATTCATTAAAAGAATCTTAATTGTATGTTGAGCAAAAACGGATTTTTTTTTTTTGTAGGAATTGTGTCGGGCCTAGCCTGGCCGGGCCTGTTTTCACTGATTTTTGTACGGGCCGGGCCGGGCCGAGAACGGTAAAAATGCAAACGGGCCGGGCCGGGCTCGGGCCGAACTTCCAATTTTTACACCGGGCCGGGCCGGGCCAAGATAGCTTTCGTTCGGGCCGGGCCGGCCCCGGGCCTGGAAATTCCGGCCCGTGCAGACCTCTAAGGCGAACACATAGTAATTAAAAATATACTGCAAAATTATCCCATAAATATATATGCAGTATCTTTAAAGAATCTTAATTGTATGTTAAGAAAAATCTGCGAGTCGGGCCGGATTGGGCCTGATTTAACTGATTTTTGCACAGACCGGGGCAGTTTCTACTGATTTTTGTACGGGCCAAACTTTTAATTTTTACATCGGCCCAGGTCGGGACAAGATAGTTTTTATTTGGTCCCGGGCCTGGAAATTGTGGCCCATGCAGACCTCTTTCTACTTTATCTATGGTATATACCCTCTGGTCTTTTTACCACATACAATACTGAAGAGAACTTCCAAATGTTCCGAGATTAAAAGTGACTTTGTGCATGACTCAGAAAATAGCCATTTTGAATCACAGTCCAGTTTTACGGAGTAATGTTGCAAATTTCATGCATTTTCTTGTGAAAATGACTCTTGGAGTATTTAAAAAAATTCATGTTGAGCAGAGGGAAAAAAACTACAGAACTATTAATGTATGCATCATTTTAAAAATACACTATTCTTAGAAATTTTCTTCAATCAGAAAGGAGTCGTAACCCCCCCCCCCCCCCCCCCAATCCCTCTTTTGTTCAAATGGCCCTTTTTATTTTGCCTCACAGAGCATATAAAGTTTAAAATCTTTAATCATATTAACATGTTTTGCTCTATTTATTATTTTGTAATTTCAATAAAAATAAATAACCAAAAATCTAAATTACCCCTCTCCCCCTCATTGAAATCTATGGTTTGACTTTTTGTCCCCAAACATATTTAAACATATGCTAAAAAACACACCGCTAAAAAATTATGTAACTTGTATGAGAAATTTAATAAGGGTGTATACAAAATATTATATAACAGTTAGAAAGTGATAATTAAGAAGTTGAAATATACAAAATCATATGAAATTTGGAAATGTGGCAATCATTCTAACTCTTGTATGAGCAATTCACTGCCCTGAACACAAACAAACAAATAAATAAAAATAACTGGATACAGCAAGCTTGAACAGCATTTGAAATCCTTGGTGGTCCCTGGTCTGAGACCACAAAAAATTCAATCGGACCAACTAATTTGAAAAATTTAGTGATCCGCAGGACCAGTAACTTTCCCTCCCTCTGACAGGTAAACGTAAACTTTCCCATCCCTGAGAAAACCTCAACCAAGCACAAATCACATAACTTTATTTTCCGTAGTCAGTTGAAATAATTAGTAATCTGAAATAAAATATTTAATTAATAAATAATTTATAGTTTTTCTACTGTATAATTTATTTATATTCCTTATATTTCTATTATCTATATTTATACTGTTTAATTTTCAGCAAATTATAATTTTACATTTTATTACGCTGAAAATTTTGGATAACTGCTAAGGAAGTTTGGTTTATATTCTAGGAGGGGGAGGGGGGGGCACTCAAAGCATTAAAGGGACTTAATAGATTTTTATGTAGCGGGTCAGTGACGATGACTGTGGGCCAGTAAATTCTTATGCTTACTCAGGGGTCGATGCAGGGTTTTTTTCTTGGGTTCCATTTTGTGAAAAGTTATTTTTGTGAATTTTATTAGATTTTTGTGAAAAATAACATTTTGTAATGAAAGTTGAAATCGAGTAACTCAAATTCGAACTAAGTATTTATTAACAAAAACTTATTTAAACCCTTATGCTAAAGTTTTTTTTTTTTTTCTTCTGGTGAACTGGTTTTATTTACAAATCACCCATTTTAAAACTTAACAAAATAAAAATAATAAATAGTAGTAGTAAGTTTTTATGGAAAGGAATTTTGTGAAAGGGCCTGTTTTATTAAAAGGAATTTTGTGAAGGGGCCCATTTTGTTAAATTGATTTTCGTGAAGGGGCCTGTTTTATTCAATTGATTTTTGTGAAGCGGCCCTAAATAGGCCCCAAATTTTGGCTGGATCGACCCCTGTTACTGGTCCTTGGGACAAGTGGCATTTTTATGTCAATTCTACTACTGTTGAAGAATCTCAAAAATACTTTGAACTTAATAAAGTGTGCATTTATCAGGGGTGGGGAAATACATCCTTTTACTTGCCACTGGCGAGTGAACTTTTAGGTAGTAGTCTTTGAAAACTGCAAAGTATAGAGATACGGCCATTTTTTTTTTTTTTTTTTTTTTTTTTTGTTACTAGTAGCTATATTTTTCAACTTTCCAAATTACTGCGATATAAACATGGTACTAAGTTCAATTCTATATTAACTTTTAAAATATATATTTTTTTATTTTATAGAAAAAAAAATTATGAAAATGCCTTGTAGTAATAGTAATAAACTATTTTTGCAGTTGCGTAAATTTTGTCATAACAATTTTCATCTGTACATTTAATTTTTCTTGCTGGTAAGATTTTCTAGAAATTCCCCAACCCTGGTCATTATATATGCATGTATAAGCACTTCACTCCCATGAAAAAAAAAAAAATCACTGTATGCAGTAATCTTGTTTGAGATCATGAGAGTCATGATATGGTTTATTTCCTACTTGATAACTATATCTAGCCGGCATTGAAGAGATTATTACTCATATTTTTAAATGGAGATTGAATGGAACACTGGGGAGATTCCTAACCATATAAACAATATGCTACTTTTTTTTCAATATACTTTTTTTTTTATCTACATCAAACAGATAGCAAAATTATGCAAAAATAATTAAATCTGAATTATTATATTTAAAAAATATAGGAATAAGTACTTTTAAACATATTTCATTTGTTAAATAAGTTTTTATTATTTTATTATATACTAAATGCACATCTAAAATCTATCCACAGTATATTTATAGACATATTTATATCTTAAGAATATAATGGCCAAGAAAGTTAACTCACTAAACTAAATTTATTCGTACATAGTGAATAATTTAGAATTTGCTCATTTCAATACTGATTTTTTTTTTTTTTTTTTTTTTTTTTTTTTTTTTTTTTTTTTTTATAAACACACCTGGAAAACGATTTTGTTTATTTCAAGTATATTGCCTCAGATACTTTTGGCAATATTTCAGTGTTAGAAAGAGCTCTCATAAGTTAAATAAAAATATTCATAATGCAATACCGACTAAAAAAATAACCTTCATTACTGGAATAAATAAATAAATAACGATTAAAACAATTGACAGGGTACTTACTTGAAAAACTATTTAAATGTATGTGCTTTAATTAGAAAAAAAATTAGCAAGTTGTAAAAAAAAGACAAAATTGCATTTTACATATAATGTAAACATTTATTGAGAATATTACCCCCACCCCCCACCCCCCTTTCCGCCGCAAAAAAAATCCTTTGAAAGCTGAAATTGTGTTTCAGCAACGCCAAGCGTTATGGAATGAAATTCGAATACCTACAAAAGAAAAGGTTTTATTCTCGGTGACTTTCATCGATTCGTATATTTATTAAGATAAACATATCAACGTTTGATATTATTCGAACATGAAATATAAGTTGAATCAATATAGATAGTGAATCCACAGGGCACAGAATATTCCTGGACACACCTAAAATTTGTTATTTTTCCGTTTTAATCATTGTGATAGGATGAGATGATAAAATTTTAAACAGCATCTGCATCCATTTTGTTTGTTTATACGTTACTACGCATGCGCTAACTCACGTTCACAGGCAATCCGAGAGTTAACTCTCCGATTTCGGAGGATTAAAAACATGGGGTTAAAACCAGTGTTAACTCGCGAATTTAGCTTGGTGAATACCGATTTTGAGATAACCCAGCATTTAACACTAACTCGGGAGTTAACCCGCGTTGGTGAATACGGGCGTTAGAGAGTTTTCTGGGAGATTCCGCCTCTCTCTTTGTTCTTTTTCTTCCGATGCCAAATGTTTCCTCTTTGCTGTCGCTATACGCAGTAGCCTCGTCTATTCCTGTAGACGTTGTAACCACGTCACTTCCTCTGGCTCTTTGGACATCAGTAGCACTAATGATTCAGCACGGCGGGAAATTCAACTTTTTGCGTCTTTATTGACCTGACTTATTGTTATTTCTCGCCTCGTTTTGTTCAACTCTTCCAAGAAAACTTTTCCCACATGTTTTTTCATCGTTCCTAGGTTTACTTCGAGGAATGCTTTTGGAAGCCGTTCCAAAACATTGTTTTTATTTAGTGGATAGATTCATATCGACAGAAATTCCTACTTCAGATTGTTCTTGATATGAGTTCTTTCTCCAGAAGAACCGAAAATTTGTCTTTTGGTACGTTTGTGCATCTTCACTATATGGCCAAAGGTGACCGGTCACTTGCGATTTTAGACGCTTTGTTAAATATCTAGAAAAGTACATGAGGAATTAACCTGAAACTGCAGGTTTGTAAACAGTATAGAATGGGTCATTGCTTTTCGCGAAGCTTTTTTCCCGAAACCCCGTAGGGGACCGTCAACAAATTGAAAAAGAACGAATATCTTTTGGATAACCCTGTACAAACTAATGTAGCAAAAGCGTTCAAACTCAAGATTATTAATAAGTGGCTTATTGTAATATACTGTGTTCATTTTTATGAGAATAGCATGTATACTCGTAGAGAAATTAATGTTTTTATAAAAACAGTCCCAAATTTCGCCAAGTTTTTATCTTACAATTTGCAGAGTTCTTAATATAACAAAAAGTTCCTTTCAGAAAATATGACAAACAATATTGTACACAAAACAGAATTAAAATCAGAATTAAATCAGAATTAAAATCAGAATTAAAAAATAATAAAATTTGGATGAAAAATGAGCAGGTTCACTAAAAAATGTTTCACCGCGCATGCGCGAATGCAATCAAAAATATAATGTGCATAATGTATTATCGCAGTGTATAGAGCAACTTTTGTGATAGTCTCAAAATCATAGCTTGAAAATTCTGAAAATTATCGTCGATAGAATAAGCTCGAAATCCGTTGTTCCCAAAAGGAAGCAAAAAGATGAGGGGTTGTATCCAAATATAGTAGTACGTGCAATATTGTGTACGCTATCTTGGCACTAATCAATAGATATTTGATACAACACTTCATCTTTTTGGGAACAACGGATTTCGAGCTTATTCTATCGACGATAATTTTCAGAATTTTCAAGCTATGATTTTGAGACTCTTACAAAAGTTGCTCTATGTGCTTAGCTAATACATTATGCATATTATGTTTTGATTGCATTCGCGCATGCGCAGTGAAATATTTTTTAGTAAACCTGCTCATTTTTTTATCCAATTTTTATTATTTTTAAATTCTGATTGCAGTGTACATCTTTATGTACAATGTTGTTTGTCATATTTTCTGAAAAGAACTTTTTTTTTATATTAAGAACTATGCAAATTATAAGCAAAACACTTGGCGAAATTGGGGACTGTTTTTATAAAAACCTTAATTTCTCTGCGAGTATACACGCTATTCTCATAAAAATCAACACAGTATATTGCAATAAGCCACTTGTTAATAATCTCGAGTTTGAACGCTTTTGCTACATTAGTTTTTACAGGGTTATGCAAAAGATATTCGTTCTTTTTCAATTTGTTGAAGGTCCCCTATAGGGTTTCGGGAAAAAAATCTTCGTGTAAACATATGACCTATACTATATTGTTTACGCACTTGCAGTTTCAGGTTAATTCCTCATGTATTTTTCTAGATATTTAAGAAAACATCGAAAATCGCAAGTAACCGATCACCTTTGGCCATATAGTGTACTACCAGAGCTAATTTTTTCCAACGTAACAAAACTCCTCTTCAGTGGGATTTTAAAGAACGAAAAAGTACACATCAAGTGGCTACAGGAGATAAGTCGGATTTGTATTAAATGTGAGACGAACTTAATGTTGTTTTTCTCACAAAGGCGTAGCAATTCTAGACCTATATGAGAGCTTAACACGTCCCAATGATTGGACTGTCTTGCGTTCTCATAAGGCTTCACGTCCATCTTGACACTAAAAATAAAAAATAATTTTTAAACAGTAACCTTGTGGGGCTAATTTACGAAAAAGTCGATGTGTCACAAAGTATCATCAAGTAGTCATCATCACCAAGTGTCTATATTTTGATTATGCTGCTATATCTCACAGAAATATCACTTGGCAAATGTTATATTACTCCACATTCTAACTGACAACAAAGAATTTTTACCTGTGTTATGTGATTTTCATACGCTTTAGGCTTCAGCACACAAAACTTTCGGTTTTCGAGACAACAATGCAAAAGCAGGTTGCAACCTTACATCGGCCAGAGAGAACAAGCGAGCTGTTAATGCTTCGGGCAATGGGCGTTAGGTGATGTAGCACAGCGTACTAGGAGGTGCCACTGCTGTTTGCTTTCCTGCAATCGTGGACGGAGCGGGAGATTCGAAATACGAAAACTAGATACTTTGTGACTAGGTGTCACAAAGTATATTACGGTATTCTAAAGCTGTTACATCGCTCTCACATCAATTTTAAAATTGGAAGGATTTTTTAAAAATAATATACAGTTAGTTCACATCTTCACCCTTATTGCTTATGGCAATTTATTAATTTCATGTAAAAAAATTCAAAAATTTTTGTTTTTGTAGATATGAGAATATTTTCTTGATTAATTTTCATGTGTTTGTATATTTTATGCATGTTCAAGCAAAAGATCGTCATCGATGCAGTTTGATAGTTTTGTTTGGATAACTGTGTTTTCTTGGCGGTTCTACTTCATTTTGTATGATTCTATAATACTATCTGGGTTGGGTGGAGCTAGTAGTAGAACTTTAGCTTTTGCGTAGGCCTCTCCACCTAGCTGAATTTGTCTGTCTGGGTTCCACAGACATGAATTTTATCTTAAAAATTCTAATTTTTCAGTAAAATTGTTAAAACTTATGTATGTTGCTGAGCCATTTACCTGTTGAAAATTATCACCACACCGTACATAGATTTTTTTTTTTGATAACATCAAATAATTCAAATATGTTATCAAATTCAAATATCAATTAAAATGTACTGTTTGACCGATACGTATATATTTGAAGCATTAATCCGTCCAGTTCTACTATAATGGCGTAAGAGAAAAACAATATGAATTCAAAAAAGGAATGTCATGCGAACATGCGCTAAATAATCTCACAAAAACAATAAAACAAGATAAAATAGAGGGATACCAAACATTACTAATAGCTATGGACATTAAGGGCGCATTCGACAACATCAGATGGCCAATCATCTCAGAAAACTTAATGCGGTCACCAAATCCCACATATTTAACGAACTGGATACAAAGCTTTCTTAATGATAGGTACGTCACAATGGAGGAAAACGGAATCAGCTCAACTAAACAGACGTTCGGCGGTTGCCCGCAAGGCAGTTGCCTCGGGCCCCTTCTATGGCTCATAATACACTGTAAAAATAAACACCGTGAAAAAACGGAAAAGGTACTGTCAGCAAAGTTGCCGTACGTTTTCCGTTTTTTCACGGAAAATTTATTCTCATGGACTTTTCCGTTTTGGAAACTGAACTAGTCCGTTATTGGAAACTGAAATGTTCCGTTTTGGAAACTACAATGTTCCGTTTTCGAAACTGAAAAGTTCCGTTTTGGAAACTGAGAAGTTCCGTTTTGGAAACTGCAATGTTCCGTTTTAGAAACTGAAAAGTTCTGTTTTCGAAACTGAAAAGTTCCGTTTTGGAAACTGAAAAGTTCCGTTTTCGAAACTCAGATGTTTCGTTTTCGAAACTGATATTTTCAGTTTTCCGTTCATTCAATATATTCCGTATTCATTCTTGTTCATTCATATTCCGTTCATTCAGTATATTTCGTATATATATCATTCCGTATGTTCAATTACCCGTTCAATATTTTTCTCACATTGAGATAGTGAGATCTCAAATTCTAATGTTACACGCATGGGGAAGGGAGGGAGCATATTTTTAAAATTAACAAGCTGATATTTTTAACTTCATTTTTCTGTGAAGTTTTAAATGTCTCTTTTTTAGTTATCAAAATATTTCTAAAATATATACAGTCATTCAAGGTAACTTTGAACCATGGGGTGTAACTTTGCACCACCTCCTAATTTTCAATATTTTCGACTCCAAAAGACTAAATAAACTCCAGAATTGTGCTCTGTTGGTCAGATTCTAAACTGGGATTTCTGCTCTTTATTTTAGAAAATAAATTAGCAACATTATGCGAAATTAATTGCATCATCTATTTTTGTGAAGCACCGTTTTCAAGTTAATTTTGAATGTTGTTTTGAAGTTGTTGTAAATATATTAAATTTTCATAGTAAGTAACAATATACTCATTTATCAAACATATTATTATCTAAATGTTGTAAATGTGTTAATATTTTTTTGATTATTTATTTATTAATAGTTAATAAAATGTAATTTAAGAAGGCACTAGCATTTTACCACATTTTCAGGGTAACTTTGAGCCGGCTCAAAGTTATACTGATGTTTATAATTTACTGATTATAGGTGCTACTGCCAAAAATTTCCCATATTTGCACGTATATTTTATAAAAATGCCGAAAGCGTGCATTAGATATAACATATAAACATTTTTACAAATATGTGTAAAATACATCAAATTCATTTAAAGGCGTTATTACGGGCGGAGCTACTCAAATTTGACATTTCATACATTCGACATTTTTTATTCTTGTTTGAATAATACTAGTGCAGTATGTATTAGGGTAACTCCGGGAGAGTCGCCGCATCCGGGATAGATGCCGCACCCCTTGTATTTCTTGTAATTATCGATAGATGGTCGTCAAACGCACAGTATAGGTGCGCAGTGAGATTATTTTAATGAGTGTATAGCGTGAATCCCATTTCGATGTTTATTTGTAGAAGTACAGTCCTTATTTTGACGTTAGTGCATGATTTCACTGTCCAAACTTTTAAACACGTTATGTTTAAATACATTTCATACACTAATTACTAAATGCATGCATGATTTCGAAGTCAAAACTAAGTGTACAATTTGTATAGAGTACCGTGTGTATGGTTACGCCATTCCCCTTAGCGATGGCAGGTAACTGTGATGGCCGACATCTGCACAATGCAAAATGGGATATATGCCTCACTGCAATTTCGGTATACATGCCGCAGTTCCTTTTGTACGAGATGATTAAGTGTTATTAACTTTTCCTTTTCTTTTTGTACAGACTAACCATGTTAGGCATGTTATCAAGTTTACTAAAACCAAAGGAGAAAAGGGAAAAATAAAAAGTAAGAAGGGCAAGAAAGATGCAAGTCAAGATGATAATAATGAAAAATTGGATTAACGTAGACGTTCTTTGCAAGGAATGTTTAGAAAACTACTCCAAAAAAGAGGAAGTGTTATTGGATTCGTTGCATCATGTGTCAAATGTAGTTATATAAAGACTACTTTTTCGACACTTTTTCTGTAGATTGTAGTCGAAAAAACAGGTCTCTTAACCCATCGGGACTATATAGGTGCATATAAGCACCTTCATAAAGAGCATACAAAATTTGAATCTGCACCAGTAAAAAAGAAATGTAATATTTGCTTTCTTTAATTAGAGCATTTTCATGATTATTTAAGTAAAGGTAACTTCTTTTAAAAAAGTGGTGCCAATCGAATAAAATTTGTGTAAAAGCCACCGGTTCCGAAAGGGTTAACAAATAAATTATGTAAAGAAAATTTTACTTTTTTTTTCTTTTCCTTCTCTAATACACAGATGTTACGTTGTTGCTGAAATAACAATTAAAATTTAATGTAAAAAAAATAAGTCGATAATTTTAATAGTGCAAATAGGCAAACAATTATTAATTTGAATCTACTAATACGTTTCATTGTACTCATTTAGCTTCATTTTGTTATTACATCGTTAATTATAGTCCAGATATGAATATTTTTTAACTATTTTTATTTATAATTTCAGTCTGTTCTTATTAAGAGCGCGGCATAACTACCGCGCAAGGCGGCGTCTCAGCCTGAATGTACGAGTGCCGCACCGCAGTGTAATGTTTTAGAAAAAAAAGGTTACAAATAGTAAGTATTTGTTTTGATTTTTTTTGTTGCAGTACACGCGTTGTATATCTAACATTAAATAGCACAACATGATTTTTAAAATTTTATGTCCGCCATGGGACTTTATACACAAATTCAAAAAAATTTGCGGCATAAATCCCGGAATTACTCTATTTCCAGATAAAAATTAAATAGCCCTTTAACAGATTTATAGGAGGAATTTGGAAAAGGTTTTTAAAAAAAGTTTATGTTAAAAGAGGGATCCTCTTTCAGGCGTATTTTAGGAAATTGTTTGCCGCGAAAATTTCTATCTACTGTTTATAGAATCTTATTGGAAACTATTAACTATCTTTTATTCAGAAATTCAAAAGCATTTACTCATTATTATTAATAGCTTATTTTAAAATTTCACCTTAAGTGTCCATTGTACGCTGTACAACTAACTGTAAGCGTTCCTTAAGGTTTCTGGGGTTTTTAAGTTTTAGCAACATTTCTGCCAATTCATATCCCTTATTATTTGTTATTTTATTTTTAAATAAATTTTTTTTAAATAAGAATTTTAGGCATAAAAAATATTCTAAAATGGACAACCAAAGCAGAAAATTGTTGCAGAACATTTAACAACAATTGTTTAAAAAATATTTTTCATTAATCTATTCTTGAAAATTTTATGGAATGTTTTGATGGAATTTTTTTGATGGGATATTTTTGATGGAATACCTCGCCTCTTTTCATCTACTGAAAGTGTACTTGAATGAAAGGAATTCAGCTTCAAATTGTATGTTGTGAAATTTATAGCACTCTTTTATTTACGTAAAAGGTTTTTTCGTTGAAAAAGATATGATATGACAGGTTTGGGGTATAATAACTGATCTATAACAGACAAATTAAAACTAATTACATGATACTTTTCCAATAAATAGACTATCGCATCTATTATTTTATACGTTGAAACTTAAACTTATTCATTCGGCTGTCGATTCACCGCAGTTTATGAATGTCAGAACCGTTAATATTTCCATAAGAAGATATTGTATAAGGCTTGTTTAATACATATTACAATAATAATTTAAAAAAGAGATAAAAATAAACTTTATGCAAGAAAATGAAAATCATTTATGTTTCCTCTCCGATAGGTAAAAAGTATTTCAAGCTTTTCTATACGAAATGTTTCATTTTCATATTGTACCTCATCTAACAAATAAATAAAAAAAAAAGCTTTTCTCTCTTCAAGGTCTTCAAATCATAAAAAATTCTAAATTCTAAAATATGATTAAATATAATAATAATTTACATTTAGAAAACAGAATTAGTTAAGAAATGGCAATACGAATTTTCAATTTATAAAAGTCATCGTGAAAATAAGTAGTACCCATATACATGTTGAAAGGGATGAAACCTTTATCGCGATATTTATACTCTTACGAAATTACCTTTATATCGTGATTTGTCTGAAAGGGGAAAAAAAGACAAGGAAACTTGTTCAGTCACAAACAAACAGAAATGAATATTTTTCTCCATCTGATTTTGAACAGTTCAAAGCATGTGACTCCGTAAGATTGCAAAACTGCATTGGCTCTAAAGGATGTGTACAATAACAGCCCCTATCCATCCACGCTAGAGCAATTTTCTAATGTTGGTGGATCAAAGAGTTTATAAATCTAATTCAACATAAGGTTTGACGTATGTAGGCCAGCGGCATTCCTGAAAACCTTAATTCTTTAAATACAGATGTTAAAAGACACGAGTGGGTGTACAGATATAAAGTATAAATTATTCGTAAATCGTGTCGTGACTGACAGAAGCAAGATCCAAACAAGCCACAGAAAAACTCAGGATATGACGATTCGGTGCCCCCCTTCTTATACTGTTAAAAAATTAAAAAATTTTTTTGATTTAGTAAAACACATATATTAATACAAAAAAAAACAAAAAAAAAACATATATTTAGATAAATATATTTTTTTGTGTTTAATCTTATCCTACTCTAGAAGTACAAAATATTTATTATAATCAGTACAAAGTCAAATCAGATTTAAAGCATCAACTTTGTGGAAATTGCATAACCAAATTTGCGGGCCTTCAAAATTAGCGGGTCCAGAGCTATCACCATGTTGGCCCATGCAGTTGTGCTCACGGCGTATCTGAAAATAAAACTTATAAAAGAAAATAAATATGATTATCTTAATTTGTTGCTAGGAAAATCACAGACAGGACAAACAGCGATAAGGAATTAAAACTGTTGACACATAAAATATTTTAATTACTCCAATTCGATTTCAATTTTAATTAATAAACTGCTACGTAGAAGAAAAAAATCATTTAAACCATTAAAATTAAAACTTCTTAAAATTAAAGTTGCTATATATTGTTCTATCTTCTCTCACTTAAAGCTTTCTATGGTACTGCGTTATAATAAAACAAAACATAAACACTGAATCAGTCTGAGTTAATAATACCGTATGATTTTGTTAAAGATTCTTACTGTTACTCAATGAAAATTGTTTTAGTTTTGTTTACGATAGAATAGAACTGGTGTTTCTAACAGATTTCACTATTTTCTCTAATTCAACAAGTTAGATCGAAATCACTTCCGCTTTCATTTTTGAACATTTCAGAGTTCAAATATGTATCAGTGAAATTACTGCTGCTAGCAATCTCTTATTCATTTCTTAACGTGCTGTTCTTACTCTGTGATTTTCGATGTAATACTTAAATAGTACTATTTTTAACTCAATATACTAATCATGTAACTTTTCTCTTAAATAACAAATTAATAGATTTGAAGGCATTAATTTAAAATCTCGCAAGATTTTAAATTGTAAATAAACGAAACAATCAAGGAGATACAAATATTCCTTGAAGTGCGTCTACTTTAAAATACTATGCATTCCGCTAATCGGAGATTTTAATACAAAAGTCGATAGGAGTGGTACAGAACATTCATACTACAGCGCAGTAAGCGTTATTATATTTTAACAGATATTCCACTAAGCAGCCTCGACTATGCATTACGATTAACTTTATTAGTTTAAGGGGCCCCATTTATCTGCGATAAAAAAAAGCAAAGTTTAACAATTTTTCTTTTAATGAAATATATATTACATTGCGAATTCTATGAATAAGTATTCCAATAAGGATTTTAGCTAGGTTCTGATAAAATATTGTATAACAAGCCTTATAGTTGACTTCTCGTGAATGTCTTTCGGAGTCAAGGACATTTCCCGTGTCTATCATAACGCCTACAATTTTTATTTTAAAATAAAAAAGATCATATTTTTTTGCAACCTATTTTTTAGAAAATGGATGTTTTGACAAAATGTTGGCCACTTAGACGCCTGGACGGGCTGGCAAACTTTCAAATAGGTCGGGCCGGCAGAATAAAGACAATTTTTTTAACGGGCAAGGTTGATAAAAAAATTAAACAAACCAGCCGTGCCAATACAAAAATTAAACGGGCCGGCCGACACGATATAAAAATTTAAATGAAGTCTATAAAATATAAACTTTTCAATGGATATGACTTTACCGAGAATAAGCATAAATGTGCTGCACGATACGATATTAGTTTGACAACACCAGTATAAAAATATAATAGGTGCAGCGTAGAGATCGGCATAAGACAGTTATATCGTGTGTGATTTTTTTTAGCAGACTCGAGCTGAGCCAGAATCAGGCTTAATTTTTTTTCTACATAGTCGAGCAGGCACGGAAAAGGACTTAATTGTTCCCGGGACCGGTCGTGCAGGAAATACGTTTTGTAAAAATAGTATTAGCGATTATTGGAAATATACCTTTCTTACTTTCTAACCGATGATCAGGCCCTACCTACCGGGTTGCCCCAGCTGAACGGGTTCAATACCCATTTATACCTTGTTGTTTGATACCTTCGCATTGGTACTCAAGTTGATCTCGTAATTTAGAGCCTTGATCAGATTACGAGATCTTCACCTGGCAAGACACCTCAAGAGGTAGTATTAATCACAGGTAACTTGGAGGACTTTGCATCCACGACGGATTTTACATGCACCAGGCGCCATTAGCGAACATGGCAGATATTAGCCGGCAGTAAGCCTCGTTCCCGCGACCTTTCATCTACGAGTTCGATGCTGTGCCAGCTGGCTACCGCTGCCCGATTTGATTGGAATAGCCTGTAGTTTTTTAAGCCTAATTGTTGATGCAGACTTGTTAAATGAAAATGGTAATTTTGGTGGGGGAGGGGAGGAAGCAAAGAATGAGACGCAGCAGATAGACAAGTTGCACCATGAGTTATATTTAGGCCAAAATGCTAGGCAAACTCAACGTAGCAGGAGGGACGAGACTCCGCCTTTCTACCGTACCCCCATCGGGTGAAAACTGGCTCCGTAGGCTGTCCCATTGGAGTGGGTCCAGTAGCTCGTGCAGGCTATGTCTATGTGCACCTAAAAAAAGGCGGTAGTAAAAAAAAATCCTGTAAGAAAAGGGGGTTAGTTTTACATATTAAATTTACTTTAACTCTCATTTAACTATTACTTATTGAAAATACTTGAATTTACATTTATATCCTAGCTACTATTATGACAAATATCTTTAAGATAGCCTAGAAACTAGGTCAGGGTACTCTTTTTAAATTAAGATTGCGCTGTTAAACTAAGATGCTAAAGACTATTTAGTAATTAGGATAATTTTAACTAAAGACTTACGCTATTAAGTTATATTATGGTAAGACTTATGCTAATTACTTAGCTTATTGGGTTGGAGGGCTGGGGATGAATGGGATATAGCTAAATACCTGATCTAGTGGTATTAACATGAATTTAAATATCGTAGTTAAAAAAACAAAACAATTAAAAACTTTGTAGAAATTAATGATAGCTTAGGGGGCTGGACTTGAAGAAGAACTTTTTGGCCCAATGTGACAACCTCTGGGGAAAAAAATTATGGAGACAGGGGTACATGTAGGGGCTGTCATTAAAAATCCTACGTTACTAAATGAGCTATGTTATTTACATTACAAAATATTTATGTTTGACTATACAAATAAACTTGTCTCACCCAGTAGTCTTGTTCTTCTGATGACGTTTTCATATCTTGTCTTGGGATTTTGTCTCTTTCGTGGTAGTTGACACTTTTGTGGTTTTGTCTCCTTCTTGGTTTTAAATTGTTTTAAGATTTTGTGCTTCCCATTTTTATGAGTTGCTTGACACTATCGTGGGTTGTTTTCTGTCTATTGACTCTGTGCGTGGTGGTTGACTAATTAGTTTTCTGTCAATTTGCGGACTTGTCGCTGGTGGGTCGTCTTGTTGTGATCTTTCTTTTGCAGTCCTTAATGTTAGGCTGTGATTACTCTGTTGGTTCGTTTTTATTTGCTTATTTCATGATTTGGTACACTGCAAATAGAGGCGTCTTAAATCTAGGCACATATGTGACTGAAAAAGAATTCCAGACACTTAGGTGCTTTAATCTGGAAATTCAGACATAATAGATGTCTTAATTTAAGATACATAAGTGTCTTACTATGATCATGGTATAAACAAACTGAGAAAAACGTCTGAAAAGTATCTTAACATCTTATTTTTAAGACACATTGCTGATTCCTTTCCGTATTAGCTACCAGGGGGCACTCTCAGTTGAGCATGCATTTTAGATTTATTTATTCGAATTTTATATTCGTTTGTGTCTGTAATTCAAAGTGATCATTGTCTGTTATGTACGTGTAGTTTTTAATTAATAATTTAGTTTGACATGATTCATATTTTGTGGATTGTGAAGTTCTGTGGTTTAATTCGTATCGACTTAGTGTTAATTCGTATTAATTTTATCAATAATACAGTGATATTAGTCTTCGTTTCGTCAAATGTGGTAAACAGAAACTTTTGCCTGGCGGATTATGTTTTGAGAGTGAAAACATTTCACCCTTTTAACATAGTTAGCCGGATGTATAATTTTCGTTTTAAAAGATGCAAGTATTTCTCCCTCACGGACCATTAACCTAGCTGCCAATTGAAATTGACGTCCCCTGTGCGGGTATAATTTTGGATACCTTACACCTTTTTCCAGGTAAGTGGGATCTAGATCATGTGTCGCAAACTCTTTGTAAATGTTTTCTCTTTAAATGGAGCCCTCACACAAGTCCCTAGCTTTATTAGCTTCTGAGTTATGCAAAAATTTGTTTAAAGCATTTTGTCTGTTGTATTTCCATGTTAAAATGTTATCTTGCTAATAATTAAGCTTCTGTTCTTAAAAACATCTGCAATCATGTTTCTATATTATTTTCTAACCAATGTTATCCTTAAAATCAATTTTAATGAGCCTACAGGATGTTTTTCCGGTTATTAAATTTATTGACTTACATAATGCTAAGCCTTATTCTCTGACAGCATTTGTTAATATTTACTTCGGTTTCATGCGGATTCTATATTTTTCAAAGGTTTATTATGTGATATGTACTGGAATACCCATGTCTTTATAGCAACCATCCCCATTTAATAACTGTTTTTAATTATTATATCATGTATACTTAATTATAAGTATCTAAAAGAATACAGTTTGAACATCCATTCAACGCCGTTATTCAACCATATGATTCGATTTTTCCTATCGTAAGCAAAACCGCCGATGAATCATCTGAAGTCATTACAACTACACTGGAAAGAGAAAAAATATATATAATGTCAATAAAACTCTAAAGATTTGGAGAATGATTACACTTGATCTCTTTAGCTATTTTATTAGGCTTTACTGATTACGTGTAGATTTAAGACAAACAAAGTTTTGAAACTGAAAATATATTTTTCGTTATCTTATTAAAATATAATATTTATTTATTGATAGTTAAATAGCTCTTGTGATTATAATCTAATCTATATTTTTTTAAAAATTGCCCATGAGTAAATATAAATTTTAAAGAAAACTTAATTTTTAAGAAGGCACAGGACATTTTAAACTTTCAAAAAATCAGTTTTCGGTTTCAGTTTTATTCTGAATGTTTTAAAATTTCTCAACAATATGCAAAAAAACCCATTCAAAAATCTGCATTATTTCTTGAGTTGTAATCATTTATAGACGGTGAGTTGAAGATCCGTAGATATCGAACCTTTAAAAAGCGTTTTCTCAGATTAGTAAATTTGAAGTTTGTGCTTTTGTTGTTAATTTCAAACTATGTAAGTGCAGCTTTTAAAAAATAAACAAATACGCGTTTCTTTATAGTCTACATGCTAAAAAAAAAAAAAAAAAAAAAAAAAAAAAAAAAAAAAAAAATTGTTTATTTATTTGTTTGAACTTGAAAAACTTGAAATTTTTTACTTTTTTTTATTTTGTGCTAAAATTGAATTTTAAACAAAACTTTTTGTACATATTTTGGATTTAATTTAGAAGTAGGTGTGTTACGATTCTATTTTGTTCAAAAATTATTTTCTATATGCATAATTTAGAATTTTATCATGCGTGCAGCACTTAGATTTTAATTCACGCATTAATGATATGAAGATTTACATTTAGAATTTAGATATTAATTTTGTGTGTACAACATTTATTTTTCTGTATAATATTATAGTTAAGAATATTTATTTTAGGCAGAAAGGGAAAAAAAGTTCTTAATTGCATATTATTTGCCTTTGGTACTTTGAAAAAGGGCTTTGTTTTTCATCGTTTCGATATATTCAAAGGTCGTGCATAATTGTAATATGATATTTTTTGTGTATGTTAGGTGGGGAGGGGGGGGGGAGATTTGTTATGCAATATTCGTAAAGCAAATTTTTCGCAATTGTATGCAATTTTTATAATTTTTTAAAAAAATCTTTCGATATTGCACTGATTATAATGAATATTTTGAACTTTTAGAGTAAGGCATGATTAGAAACAAAAAATATATATTTATCGAAATACTGTAAAAGTTCTCAACAGCAGACACTTGGGAGCTGCGGAATTTGTTCGATAATCAAAGGTGTCTGCTTTTGTGAGGTAAAAATAAACAAATATGTCTGGGTTGTGGATTAAAAAAGGTTGTCTCTCAATAAAGGTGTCCGATATTAGGGAATGCCCATTAATTTTCATAACGGACACTCCCGAATACCGGACAAGTCTATTTAGCGAACTATAATGCAGGGTTGGGCTTTTTTGTAGAAGGAGCATTTGATTAAATCATGGGAAAACTGGGCAGTACCCCCTCACTTCCTCTTATGCTTTTAGGGGCCCCAAATTAAATATTCAATTTGTGTAAAGCTTTTATTTTAAATTTGTTTCGACATTCTATTGATTCTAATCAATATTTTGAACTTTTAAAGTAGAATAAGATCAAAAACTAAATAAATTTAAAAAGTCTAAATTCAGTAAAACCTCTTAATCACAGGCACCTCGGCAACGAATGGAGGACAAATTCCGTAGTAGCCCCCTATTGAGAGGTTTTATTGTATTTAGATTTTTTTTAATTGTTTTTAATCTTATTGTACTATAGAAGTTCAAAATATTGATTATAATCAGTACAATGTCGAAAAAGATTTAAATTATCTGCTTTACGAAAATTGCATACCAACTTTGAGAGCCTCTAAAATGAGGCTGTATGGGGGTGGAGGGGCAGGACCATGGCCAAATATTTTTCCAGGATTCATTCTGGTCAAACATGGCTGCGTATCATGCTTACAAAAAGAAACGGCTGCGATTCAGACGTTTGAAGTGTCTGAAAAAATTAAGACATTTTAAAATGTCTGAAAATTGAACACTCCGTTTCAGACACTTAAGTGTCTGAATTTCAGACATTTCAATTTACAGTGTACGTGAAAACGCACTTGGGGATCAGTCCATTGGAGCCTAATGACTTTTATCACGATATTACGTGCAACTTTGTTGAGAGCATTTTTTTGTTGGGTAGGCTTCTACTGGAGTGGGGCTTGTTCCGTGGCCGTTACTCCGTCAATATTTTATGATGACTGTTGTCGCAAGATGTTTCTCTGTTGTTTCTCACTTTGTAGTTTTTTTTTCTATGTGATTTATTTTCCTTTGTTCTTTATACACCTTTTCCATTTATACTTAGCTATCTTTTGATGTTTCGATGGGTAAGTGTGAGTGAGCTGTAGCTATCAGTTCATCATATGTGACTTCCACATCTCAGTAGCGCAAATAAACGATTTTTTTGTGCAAATGAAAGGCTCCTTTTGGAAATATACCTTAATAAATTACAGAGAAATATTTTCAAAAATCTACTTTTTATTATACATCTTGAAATGCCATGATGTTTTTAACCCTTTTTTTTCCTTTTATTCTAAACTACATTAATTTTTTAGTAAATCTTTATTTGAATGTTGAAAAGTCTAAAAGTCTAAGTAATCATAAATGTTTCCATTGTGCATTTTTTTGTCTTGTAAACACGTAGTAATCTAAATTAGGGGAGACTAGGGAGGGTTGACTATACGGGAGGCTGGACCTACCCATCAGTTTTCATATTTAAAAGAATTTCAGAGTTTTAACATAGGTGTCAACCAAAGCTACTGGAATGCTCAAACAGCAGTCTTTATTTCATAAGGATAATCGAAATAGGTGGGAAAAAATCAATTGTGAAGTGTTTTCAACCTAAAAGTTGCGTTTTTTAGAAATATTTTGTAAGCTTTTTTCATATAAAATGTATCCTAGAAATTTAAGTAATGCAGAAATATCGAGCTTTCATTCCAGGTATCCAGATTGTACAGTATGTTAGGCTTAATATAACCATGTGCTATTCCTTAGAAAAGGACTATATGGAGAGGCTTTACCGAGTCTATGTGAGGGAGGGTTGACCAGATGCTGAAGGCTCCCTCAATTAAGTGGTTTTGGAAATTTTTTTATTATACACTGTACATAATGAAAGGTTAATGGTTATATATAAAAAAGAATGTAAATTTATACTGTAAAGCTACAGTAAAATGTGGTGATGGAAAAGAAAAATTTTTAAACTGATTTAAGAAGGATGTGAAAAATTACTATAATATCCGCTGCAAGAAAAATGTAATACAATAAAAATGATAGGAACTTTTTCCATTTAAATATTACTTACAACAGGTAAATAGTACCAGTGGAAATGACTAGAAAGTATGAAAACAGCAGCCTTAACCCTTTCAGGGGCAGTGGTATGTTTATGAAACCACTTAATTTTAATTCTCAAAGGCCAAAATGGCACCAGAATTTTCCTAAAATCTGTTCCATTTAATATGTATGTGAATTATAGTTTTCTTTCTTATTTCCAAATTCATTTTTCACAAATTCCGGTGCGAGTCATTTATTTCAACATTTTAGTACTGAAAGTGCTGATTAACAGTTGAAAGGGTTAAAATATGTTAATGATAAGTCAAGCGCTCATGCGGTTGCAAAAGGACATAGCATTGATCGAAAAGCTTTAAAAAGGTATGTAGACAAATTTCACCAGGATGAGTACAGTGAGATGAAGTCAAACTATGAGACAACTAGAGTTTTCAGGTCGAGGACAAGACAGTAGAATAAGGAGACAAAAAAAAAAGCGGGACAGTGGCTCCTAAAATGGAACCCTATGAAAACGAAACCTGTCATTAACGGAATACTATCTTAAATATTAAAATTTCATTTTCCCTGCTGTACAATTGTACCTGCTCAGACAAAATCCTGTTTTAAAGTAAATTTTCTCCTCTGTCTTGCGATTGCGTCTAACCAGGTTTGTTTAAGCATCATATTCTCCAAAATATTTTTTATAATAATTAAAGTATGTAGCATAAAGTTATTTTGCTTTTTTTAAACTGATCTTATTTCTCTTCACAAATAGTGCAATATAAAACAAAGTGGGCCAAGTCTCCCATATATTGGGTCAACCCTCCCATATATGGGGAGCCTTGACCCATTATTTTCTCATGATTAAAATCAGTCTTTTTTCAAATTTCTTATATATTACACTTATGTAGCAAACTTATTTTGATAATTGATTGTATAGCGTATAAAATCATATATAAAACTTTATTCTACGTTCAATACTTAAAAAATAATTTTGTTAAAAGTGGGTCAACCCTCCCTAGTCTCCCCTATACTGAAAAATTTCCCAATATTCTTTAAAACAATCTTAATTGTATGTTAAGAAAATTCGAACTTTACTGTCGAAATTGAGTCGGGGCGGACCTGTTTTCACTGCTTTTTTTACGGGCCGTGACGCGTTGCGAATTGCGAAGAATTAACGGGCAGAGCCCGGCCCGAACTTTTAGTTTTTACTTCAGTCCGGGCTCGGGACTAGAAATTCCGGCCCGTGAAGACCTCTATAGGCTACTTCAGAATCAAGATTCGATTAAAAAAATTTTTAATAATGAATTATATTTTTCTTTACGAAAAAAATATATACAAGGTTTATTAAAGAACTCTTGTCAGAAAAATTAGGCAGTAGTACACAGAAGAGAAATGCTATGTTGTAAGTCTATAGCTCCATTCATTTTGAAGATATTTTGGAAACCGTAATAGAAAATAATCGCGGGGAAAAGTCATTTAAGATTTCGAGTACCATATATCACTGATACAGCCAGTTGTTTGTAACTGGTTGTAACATTGTTAATTTTTAAGAAATTTGAAATAAAATATTTATAAAATAGACTTGAAATATTATGCAAACGAATAAAAATATTTTTTTAATATTTTTCATTCACTTTAATGGGTGAATTGATTGCTAAAACTATTTCTGAGCAAAATTTTCTGCAAATATATATTTAATGAATTCCCTTGATCATCTTACTTTTTTTAACTAAAAGGTTTACGAGAGCTCTATTTTTGATTTCTTTATTTGATTTGTGATACAAAATTACGAGTTCTAAAGGAATTCAACATTTTCACCCATTCTCTGCTCTCTTTGCTCTTTCGTTTCATCTTTTTTTTTAATCGATATTGTGTTCTTTTGCACTTTTTAATACTATATACAGTTCTATAGTCATTATTACAGTATAACATGTGGTATATAATATGTACTAGCCAATCATAAATAAAAACGTATTCAATCCGTGAAAAGACAAATGGGTTATAATATGAAAGAACAATAATCAGATCTTAGGAAAATTAGTAAAATATACCCTTTCAAATATGTCTATATAAATGCAATAATATCAAAGCTATGTATGAACATACTTTACATATTAAGGAAATGAATCTGCAATTCAAAATAATTTTCATTTCTTAAATAAACAGATTTGCATTATATGCATTTTAAAGTGTTTGGGGCGTAATATTCCATTCACTAAGCTCCAGGTTTCACAGCAATACAAGCAATATTTAAGATAATATAATTCTATAGATTTAATGAATTTTAAATACATCGACGAATGATTAATATTATCAAGGATTACATTCATATTTGTAATTGAGATTTTTTATAATGTTGAAAGAATCATATTTTCTTAGCATTTAAAACAAAATGCAAAGAAAACAACATTACAATTTTACCCTTGTGCAAGACGCTCGGAGGGTAACCTAACCAATAGACTTTTCAATCTTTCGCTTAAAGTCAATTTTTAAAATATGTATACAGATAATTATTATTTTTAGTTCTAGAACTGCCGGAAATTTTACTCAAATCATAATATACATATTTTACACCAGAATTTTTATTTAATACTACTTAATTTAATTATATTTAACCTATTTTTGTGTGGTATATATTTGTTTTATTTTATTACGAAATTTTTGCTTCGAATCGAAATATATTTATTTCGCCCCAGTCAAAATGACCGCTACGGTCGTTCTAGTGTTAAAAATATTTACATACAATATAAGTGTATATAACCAGGTATAAACTTCAGAAATGTTTTTATCATGTGTCTATATATAGTTATTGAAGCTATATCAATGCCACATATTTTACATATAATAAAACAATAAATAGAAAATTTTAAATTCAATTCTACTTGCTGTAACTAAATTTAAATAAAATTTAGATTATGTGCATTTTTGTAACATCGATTGTAATATATTCTTCATTAATGACATGTTCATGATTGATATATATATATATTTATATTTTAAATAAACTGCAAGTTTAAAACTTGAAATCGTAAATAATCGAAATTATGTTTCCCTATATATTTTTTCCAGTTAGAAAAAGACGGATCTTATTAGTAATTTCTTTCTAAGCAACTATTAAGAAAATTTTTAAAAACTGAAATTAAAACGAGCATATTTTTAAGATAACGCTATAAACAAAAGAGTTTTAAGTTGTTTATCAGTTTGCAAGTGAAAAAATAAAAGTTTTATTCATTAACTAGTGATCCATTTTAAAATTATTGAATCAAAAGTAAAACCACTGAAAAGTCAAATGCAAAGTCTAGTATGTGTTACTACATTTGCTTCTTTAAAATCTTTAAGGCTAAAACGCTGAAATTCGCATGTGCCCATCCATACCCATGCAGCTGTGTTTCATAAATTTCTTATAAATTGCTGCTTTGAAAGTTTCGAAAATCACTTAAAGTTAAGCAAACGGGGACTGGTCGAATGCACTTCATTGCAATCACTTTCTCGTGCATAAAGCACGACTTGAAAAATCAAGGTCGATGAAAACTCGTCTGTAATTTAAGGAAGCGAAATGAATTAATATCTCTGATTTCAAATATATATTTCCGCGAGAAATATTCTGGTTTCAAGGATCACGTTTACCCAACGTAGCCGGTTTTTTACCATTATTTATTTATTTATTTATTTATTTTTTCAACAGAATACAGATAAAGAGCCAAAATTGCAGATATTTGAACTTTCAAGGAAAGTAGCGCGTATTTTGTTATCACTTTCAAACAACTTCATTTTACTCACTCGCTTAGGAATCGCCTTATTTTAGTAAAAAGCCTCGGTATGTTACATAATTATAAAGCGTACATGAGATGAAAGCCGTAGAATTTTTCCTATCTTAACCCTAGAACTACCGGAAATTTTACTCAAGTTTTATAAAAACATTCTACACCAGAATTTTTACTTAAAACTATTTAATTTGTTTATTTAACTTATTATTGTCTGATTAATACATTTAGTTTGTTTTGAAGAAATTTCTGGTTTGAATAAATATTTTGAATGTACATGTCGGGTCCAATGGACCCGTCTGGTAGACGGAAGGTTAAATGTACATGCACATTAGAATGCAACTATAGCCGTGGAAAACAAAAAAGGACCCCCGCTTCTCCATGCACACAAAAAGACTAATTCTGCCGCAAATCATTGTACAAAAAACACACTACCGATAGGTAATTACATCAACGTCACGGAGGTTGTGAACGGAGGTTGTCATGCATATTGCACAAATAGTATCAATTTCCTTTTTTCAAATGGTAACGCACACTCTTGACAGTATAGGTGAGTTATTTGGATCATGACAGCCTGCAAAATTATATAATTTATAGGTTATTTCTTAAAACTTCGCATAGTTATGAATGAAAGTGTGTTAGCTGTTTATATATAACTTTAGAAAATTAAAATTAAGATTCTACAAGGGAAAGTGTAAATTTATGTAAAATTTATAATTGAGATTTCGAGATTTTTTATTAATAAAAGTGCATATGGGTGTACTCTAAAATATTCCCAAATGAAAATGAACACAATAAGCAGAAAATTGAATTAAATTTTAGATAAATATCCTTGAGGTAACCTTTGGAGTGTTCCCTGTTCAGCATTGTAAATGACACAGATTTAAATAAATAATAAAGTACTTTAATGCGTAGCAATTTAATTTCAGTGAATTTTCGTTAGGTTTCTTAAAACAGTATCTAAAGTTATTTCTAGGTGAAAATAACATTAAAATAGTTTTTCATTGGTTCTATTCGCAAATTTATAACGCAACAACATGTCTGGATTACTGTTCCGTGGAGGCTACAAATAAATTCATCCTCGGTAAATCGGTATGGCTCTCGGAAGGTTTGGGGGGTTTTATTCGTCGGTGCGTGAATACGAACCGAAAAGTCCATCGTTCAAGGTAAATAATTCTGGCTGATAGAAGAGTAGAATTATTTTTACCCTATCAAATAAATAACATTAAGGTTACGAGATTCTTTTTTGGGGAATTACTTTTTAGAAATTTATGCCATTATAAAACAACTCGTCTTTAAAAAATAAATGGTAATCGAAAAATTTTTATTTATGCATTTTGACTCATTTGAAATATAATCAATGAGTCAGTTTAAAGCAATGTATGATTGCTTGGATAATATATCTCGGCTTCGATAATATATTTTTCGATTTTTTTTTTTTTTCAAAAAAAGGACAAAATACCCGAAGAAACTATAAGCTATAACCAGATACTGAAAATCACTTTTCTTTAAACAGCTATAAGGTGGTATTTCAAGTTATAAAAATGGAAGTTCTTTTTTAAACTCCATTAAAATATACGTAAGTTGTAAATGCATGTCAAGATTCAGAAGTAGAGGAAGTCGTTAACACATTGCTCCAATAATGGAATGGTTAGCAGCACAGGCTTTTCTCAAAGACAGTGTTCGAATTTAGGTGCAATCAAAAACATAATAAAGCCAATGGATGGCTCTTTAAAATACACCTAAATAAATGAGGGTGATCAAAGTTATCATTTGACCTTTTATTTGTAACGGACTAACGACGCAGTTTTCCAAAATTTACTTAAAACAGTCATCCAACTTAAAAACAAAGAAAGTCATTTAATCATTAAGAAAAAAAAAGATTTAACTATATAAAAGTTTATTTACTTTAGGCGATTACCTTATTGAGTATTTTTCTGAATTTTTTTTTTTTTTTTTTTTTTTTTACTATACTTTATCTCTTTAAATCACAAATTTACCATGTTTACTGGCATGAATTTGGCCCCCGCGTATTTTTCGCTCCACGTTTCAGAACAGAATTTCTCGGAAAGGGAAAAAAAATCCGTAATTTTTGTATAAAACACTGAGATTATTTCAAATTATTAATTTAAATTTTATATTATACTAGCCAAATATCATTTCAGTTTTGGCTCCTAAGAACAAATTCGCAATTTTCTAAAGCGATTTTGTTTCCGCTTCACCTGCATCATAATTATGTGCAGGTAATACAGCTGATAATACGATATCATCCGTTTTCGGACAATTTAGTGCTGATTCGTCTGGATTCATAATATTTATGAATTACAATCACACAGTGGATTTTAAATTCGCGGTTGACTTATTTATTTGATGTAAAAGAAAAATAAACAAGAAAATAACAGAGCAGTTATGATTTTGAGTGCATGAAGTGTTCATTCGAAGTTAACTCAAAGAAAAAAAAATGTTGAACAAATTTAAAAAAAGCGTATGAAATTTCTGGACCGGAGTCAGGGAACCACACCTCAATTCATTTTACCTGCACTGCAAATAAAGATAGATGCTTCCGAAAATATTACGAAATATAATATGGTTTACGAAATTTTAACATAACCTCTTCAGAGTTACCCACGATTACGTAAAGCATTTCTTTATCTCCCGAAACCTCAGAATCCGAGATATTTCTGATATTTAAAGACTCATTTCTGCAGAAAAAGTTTCTTTTGCTGCCCGTAATTTTCGGAAACGTTTCCGAGTATTTTTACAGTATATTATTCTGTTTTCTCAACACGAAATATCGGTTTTACTGAGGCGATCAATTCTCAAATAAACATTATTATGTTCAACAAACGTGTTCAACAGACAAACATGCTAAATTAACAGCACTAACATTAACAATTTTTTTTTTGTTACTATTGCATGTAAATATTATGTTAAGCAGCTCCAAAATGTTTACTTGAGAATTGACACCATTCCAAAAACCGATATTTCGTGTTGAGAAAACCAATTAACCCGTTCGGGACCATGGGTGCATATATGCACCCTCAAAAAGAGCATACAAAATTTGTTTTAGTCACCAGTAAAAAAGAAAAGTAATATCTAGTTTCTTTAATCAGAGCATTTTCGTGATTGTTTAAGTAAAGGTAACTTTTGTAAAAAAAGTGGTACCAGTTGAATAAAATTTGTGTAAAAGCCTTCGGTCCCGAAGGGGTTAATACACTGGAAAAACTATTCTGAAACGTTTTCAAAAATTACAGGCACAAAAAAAAGTAGATAAATAAATAAATAAATAAAAACACTTGTTTCGGAAATGATTCTTTAAATTTTCTCGAAAATTCATTGGTTACTGAATTTTCAGAAAATTAAGAAACGCTAGTCAGATACGTGGGTAACTCGGAATGGGTTATATACGATTTTCGTAGATCGTATTAAAATTCGTAATTTTTTCGGAAACTTTTTGTTTTGTTTGTTTTGTTTTTTTTTACAGTTTGTATGTATTCACTAAGTTACATGGAATTTTTTTTTTTTTTTTTTTTTTTTTTTTTTTTTTTTTTTTTTTTGTGTGCATTCCAGAATGCTCCTAAAAACTAAATAACTTATTATTTTCTCCCTTTTCATTAACTATCTGCGAACTGCTAAAACTATTATATATGTTAGATGTAAATTTCCAACTGGGCGAAAAATGTCCGGACCAGGATTTTCGCCCAGTTGGAAATTTACATCTAATATGATTTGTTTACCAATTAGAATAATTGTGTTAATATTAATCTAGTGTAATTTCGTATCCAGCGATTTCTGGAGTTCCATTACCTGAGATTTATTCTGTTGAGCTGAACCAGGTTTCAGACCAGATGCTGTAATCATCAAGGTTAGCTGGGTGAGAAAGTTCGACCAGAATCGTCCGGGATAGCTCAGATGGCAGAGCACTGGCGGCTTCAGCCAGGAGGTCCCGGGTTCGTATCCTGGTCCGGACATTTTTCGCCCAGTTGGAAATTTACATCTAATATGATTTGTTTACCAATTAGAATAATTGTGTTAATATTAATCTATTATATATGTTGTTAAACCTTAGTTATTCACTAAGTTACATGGATTTTTTTTTGTGTGTGTATTCCAGAATGCTCCTAAAAACTAAATAACTTATTATTTTCTCCCTTTTCAGTAACTATCTGCGAACTGCTAAAACTATTATATATGTTGTTAAATCTTAGTTATTCATTAAGCCATTCATTAAAATATTATATTTAACTTACATATACACATGTTACTTTTATTTCCAAGTTCTATTCTTTATTCTTTTATATATATATATATATATATATATATATATCAAAACAAGAAAAGAAAAAAACACTCCTGTATTTTTCGTACCCCGTTTTTTTGAAAACTACGAAATTTGAAAAAAACAAAAATTTCACGACTAAATATAATAATATTCACTTTATATGTTCACGATAGTTCATTTTTGATGTTCACGTGTAAATACGATACTGTTCACTTTTATGTTCAGTAATTGCCGAATATGCTATAACACATGCCGACGTGAGTTATGCTACGCATACAATGAAAATTCTCTAATGATCGCACAGACTTAATACATTTATTTTTTATCTGCATCCCCAAAAAGGATATCGTTAATTTATCGATCTTAATTTTAAAATCATTTATCACGAAAATTAAGCAGTAAAATAATTATTTTGTCTGCAATATAAACATTCTATATGCGTGTGTGAAAATTGCTCTTGGTAATAAAGGAAGTAATTTTATATCTCTGTTTAACACACAAAACAGGTATACTTTATTTAATACACGTACAATTTGTAGTTAATTATATCATTCACAGATGAGTTTAATTTAGGTTCACATATATGGATCTAAAATTACTAGTCCCCTTAAAATATCAATAATCCCCTTAAATTTAATTATCAATAACCTAAATTCACACAATGGCAAATTGAAGGACTTTAAACAGGTGAACGATCTCGAAATCCTCAAATTATTTATTGTAAAGCATTTAAAGGGGCACAGGACCTTTAAAATTTCAAAAAATCAGTTTCCTGATATTGTTTTATTCTAAATTTTTAAACATTTCTCAACAATATGCTAAAAATTTTTTTCAAAAATCTGCCTTATTTCTTGAGTTATAATCATTTACAGACGGTGAATATAATTGAAAGTTCGTTGATATTGAAACTTTAAAACATGTTTTCTCAGATTAGTAAATTTGGAGTTTGCGCGCACGGTTACTTTCAAACTTATAAACCACAGCTTTAAAAAATTAACCAAATATGCATTTCTTTGTAGTCTTCATGCTAAAACAACAACAACAAAAATCCACATATTTTGGTTATTTATTTATTTGCATTTGAAAAACTCTGAAATTTTTTTTGAAATTTTCCTATTTTTTTTTTATTTTGTGATAAAATTAAATTTTAAATAAAACTTTTTGTATATTTCTTAGTTTTATGTTAGACGTAGGTGTATTATGATTATATTTTGTTCAAAAATTGTTTTCCATATTCATAATTTAGAGTTTTCATTGGTGAGATGAATTTTTAAATTTAAAATTTAAATATTAACTTTTGTATGTACAACATTTATTTTTCTGGATAATATATAGTTAAGAATATATACTTTAGGCAGAAAGGGGGAAAAAGATCTTTAATTGCATATTGTTTGTGCTTTGGTACTTTGAAAAAGGCTATGATTTTGATAGTTTCGACTAACTCAAAGGTGCTGTGCCCCCTTAAGTTAAATAATTATGAAAATTTCTTACTTTCTTAGCCAAACTGTCTTGAAGGCATTTTTCAAACTCAGATAGAAATAACATTGATTTTATGAGGAAATAAGCATCAGTGCTGTCATTTATTGATTTCGTTCCGAAGCAAAATAAAACATTAAGCTCTGTAGAAGTAAAAACATGTTCAATCAAACAGTTTAGTTCTTATAACGAAAAGAATAGAGGTTAATATTTGTGTACCCCGGGTCAGAAGAAGGTAAACTTATTACAGCTATGATTTTATTTTATATTTTTTGTCTTTTTTTTTTTTTTTTTTTTTAAAGGAACATCTGAAAAACTTTTAAATATATCACATTCCTCAACTCTTTCAATTTAGGTTTTTGATGAATGCTTTTTTCAAGGAATATTCAAGTTGGTCAAAAAGAGATTATAACTTAAAATATAATTCCAAACAACTGTAAAAACATATATTAAAATACAGTTTACATAATACATGCATTTTAGTCCAGCACAACCATTTTAATATAATAAAAATTCATGATAAGGAGGTAGTCTATGTAAAGTTCTTTATTGCTACTGGTCGAATTAGGAAGTTAGATTTAAAAAATTAGAACCTGAAATGTATTGTTTCGTACTGGCATCTTGACTGCAAAAATTCTTAATACCCCTCTCTCCTTCTTCCCTTTCTGTTTTCCTTTCTTTCTTTCTTTTTTTTTTTTTTTTTTTTTTTTTTTTTTTTTTTTTTTATGAAATTAATCATGAGTTTCTGAAAGTATTGATTTCAGAGAAAAAAGGCACTTTTTCATAATTGAAAAAAAAATCCAGTCAGTTTTTTGAAATGCTTAACACTTTTAAATAATTTTCTACATCGTGGCTAAGTAATAGTAAATTTTATGTATTTACTTCTCATCTACTCAAATAATGTAGCAATAATATATTATGTAGTTCTAATATATAAATATGTAGTTCTAAATATGTTTTATCTCCCGTATGTTCAAAATAAAATTACAATTTTTTGATGTGTTTTTAAGAACTATTCGAAACCAAAATGTAATTTTATTTATTCGTTTGTTCATTTTCGTCTGCACTTTTTGCATTAAGTAATAACTTCCTATGCTAAATAAATATCTAAAAAACAAACAAAATTATTTCAAAGACATAATGTCTTATTCTTTTTTTTTTTAAACATTTCATGCATTTGAATTCTGTATGTTAAACGGCAAGTAAAATGAATGCATATGAATTCACGATACTTAAAAAAAAAAGCGATATTTACCAGTGAAATTAGATGTGCTCAAGCATTAAAATATAACAATGAGAAATTAAGATGAATACGTCATATTTCCTTTTCGTTATCTTATACTTTTACTCACACTTCACTCAAACAGAGAGAAAAATACCACTCTTCAACGGTCGTTATACTTCACTGAATTTTAATCAGGTAAAGGTAGTTATTACCTAGTAGCTTTGAATTTTTTTCTTTAGTTGAATTACTGTTATAACTGACTCGTGATAATATCTATGTTTTTTGCCTGGTTTTAGCCACTCACTACAAAAATCGATAAAACCGGAAGTCATTTTTTCTTTTGTTCTAACCTCCTCTTAAAAAGGAAAAAAACACTGAAAATTTCATTCAAATAAATGAATAAAAGATTTACTACTTTTTATAGGTGGAATTTATTTTCCGTTTATAATTCTGTGCGACTTTTTTGAGAGATTTTAATTAATTTGTATACATTTCTAGACAACTAAAAAATTAATTTTCTTTCTGTAAAATTGCTTAAGAATATTGATAAAAGATATTAACTTTTTTTTTTGGAAATGCATTAAACTGTCAAAATGAGATAATATCCAAACCACATCCTTCTCAAACAATAACGGCAAATAATTAAGCTTAGATGCCTCGAATTTCTGGTTTGATTGCAGATTTTAAAAAATTCATTTTTCAATTTCATTTACATCTGTTGCTCTATAAAAGAAAACTGTGAGATTTTTTTTTCTGTATATTGAAGAAATATATCTTTTCATTTCACAGTTATCATTCTCTAAACACAATTATACGTATGCGTATTTCTGCGTAGACATGCTGAGAAAATAAGTGTAAATAGGTTGTATTGGATAATTGACATTATGTGTATAATGCCAATGTAATGCTCTCGGAATTTAGATAATTAAAAAAATTCAGCAATTAGATCAATTTTTTTAAATAACGATGCGTATAAACATGTATTTGGGTAATTCAGAGGACATGAATTCTGGTATAACATGAATTTAGTGAAAAATATGCATAGTCCTGTAACATAGAAAGTAAAAAATAAATAAAACACACTAATTCTTCCTCAAATCGTGGCATAAAATGCTACCGATACTAATTACTTCAGAATAATGTGTACCACCGATTTCCAAATTACGGGTTAATATATATATATATATATATATATATATATATATATATATATATAACCACTAATTATGTTCAATTAATGGTTATATATTAGCATTCAAATTATTATGATGCATTTGCGCATGTAATTATGAATGTAAGCTTTTTATGATGTTTTTAAATATATCTTTTCATTTTGAATGTCAACAATTCATTTTCAAGTATTTTTTCCTTTTGGTATCTTATATATATTTATATATATTCCTAGGTCGCTAAATGATTTAGCAATCTTTTAAATATATATAATATATATATTTAAAAGATATATATATATATATATATATATATATATATATATATATATATACTACATATAATTAATATTATCTGTTGCAGTAGTATAATTAAAAAAAATGTTACAACTTTAAAGTAAAATATCGTGAAAAGAATTTAGATAAATAACTTTGTGAAAAGACAGCGTTTTATTAGACTTTGTGAAAGAGGCTGAAAAAAGAAATCACCATCAACACAGTCTCTATTGAGAATAATAAAAATAATTTTGAAATAATACATTTTTATTTTTGCTAATTATTTTTTGAAAAAATATGAATTCTAACCTAGAAATTTTTTAACAGAAATCGATTTCTAAAAGCTTCAAATATGTGATTCTAAAATTACAGCTCATTCCGCTAGGTACAGTTTTTGAGTTATGCATTAAAAACTATCCAATTGCGATCTGTTTTTGCGATGATTTAAAATGAATTTAACATTAGGAGTTCCAACTTTAAATCGGCATAATTCCTGAATTACTTGACCAAATGACTTGTCATTTGTTTTTCTAAGATAAAGTGTACCGAAAATCCAAATATGATGTCAAAATTAGGTGTTAGTAGTGAAGGGCTTTGAGTTTGGTACAATTTTCTATAGGTTAGCGGCTCCCTAAGAAAAAATTTAAGTATAGCATTAATTAGTAGACGATACTACTAATCGATTGGCATCGGTCACATTTTTGTACAATCATTTTTGGCAGAGCTAATATACTCTAACTCTCTTTTTTTCTTTTTTACAATTGTACATCACTAATAGACAAATTTAGATAACAATGCATAGGTGTTATGTTTTTACAGCAAAATACATATTGTGTATCCCTGATATATCATTTTCCACGCTACTGAATAAGTATCATGTCTTAACTTCTACGGAGGGGGAAAAAAGGATGATTTTCGACCAAATTTTCAAAAATGTGATTAGGACATTTTAAGACCTTTAAAACTTCCTCTTTTCATATTCAGAGCGCATTTAGATAATTTGTTTTCTTTTACTTCACAAAAAGCACGATAACTATATATCGCTCATCCACAAGAAAAGGGACACAATTATATATATATATATATAATATTTTGAATTGGGTTACTGCTTTCTATGGCCGATTTAATGCTATCTTTGATCAGTTTGGTCTCGACAGACATGGGGGAAGTTTCATGAGTAATTTCCGGTATAACCCAGCATCTTTAGCCCTGCAGTCTCCATTGGATGTTTCCTTTTCTTTTCGTTCATGGTTTTGTTGTTAAAAATTTTCCTTGGTTATTTTGTTAATTTTTCTCAGTTGTTAACCCCTTCGGGACGGGAGCCTTTTACGAAATGTTTAATCTTTTGTCACCGTTTTTTAAAAACAGAAATTTGTGTCTTCTTGCATCGAGAAAATGCGCTGATTAAATAAGGCAAATTTTACAGTAAAATTTTACTGGTGAGGAAAAACGAGGATTATGAGCTCTTCATGCGGCACATATACGTGTCGCTCTTCCCCAAGGGGTTAAGGAGTTTTGGGACTAGAAGTATAGTATGTGTTTTTGGAATTATATATATATATGAGAACTCGGATTTAACGAGGAAATCAGAAATAATTGGTTGGTACAATGTTAAGTCTATGGGATCATAACTCGCATTTAACGAGCAAACCCCGGTTATAGCGATTAATATTTTTGTGATTCTTAAAATTTCTATTGACTTCCAACTCCCCAGCTCAGCTAATCGTTTCTTGGAAAAATTCCTTTAATATTCCGAAGTCAACCGAAAGTTAGTGATGAGTCATAAACCTTGAGAGCGACGATGATAACGACGAACGTATAGAGTTTCAAGCTGAACTCACCACAACATACTCAACGGCTGTTGTGTGCGAAAAAAAAAATGTTCGAAGCCAGGGGTGCAAATGACGATGTTTTTCGGGCCATGAGTCTTCTCCGAAGAACAATAACGCAAGAGAGAGACAATGAAACAGTCCAAAGAAAATTAACCAACTTCTTTTGTACTGTACATAAATAAAAAATAAATAAATATGTATAATAAAGTAAGTATGCATGATTTTTTATAATTTTTTACGAACCCGTTTTTTACGAGCACCCGGTTATAACGAGCAAATATCACGGTTCCTTCACGCTCGCTGTAAGCGAGTTCGACTGTATTTGGTAAACCGCTGCATTGCGCTATATGTCACTTTACTGCTACAGAATGAGGGAAAATGTATGGAAAGATAAATTTACCCAATCCTCTCTATCTCTTCTGCGTATTGATTCGTAAGGGTTTTATGCTTTTATGTACGCTTTTAAAGCTGCATGCAGAGCTAAGTGCTGTAATTTTATATTACAGTAAAAAAATTAAAATCTCCCTTTACCTCTCCAGTGAAATATAGTATTAGGTACTTTTCATTACAAAAAGCTACCTATTGCAGCCGTTCGGAGGAAAGCGATTTCAAAAAATTTTGGTACATTTTCACCGATCATGCCAGACCCCGAAACCACCCTCCGTTCAAATGTTGATATATATACAGTCGGCCCAACTTAATCGGGTAACGGATAATTGCATACCCCGCTTATATGCATAGAATGCCGTGGAACAGAAACGTCCCCCATAAGGCTAATGTTGAATATACTTGTTTTATAGCATAACAATCCCTGGTTAATTGCATAGATATCTCCAATCTAGTAGTAGTAATCCGGATTTTATGAATTCCTGTTATAGGGATGAATGGGGAAAAAAAAAGAACTCTTTATTTTTTTATTTTTTGTAACAATGGTTTGTTATATTTACAATCGAAGAGCAGAAATCATCGTGAAAGATGACTTATCTTAATTCTGGAAACTTATGAGAGTGTTGAATTTGGACAATTGTGTTTTTCTTTTAAAGCTTGCCAGCTTACACAGTGCTTATACAGTGACTCAAGATGCTGGGGGTACTTTTTGAAAAATTCTGGTATTGGGGGAAAATAGAATCGAGACGGTCAAGACAATAAAAGACCAATATTTAGCGCTGGAAGTGGAGAAATGCAATGCCGAGATATGAAAAAAAAAAATCCTAAAGGATTTTTTGTGTAGGCGAAAGAAAAAAAAAAGAGATAATTGGAAAATAATTGCAAAATAAAAAGAATTTATGCAGAAACTTTTATTTTGAAAGATATGATTTAAAAGCAAAAATTTTTTATTTAACTTTCATTTTAATTTTCAAATAAATTATAATGAAAAATTAAACCATGTACCGTAAATAGTGTTATAATACCTCATACTTTATTACATATATTGCTATATAGAGAGTAATAATAAATTATTTATTAAAGTTATTAATACAATAGTTTTTAATTTATTAGGTAAATAATTATTGTCCATTAATATTTATCGTATCTGTGGTATATAATGAAATGATAATGTATACTGATAACATTAATTGCTGTCCTCGCTTAAATGCATACAATTCAGTGGAACCAACTGTATGCAATTAAGCGGGGCCGACTGTATATATATCTAATCTTTGTCACACTGTAACTATGGTATTTATGAACCGCTTTGGATGCAACTTCGTGTGTACATAGTAAATATCAATGTCTCGACCAAGTTCGTTGGCCAGCTTCATCCGCCATATTGTTTCAAAATGGCGGCCATTTAATTTTTTTAAAAAAATTTAAAATTTGAAATGTGATTCCAAAAAATTGAAAATTGAAAATACTTTTTTTCTTATGTGTTTTTCCAAACAAGGATTCAATACAAAGATTCCGGAGCATTCCTTTTTTCGTCTATATCTTAAAAAATGGCTGAATTATAGCACTTTGAATTTCTACCGTGGCTGACATTTTGAAACGACCTGATATTTGTCACGCGATAACAAGCGTATTTATGAACCGATTTGGATGTAACTTCGTTTATACATAGTACATACCAATGTCTCGACCGAGTTCGTTGGTCAGCTTCATCCGCCATCTTGTTTTAAAATGGCGGCCAATTAAATTTTTAAGAAAAATTTAAATTTGAAATGTGGTAACAAAAAATTGAAAATTGAAAAAAATATTTTTTCTTATGTGTTTGACCTTGATAAAAAGATTCCGGAACAGTTTTTTTTCTTCTATCTGTCAAAAAAAATGGCTGAGTTATAGCATTTTGAATTTCTATTTTGGCTGACATTTTGAAACGGCCTGATTTTTGTCACGCGATAACAGGTGTATTTATGAACCGATTTGCATGTAACTTGGTGTATACATAGTACATACTAATGTCTCGACCGAGTTCGTTGGCCAGCTTCATTTGCCATCTTGTTTCAAAAGTGCTGTCATTTAAAAAAAATCAAAATTTAAAATAAGGCATCACAAAATTGGAAAATGAAAAAGATTTTTTTTATGTGTTTGACCTTGATACAAAGATTACGGAGCAGTATTTGTTTCGTCTATATCTTAAAAAATGGCCGAGTTATAGCACTTTGAATTTCAAGCATGGCTGACATTTTGAAACGATCTGATATTTGTCACGCGATGCCACGCGTATTTATTAACCTATTTGGATGTAAGAAGGCATGTGGATAGTAGATAGCAATGTCTCGACCAAGTTCATTGGCCAGCTTCATCCGCCATCTTGTTTCAAAATGGCGGCCATTAAATTAAAAATATATATATTTAAAGTGAGGTGCAAAAAACTTAGAAATTGAAACAGGTTTCTTTCTTAAGTATTTGACCTTGATATAAGGATTCCGGAGCATTTTTTGTTTTGTCTTTATCTTAAAAAATGGCTCAGATATAGCAGTTTGAATTTCTAAAGTGGGTGATATTTTGAAAAGTCTGATTTTTTGCCTGCGACAGCGCTCGTATATATCAACCGATTCCGATGTGAGTGAACATGGGCACAGGAATTACTAAGGTCTCAACCAAGTTCACTGGTTAGCCTCATCCATGTTGTCTTAAAATGGCAGGCACTTCACGATATCGCCGAATTTGGCAACCAAATATAAATTACCTTAAATAAAAGCAGCTTGGATAAAGCTAACTAATTTCGTGAATTTCATATGATCATTCATTTCATCGTGAATTCATAATGATTTAGTACTGATAAAAATTAGTATTGAATCTTCTATAATCGGTTTCCAAAAAATTGAGCTTCGTGTGTTTGAATAATATAAGCTGGCTTTTTAAAAATAAGGAATATGAAAGCTACCTCTTCCTCCTGGCACTGGCCGGAAGGACTTTTTTCAAGTTGTGACACTTTTCTTGCAGTTGAGCGATATAACTTTTACAAAGCGTGAAAATCGAAGAAAACCACACAAAAGTTTGCGTTTAACATATGTCTGAATATGTTCCGTTGTCTCGTAGTTCTGACTGAAACACATGTAAATGAATATGTTAAGATAGGCTATTGACTTGTAATTAAACATAATGCATCATAATACCTGTTTTATTTTTTAACATCATTTTCTCAAAATGCCATATTTTGATATATCCAAAGCTCCTTGTGGCAAACCGTTTGGATGATATTTTTGCCATTTAACATTCTTTTACATAATACTAAGTTCTAACTAAATTTACATTGACAGGTTTGTAGCATCTGTATTTTGAGAGTTTAAGAGTGATTTATTACGTTATTTTGGTAAGAAATCATATTTTTTAAAAATAAATTTTAAACACTATATTTTAAAAACTGGACAAAGTAAAAAGCTTTCAATGCTTTTTTTTTTTCTTTATCATATACTCCTTATGTAGTATCAAGCGCGCAAGCCTGTATCTTTAATATTTCATCTCAAGGAGTTCCCTTTTTTGGTACAATCCCTGCAAAAGAAGAAAAAAAAAACCTGAATTTATTCTCAAATCGTTTATCATAAAATCTCAACAAAGGTGTCTTTAGACTCGGAATAATATATTTTTCTCAGAATATGAAATCAGTTTTTGAAATAGAGATTGTCTACATATTAAAAATGGCACCAAATGGTAACCCTGACTATTGACACCATATTTCAGTGCCTTTAATGAAACCAGCCCGGAGAAAGATATAGTTTATATAGTTCGGATTAAATCTTCACAGAGGTATAAAATAATATAGATTAGGGTATATCTACAAATTAGTTCTCACAGGAAAATTTCCACGTTCACACCAATAAAATTGTAGAGGCAATCTTCATATAGAATAATCTTAAAGAAAATCCTAAATTTGATTTAAAAGAATCTTTCACGTAAATTTCTGGTTGCTGTTTTTATTTTCTTACACGAAATTCAACTATAGATGAATACTATAAGCATAGATTAAATTTTGTGCGAATTGTATTAAAAAGCTAAAATCTTAAACAACGTTTTTACGCACAAATAACGATTAATCGTTATTTGTGCGTAAAAACGTTGTTTAAGATTTTAGCTTTTTATTATAGAAGAACACTGTCCCTTCAAGCTATACTAAACCTGTGGCCAGGCGCAGTGTTGCCAGTTTGGCCTCCAATTTTTATCTGAAATTTCAAATTTATACCGGAAATTTCGAAAGAAGAATTTTTTACTTTACATGATCGCTAAATGTCTCTCATTAAATAAAGCATAAAATAATATTCTTTATTTCTGGTATGAACTCCAAATTTCTAATTAAAAATGGAGGTCAAAGTGGCAACCCTGGCCCGGCGACCTTTTATTTGCGGCCCTAGAGACATCATCATGAATCCATATTTATAAAATTAATGGAGGTGTGCATAAACGGTTTTTAGAACCTTCACTGTTGTTTTATAAATTTCCATGGAAAGACAAATTCTGGCCTGTTATTTATAACTTGACGATCTTCACCCGTCTATCTCATTTAGTTTCACACGAAAATAAACTTTGGCTATATGTGGAAGGCCGTTTGTACAAAAATTATATTTATTTTCAAAGGTTTCCTTTATAGCAGTTAATGAAACAGTTGGGCAGGTAGGCAAAGTCCGCTTCTACACCGTTAGAAAGAAATAATAAACAAATTAATCCCCTTTGATAAAAAAAAATCAAAATTATCTTGTTTTAAAATAGATTCATAATAAACACACAAAAATATAATTTTCTCTAATAATCAACTGAGTCTGTTTTCTGTATTAAACAAACTATTTTTTTCTTTTATTATTATTTTAAATTAAAAATATCACAGCTAATAACTCAATTTTTTTTTTCTCCAATTCTAAAAAATGCTTTTTCAACGTGTATTCTGAGAACCCCGAGAAAATATATATTAAAAACAAAGGTAGATGGCAACAAAAATCGCAGTTCACGCGGTATGAAAGTTCGGTCAAAAAAAAATATAAAAATGCATCTTTCATAAAATGATAATAATAATAATAATAATAATAATAATATTAATAATAAACCCTTTTTTCAGTGCACAAAAATATAATATTTTTCTCGCATAGTCTCTTTTCTCTGTTAAAAACTATTGTCTCTTTTATTTATTTATTTACTTTTTCTTATTAAAAATCTCATAGGTAATAGATTGTTCAAACTGTAAGGCCTAAAAGGGAAATTTCAACATTTATTCAGTAAAGCCTGAGAAAATACATAATAAAAATATAGGTAGATTGGAGCTCTCCCACGCATTTGCAAAAAAAGACACTTTAATTTCAAACCAAAACGTAAATAATCGAAAGGTAATTTTTTCCCCTATATTTAAATAAAAATTATGTAAAGCATGCATCTTTAATTGATTCGCAATAATCCGATATAAAGCGTGAAATGCAAATAATAAAGAACTTTATTTCCTGTAAAAACTATTTCCAAAAGCAGAAAAGAAAAACCCCAAGAAGTGAATTCCTCTAATCCTAGATTTAAAAATAGATCGGAGTTCACAACACGGAGAATGGTAATCTCTGATTGGCTTGCAGACGGATGATATCATATGTGATGGCAAAGATATTCAGAGATACAAATTATCCTGAAACAGAAAATGGGACCAATTTCTTACATCAAGTAAAGAAATAATAATATATCCATATTTCGAAGCAGATCACCTCTCAATATTTTTTGTTTTCCACAATGCTTACAAAAATGTAAATTTTACAAAGCTTTGTTCTAAATCTCAGAAATAAACCAAAAATGTCCGACTCTCAGGCGTTTTTGGTGCTCGATCGACCCTTACCGTACTGAACACCCCTGGCTACTATCAGACAGACCTGGGATTTTTATTTTAATTATTGATTCATTTAAAAATTATGCTAAAATATCTTAAGCTTAGTCATTTTGCTTAGTCCAAGGTTATTCCCACGTCCTATTTGTGCTACGGTTGTACATGCATTTCTTAATCTTCAACACTAAACAAACATTATTTAAAATTAATTAAAATTGCAATATATATTTCTAAATTAAATAAAAACAGCATTTACATTGACCCAAAAACTGATTTATTAAAGAATATCTCCTGACCTTTTTCCCCCTTTCGAAGTTGGATATCCTGCATTGTTATGTTAAAACGTTTTACATTGATTATATAGCTAATACTGCTTATTAGGATTTGACGTTTGTTGCGGGAAAAACATGGCACCAAAAACGTTTTACACCATTATTTCCAAAAACAGATTTCGTGGCAAACAGATTCTATAACAAAAAGTATATTGTTTGGAAATAGTGGCGGTAAAAGTTTTTGGTAACATTTCTTCTGTATGAAACGTTCATCCATACTTATAATGTTAACTTTGTTATATTGCTTTGTTATTATACTTCGTGATCTTACTATTTTAATTACCCTTTTTTTACATTATTACATAACTGTGTTGCGACACGCCGAACGTCGCAAATATATATTTGCAGCCAGAGAAAAAAGAAAGGAGTTTGGCTGCTTTAGACCTTCAAAAAGTACAATGAGAAAGTTGCATTCATGCATATTGTGCTTTCTTCTGTGTTTAATTGATGAAGGCGATTTTCCGTTCCTCAAAACTTAACTCCGTATAGCAAAAATAATTTAAAATAATTAGTTATGTCAGTTTTAAACTCCGTAAAAAGCAAAACAAAACTACGTGATCTGAAAATTCGACGGGATCTGCTTGACTTCACTATACACATAGCTGACAACTTTTACGCTTTTTTCTTACCACTAAAATTTAACAGAAATTGTTGCCTTATTTAAATTGCTGATTTCGATGATTTAATAAAGGAGATTTTTCTATTAAATTTTAGTGGTACGAAAAAAACGTAAAAGTTGGCAGCTATGCTATACATGAAGCTCGGATTCTGCATTCTGCATGCAGTCTTCCATTGCTTTATATTTATTATCAACTGTAAACATTTTTTTAAAGACTCATTCACACAAACAGAAAAAAATTCTCTAAAAGTCAAAATATTACTTTAGCATCTCTAAATATAATGTATTATTAGCTCAAACTTTTGCATTAATTTTCATTTAGAAAAGTGCTGAAGTTGGTTGGGTTCGAAAAATGCAAAATTATAGAGTAATTCCGGGATTTATGCCGCAAATTTTTTTGAATTTGTGTATAAAATCCCATGGTGGACATAAAATAAAAAAAATCATGCTGTGCTATTTAATGTTAGATATACAACGCGTGTACTGCAACTAAAAAAAAAAAAATCAAAACAAATAAAAAATTTAATTCATCATCAGGTGGGTAAATGCGTGAAGACTAAGAAACAGGAATTCTGCTTTTTCAGAATTTAGTGTCGCCCCCGATGAAAAAAATATATGTATATATAAATAGTACAAAACATATTTCAATTTTAAGACTTAAAGCACAAACTTTTATTTTATGTAAAATGACGTCATTCGCATCCGCTAAAGAATTCCACATTTAAGATCCACTCTTAAACATCTATAGTAAAGAATGCATAGGATGTCACTATCTCAAAATAATACACAAATGCAGCAAAAAGATGCCGTTATTAAAGAAACTGGACAAAAAAAACGGCTATCTAATGATTCATAGGCATTCATTTGTTTGTAACATTAATATAGACGATTTCAGTCGTGACGTCAGTCATGACGTTTTCGCTGGAAACTGACTCCAAACAAATGGTTGCTATGTTGTATTTTCTATTTTGTTTGTGTGTTACAGCTATATCTTATATCTATATCTCACATCTAAGTGTTTTAATACTTGATATGTACTGGTAACATTTTCCACGATTTTTATTTAAAAAGAAATGACGCATAGCAACCGTTTGTTTGGAGTCAGTTTCCAACCAAAACATCATGACTGACGTCACACTGAAAGGGTGTACAAATATTTAAAATTAAATATAGTTTATAATAGCTCCATGTTTTATTATTCGAAGAAATTATTCGTTTGTATTTTTTTTTTCAAAATAGCGCGTATTTAAATTACATTTTCTTTCGGTTGTTATGAGAACATGGCAACAAAAAGATATAATTGCTATTTTTCAACTATTTTCTCTTTACTTTCTATATAAATGGAGTACTTGAGTTGCCAAAATTAAACAAATGGTGCTAAAAACTACAAAAAAAGTTAATATTTCAAAAATAAATGGAGATACAGTTTTCAAACAAATTGCAAGTACTATTTTTCCCCCAATACGACGGTTTAAACATTGAAAATGTGCGATGCTTAGAAATTAAAAAAATTGCTATAGAGCATTTAATTGTACAATGATAAATATGCTTTGTTTATAGCTAGCGTCTGCAAGGTAACTTTTTTTTTTTTTTGGAGACAAAATAAGCTAGGAGAAAGAAATAGCATACCGTTGCGGGGTCTAATAATTAATATTTGTGACAATTTTTTTCTAAAACATTACACTGTGGCGCGGCACCCATACATTCAGGCTGAGACGCCGCACTTGTGCGGTAGATATGCCGCGCTCGTAATAAGGACAGACTGAAAATATAAATAAAAATAGTTTAAAAAATATTCATATCTGGACTATAATTAACGATGTAATAACAAAATGAAACTAAATGAGTACAATGAAACGTATTAGTAGATTCAAATTAATAATTGTTTGCTTACTTTCACTATTGAAATTATCGACTTATTTTTTTACATTAAATTTTAATTGTTATTTCAGCAACAACGTAACATCAATGTATTAGAGAGGGAAAAGAAAAAAAAAGTAAAATTGTCTTTACATAATTCATTTGTTAACCCTTTCGGAACCGGTGGCTTTTACACAAATTTTATTCGATTGGCACAACTTTTTTAAAAGAAGTTACCTTTACTTAAATAATCATGAAAATGCTCTAATTAAAGAAAGCAAATATTACATTTCTTTTTTACTGGTGCAGATTCAAATTTTGTATGCTTTTATGAAGGTGCTTATATGCACCTATAGTCCCGAATGGGTTAAGAGACCTGTTTTTTCAACTACAATCTACAGAAAAAGTATCGAAAAAGGACAGTCTTTATATAACTTCATTTGATACGTGATGCAACGAAGCCAATTACACTTCCTCTTTTTAGGTAGATTTCGTATGAAATACTACCTATTGGGCTCGTTCCTATGTTGGAATTTCTGAAAAAATTTTGCAGATCTACACCGATCATGACTCCTAGAACCCAAAACCACCCTCAAGCAAATATTACAATTAAAAAACTTTATCTATCTATCTATCTATCTATCTATCTATCTATGTATGTATCTATCTATCTATATATATATATATATCACTTTCTTCTGGACACGATAACTTTCGTAATTCTGCACCAATCTCTTCCAAACTGATACATAAAATCAAAGGGCATAAAATCTCGGCCAAGTTCGTTAATGGGCAAAATCGGACCAAGGGGATGGAAATAGGGAGGGGTTTTGTGAAAACCGAAAACCCCCCATAACTTCTTAATTTTTGTACATATCAAATCAGTTTAAAAATTTTATTACTTCTAAAAATAGGGCCAAAATTTTATGTATCACACACAGATTTTTGATAAAGTTAAAAATGGGCTCAAGGGACGCAAAAAATAGGGTTTTTGGGAGAAAAAAATTCATAACTTCGTCAATTCTCAAGATATCAATTCCAATTAATTTTATTATGAATTTCCTTAATATTATCTACAACTTTCATATTCACAAGTTTTTGATAGAACAAATTCGTACCGCAAAAAAAATTAAAAACGAAAACAAAAAGGGGGTTTGGAGAAGTAAAAAATCCATAACTCCGTCAATTCAAAAGATATAAAATCCCCATAAAATTATCATATATCTTCTTAATATTGTCTACAACATCTATATAGACAAGTTTTGGATAGGACCAATTCTTAGAGCAAAAACAAATTAAAAATACATAGCGGTTGAAGAAAAAAATCATCTAAGTAAGGGTGTATTCAAATCCAAACTGTGTATTTTCTGACTCATTTTACAATTCATTTTTGCTCTCAAAGGCTTCCAATTGGTACGTTTTCTTACTCAAAAACTATATAATGTACCGTAATGGTCGATTTTTTGATAGAGGCAGAATATACTTAAAAAAATGCTGTTAAAGTGGGCATTTTGAACCGAATTTCCCGAAGCGGATTGTGTTGGAAAAACCATTGCATTAAGGATGCACTCAAATCCAAACTGCTTATTTTCTGACTCATTTTTAAATTCATTTTTGCTCTCAAACGCATTTAATTGGTATATTCGCTTATTCAGAAACTATATAATGTACCGCAATGATCGATTTTTTGATAGAGGCAGAATATATTTCAAAAAATTATGTCAAAGTGGGCATTTTGAACGGAATTTCCCGAAGCAATTGTGTTATCACTTTCTTCTGGACACGATAACTTCCTCAATTCTGCACAAATCTCTTCCAAACTGATACATAAAATCAAGGGACATAAAATCTCGGTCAAGTTCGTTAATGGGCAAAAGCGGACAAAGGGGATGGAAATAGGGAGGGGTTTTGTGAAAATCGAAAAAACCCCATAACTTCTTAATTTTTGTACATATCAAATCAGTTTAAAGTTTTTATTACTTCTAAAAATAGGACCAAAATTTATGTATCACAGATTTTTGATAAAATTAAAAATGGACTCAAGGGGCGCAAAAAATAGGGTTTTTGTTGAGAAAAAATTCCTAACTTCGTCAGTTCTCAATATATCAAATCCAATTAATATTATACTACATCTCCTTAATAATATCTACAACTTTTATATTCACAAGTTTTTGATAGGACCAATTCGTACTGCAAGGAAAAAAAAAACGAAAACAAAAAAAGGGGCGTTGAAGAAGAAAAATTTTCATAACTCCGCCAATTCACAAGATATAAAATCTCCATGAATTTATCATATATCTTCTTAATATTGTCTTCAACATTTATATAGACAAGTTTTTGATAGGGCCAATTCTTAAAGCAAAAACAAATTAAAAATACATAGCGGTTGACGAAAAAAATCATCTTATTAAGGGTGCATTCAAATCCAAACTGTCTATTTTCTTACTCATTTTTAAATTCATTTTTGCTCTCAAACGCGTCCAATTGCTAGATTCTCTTATTCAGAAACTATATAATGTACAGTAATGCTCGATTTTTTGATAGAGGCAGAATATATTTCAAAAAATGATGTCAAAGTGGGCATTTTGAACAGAATTTCCCGAAGCGATTGTGTTAGAAACGAAAAATATTGCCCTACTGAGAAAATAAATTGTTTTAATTAAGTGAAAGAAAAATAAAAACACAGGTCGCTTATAAATCTTTTAAAAAATCACGTCAGCATGTTTCATATATTTTTTTTTTTTTATTAAAAATTAATCTGAAAATGTGCCAGAAAATTTCGAGTTGTTGAGTATGGAAATTTTTTTTTTTTTAATATTGTTTAACATGATTCTCATAAAACCAGCTATTTTATAAAAATGAAATAAAAACTCGTCAAAAGCAGACAGATAAAACTGTTAAAGTGGATTTATATCTAATGATGATTTAGTTTTTGTTGGTGAAATTAGTATACTTAACTTCGAAATCTACCTCTGCCTGTAGGCCGGGCCGGCAGGGATTTTTTGGAGTAGTTTTCTAAACATCCCTTGCAAAGAACGTCTACGTTACGCGTAATCCAATTTTTCATTATTATCATCTTGAATTGCATCTTTCTTGCCCTTCTTACTTTTTATTTTTCCCTTTTCTCCTTTGGTTTTAGTAAACTTGATAACATGCCTAACATGGTTAGTCTGTACAAAAAGAAAAGGAAAGTTAATAACACTTAATCATCTCGTACAAAAAGGAACTGCGGCATGTATACCGGAATTGCAGTGCGGCATGTATCCTATTTTTCATGGTGCAGACGTCGGCCATCACTGTTACCTACCATTGCTAAGGGGAATGGCGTAACCATACACACGGTACTCTATACATATTGTACACTTAGTTTTGACTTCGAAACCATGCATGCATTTAGTAATTGGTGTTTGAAATGTATTTAAACATAACGTGTTTAAAAGTTTGGAGAGTGAAATCATGCACTTACGTCAAAATAAGGATTGTACTTCTACAAGTAAACATCGAAATGGGATTCACGCTATACACTGATTAAAATAATCTCACTGTGCACCAATACTGTGCGTTTGACGACCATCTATCGATAATTACAAGAAATACAAGGGATGCGGCATCTATCCCGGAGACGGCGACTCTCCCGGAGTTACCTTATCTTCCAGAAATAATTGGTTTTACCAAATTTACTTTTATTGCGAGAAGACAGGATTTCATGTAGGTAAAAATACAGGGAGCCAAATTTAAAAGGCACAATACTTTTCACTTATTCTGATTTATATATATAAAAAAAGATTGTTGTTTTATTTTATTTTCTGTTTTTGTTTTTACAAAAGAAAACGTAAGAAAATCGGCTTTACGTATTTTTGGAATGTAGTATTTTCTTAATTCTTCATAATTCTTCATAATTATTTTTGATATAGATAAAATTTCCTGGTATGCAAGTTAAAATTCCGATGAAAATTTACGCAAATTAATTAGGTGAAAATGAAATTTTCAACAATAGCGCAAAAAACAGAAAATCTGGATTTAATACTGACTCATTGAATGAAAACTTTAAATTATCTACTGACAATAATAATTATGTATTCCCACGTCAGAGAAAAAATACTATAACTAGTAATACTACAACGTGAGGAAATTTAGCACTATTGACTTTTAATTTATCCCTGTATGTGCTTATTTAAAAATACATATATTTATTTAATTACAGTTTTATTATTGTTTGCTTACGTATAATTTTTAAATAGATACAGTTCGTTTTGTTTGTTTGAAATATAGTTTCTCAGAGGGTCCTATTTATCATTTATCAGGATTTAAACATGTTATGTCCATCTGTATTTTCCTTCATGCTTTATGTTTCGTAAAAAATAAGATTAATTAAAATGTTTGAATACCTTGTGAAAGAAAGGTAAATAATCATTATACTGCACATAGTTTTTTTAAAAGATCAAGATGTTCTGATAATTTGAACATATTGTTCAGATAGAGCACAAGTACATTCTTTTCATTTTTGAAAACAGTCATCTCAATATATAAAAACTTTTTATAGTGACATATAAAGATATTAGCATATAGCATCATTTAAGAGACTTTATTTGTTTGAATAACGCATTAGTATCGTAAGGACACAATGTTGAGATATTATGCTGTAATATCATAATGTTAAAATAGCAATTAAATCCTTTGTGCAGGAATATTAAAAAGCAGTAAACCAACGTTTAAAATGCACAAATAATGCGTGAATAGCAGCAAACAGCTGTTTCGAATCTACAGCGAGATTCTTCTTCAGTGCAAGATAGGGAAAAAAGAACAGCGTGCTAGAAAAAGCAAGGCTGAGCAAAATGATAGACAGAGACGCGCTGCCTTATATAACCTATGCGGGTAGCGATAGCGCCAGAAACAACAAATGAGAGAGAAGCAGTGGAAACGACTGGGTGGACAAGTAGCAACATCTACCGGAGAAGGAGAGAAAAAGAAACCAAAAAAGAGGAAATTAAATTAATGCTTTCCAAATACTTGGAAAATCTGGGGTACTAGATAAGTCATTGACTAAAGAGTGAGAATTTTTAATGATGTGGTAAGCTTCCCAAAAATCAAGATCAAGGTTAGAAGAACATTTTTGGATAATCGTGGCTGAGGCAAAAATCGAACCTATGTTGAGAAGACCAAGAATGTTGAGCAATAGAAGAACGTTTGAGCTCCTGATTTTTAACATAACCTTCATGCTCTTTTAAATGAAATCTAAGAGCACGTTTAGTCTGGCCATTATAAGAAAGGCCACACTGGTAAGAGATTTGGTAAACGCCCCAGTTATCTAGGCGATCAACGAAACCCGTCCATTCTGAAAAGCATTTTAATTCCAACTCTAATACTTCAGTTGTGTTACCATTTTTTCCTAAAATCAGTCAGCAAGTTGCTAAAATCTTAAGAAGGTTTGATTTTAATGTTATTTTTTCTCCTGTTAATAAAATCTTTTTCAAATCTCAAACACCCCGTTGATCGTCTAGATAACTGGGGTGTTTACCAAATCTCTTGCCAGTGTGGCCTTTCTTATATTGGCCAGACTAAACGTGCTCTTAGATTTCGTTTAAAAGAGCATGAAGGTTATGTTAAAAATCAGGAGATCAAACGTTCTTCTATTGCTCAACATTCTTGGTCTTCTCAACATAGGTTCGATTTTTCCTCAGCCACCATTATCCAAAAATGTTCTTCTAACCTTGATCTTGATTTTTGGGAAGCTTACCACATCATTAAAAATTCTCACTCTTTAGTCAATGACTTATCTAGTACCCCAGATTTTCCAAGTATTTGGAAAGAATTAATTAAATTTCCTCTTTTTTTGGTTTCTTTTTCTCTCCTTCTCCGGTAGATGTCGCTACTTGTCCACCCAGTCGTTTCCACTGCTTCTCTCTCATTGGTTGTTTCTGGCGCTTTCGCTACCCGCATAGGGTATATAAGGCAGCGCGTCTCTGTCTATCATTTTGCTCAGCCTTGCTTTTTCTAGCCCGCTGTTCTTTTTTCCCTATCTTGCACTGAAGAAGAATCTCGCTGTAGATTCGAAACAGCTGTTTGCTGCTTTTCACGCATTATTTGTGCATTATAAACGTTGTTTTACTGCTTTTTAATATCATAATGGTCACGGTCAGCCATACTGGAGTATCTAAATTCAATTCACGGGCAAGGCATATATTTGCATTATTATTATTTTATAAATTATTTGGAAAGTATGAACTATGCGTTTATTTAGCAATAAAAATTTGACATAGAACCAAAGAATAAAGAAAACATTTATTGATCATTAACCAAAATTCAGACAAAATACCTTTCTCCCAATGTTAAAATGGTTAATAAAAACAATAAAATTTTAATATACATAACTACTTCTGCTTAATATTTCTCTTTAGCCCTTTAATTTCTTTAGAAATATTGTTAATTTATAACAAACATGAAAATGAGAATTTGTGTACAAAAATGGCAGATTATACAGTGGCCTGTAATCAGAAAAATTCTATAAAGCGTAAAAATTTCCAGCCCAAACTCCGCGGATTTTACAGAATTGACAGTATTTAAATAATTACTTGATTTTTTGCCCATGTGGAACATTTTAAAAACAGTTATTAAACTTTTCTCTTGTAGATTTATACAAAAATTCTCTAAGGCTGCCTTAAAGTCACCTCTACAAATTGCTTTCTTTACACATATTCAAAAATAGCTTATAAGATAAAGATAAAACTTATAACGAAACCTTTCTGGTTGCCCAAATGCTTAATTTAGGTATGTAATACACATACAAAAATCCTTTTATAAGTTAAACTCTCTCTCGATAATGAAAGAAATCCTACAGATGGGTGACAAAATAATATGAACACCTATGAAATAAGAGAAAAGCTTTATTAATAGGGGGTTGGACCAACCTTTGACTTAATTACAGATTGCATGCGACGTAGGATGAATTCATTGAGGTCATGAACAGCATTTAAAGGAATATGAAGCCATTCTTCCTGGAGAGCAGTCTCTAATTCAAAAAGAGTAGATGGTGGAGAAAATTGAGCACGAAGTTTTGACTCCAAATATCCCCACATATGTTCAATAATGTTCAAGCCAAGATACTGAGGGGGCCAAGCATGATCACCTACTTCCTCCTCACGCACTTCAAACCATTTTTGAACAATTTTAGCAGTGTGCATTGGAACATTGCCGTCTTGATAAAGCGGGCATTCTCCTGGAAATACAATCCGGACAAAAGGATGCACCTGATCCCCTAGAGTATCGACATAGTGAGCAGCTGTAACCTTCCCATGCAGAGTAACAGGCGGCACAAGGCGACGCTAAGATATCGCACCTCATACCATAGGGGAATGCTTCACAGTGCTTCACCATGCTTCACAGTCGGCAAGAGGCTGTCAGGAGAAAATGCTTCTGTGGGCTTTCTCCACACATAAACGCGTTCAGTTGTCCGAAATATGGTGAAGATCGATTCATCAGAACAAATGATTTGTTGCCACTTTTGAGGAGCCCAGCTTTATTGTGTTTTACACATTGGCGTCGCTGAAAAGCATGACGGAATGTCACCAATGGCTTACAAATTGCAACTCTTCCATAAATATTCGAAGCATGAAGTTCCCTTTGGACAGTTCTTGCTGAAATGGGATTCTGGAGATGACTATTTATCTCTGACGTCATCTGGGATAAAAATTGCCTGCGCTTTCGGACCGCTATGCGGGTCAACTCTCTTTTATCCCTCTCAGAAAGCTTTCTTTTCTGTACACTGTTGTACTTAACAGACGACACTTTACTGCATTTCGTATACGCTGGCATAACGGCTGATACAGTACTCCTTGCACGCCCCAAATAATTGGCTGTTTCCGTCACAGAGCAACCAGCGCACCGCATTCTAACAATCATTCCTTTTTCGAACTCTGACAGGTCAGTCATTATTGAATTTTTTAGAGCGTATGGTATGCGCATGCAACACATATAACTGATGTTGAGCTACTGATACCTCACCTTTCATAACCACACGGTGGCAGAATTGAGTGCAAAGGGGCATTCTGGTTCGATGTGGTAAGGCGCGTTCTGGTTCTTTGAAATGGATCATGCCTTTTTCATGGGTGTTCGTATTATTTTGTCACCCATCTGTATATATACCATTTTATTTTATGTTGTGCAATATTAAGGGAACAATTTACCTCAAAACTGACCTCGATTTTTAGTTTTAAATATTAAATGAAAGCCTGTTTCATTGTGAATATTTTGATACCTCATTTTTATCCATACGAGAATTATATTGGGAGATACTGTAAATTTTGTTAATACACCCAGCGCAATTATCCACACATATGAAAACTTTAAATGGCTTTTTCTCCATGTTCATATTTTCTTCACTTTCATGTTTTTAACATGCTAAGGCTTTTTTGTATTTGCGATAGAAATTTAAACTTTATTTTACATGTTCTTTATTATATATGCGATAAATCTGCGCATGGATGTAGCCTTCAGGTTTTTTTGTTATTTTTTTTAAAAATAAAAGTATATGAAGATGTGTTAGATTTCATCTTTTTACACTATATATATATCAGTAAAAAATTTATATCAAATGTAATAGTGCATGTATCTAAAAATTCATGCGCAGCCTTGTGTTATACACATTTGAAAATCTTTAAAAAAAAAATTGAGCAAAAAAAAAATCAATATTTAAAAAAGTAGTAGGGATTTTTAAAAAGTGAAATTTTTTTAACTTTTTAAAAATTTTAATTAAATTTACAGTTAATTTTTTTCTTTTATTAAATATCCTTTTATTTGAACATTGAAATACAGTGAGTTTACCATTTGAACCATATTTCTTAAAATAAACAAAATTGTTGAAAAGGTAAACTGTCCCCTTAACCCTTACACGGGTATTGGGAATATGCTACCCACTTCATTGTTATTCAAAATTGATAGATTCGCACCAGAATTTTTCATAAAATAGTTTACTTTTATAATGCATGTGACAAAAAACTCAATTTTTATTTTCAAATCAATTTGTTTGTAGATTCTGGTGGCAGTCAATATTTTCAACATTTCAGACACACAGATGCTTTGCCCAGGTAAGGGTTAATATACAAAATATATTGTAATACATAAAAGTACATTATTTAATAAAATGCAATTGTTCTACAATACTACAGAATTGCAGAACGATTGTATTTTATAGAATAATTATATAGATGCAATTGTTGTTATTGACTTGTACCAATCTTTCATTTCTACATCGAGATCCTGAGATGTTTTACTACACATTTTAAAGAAAACAAAGAAAATATCTCCATAGAAAAGCTCAAGCTATCTCCATAGAAAAGCATAGGAAGAAATACAGGGAGTTGTTTACATGTGCAGTGATGTCAGAACTACTTCCGTCAGGTAACGGGGCTTTTTACCCTCCAAGGCAGAAACTGTGCTTTTTTAAACGTTCATATATTTATGCTCTATAAAATGCAAGTTAAACTGAAAAATGAGTAATTTTCCAAATTCGCTATGTCTCGAAAAATAACGGTTGGGATGATCTCTAAATTTACACACTCATGTTTTTGACGATGCCCATTCTGTTTCTGTAAAAACTTATGTAAGATATAATTCATATATATTTTCTTAGTATGAATTTATCATTCATTTTCATTATTAAAATTATGCTTTTGAATAAAAAAAGAAAGAAAACAAATGTTTAGAACATGATTGGGTCCAATCAATTTTTCTCACTCAAAACAAAAATTTTAAATCGGATTATTTTTGGAAAGGTATAAATTAAAGATTGTCACATGAATTTAACATCAGCATCATCAAATTTTGAACTCTTCTAACTTTATGAAGAATTAAAATACATAAACTTTTTACTTTTTCCGGCTAATTTGATCCAGGAACTCAAAAAATGTTTTAAAAGCGAGTGTTTCCATTTGAGAAAACCAAGGTTGGTGCAATTCGTAATATGTAGATGGCTCCGTAGAGTATTGGTATTCTGAGACAAAGGCATTATTCCGCGTCTAATAACACGGTATTGAAAACTGTATGCGGCTGAAGGCAGGTATATCTTTCTTTTTTCTTTGACACTGACTGTTCATATGTGGGAAAGACAAAAGAACAAATGTTCAAACACAGTAAGTATCACTCAGCACAAGGATATCATTTTATGTTCCAATCATCCCATTAAGGGGGAATTTGCTTTTCTCGGTTGAAAAAAATCGATATTATTATTATTATTATTATTATTATTATTATTATTATTATTATTTTACATTTTTCTATACTCTGTAGATTATTCTTGTAAAACGATTTCGCCGAATTTGAAGTTATTTCGCTGTTATATAGTGCTTTAGCGTAAAGCGTCCGTAGACTTACACTGTTTTGGAGGCACTATAAAAGCATTTTACGCAAAATGACTTTTTTTTTTTTTAACTGGGCGGGATCAGAACGCAAAAACGATTAACCCCTTCACGGTCGCTTACTATTTGGGAAAACCATCAAAAAAGTACCTATTTATTTTATTACAGAAATTGAATAATTATAAGGTTTCTTAATAAAATATGCAATTAGTTTTTTTTTTAAGGCGAAAAAAAAAAAGATGTTATAGAACAAATTCATAATTGTAGAAAAGCCATCATGCGAGAATTCTGAGTCTTAATGTTTGTTTTACACCGTACAAATTAATGCGAATAAAACTATTATTTTTCACATCTTAGATCTTTATTTATCATCATCACACACATTTTTACAAATAATATTTGAAATAATATATATACATTAAATTCTGATTATTAATAATTTTTTGAGTGTTACATATTTCGAAACATGCAATACAAAGCCTAACATTACAGTCAGCCAGTTTCAAACGGCAATAATCAAAGACTTCACACCGAAATGCCGGTTAAATTTTTCTGGTTTCAGAAGTTTTTCCAGCAATAAATCTCCAGCCCGGAAATATGACGGGAGCGAGAATTAAGGGGTTAAACCGATCTTGCTATTTTTTTCTTTTACAGGTAATATAATTTATTTGAGCTTGAACCCCTTTCAGTCATTTTTATAAAAATAAATATTTTTAGAAACACGCGAAAGTGCGAAAAAAGGGGTCAGAAATAGACCTTTTTTTCAAATGGTTGCCACTTTGTTGATTTTCAATTTTTTAACCTCAAAGTGTTTGAAACTCTAGACAATATTTTCTACTTTCATAATCCTTAAGGAAATTTAATTGCCAACGACTCTGGCGATCTATCGCATCCCGCGAAGTGAACGGCCGGCACGCTAGGATATCCTCCCATGAATCTCGACTTAAATCATCAATTTTTTACTGAAGACATTTTGAAATGTTCTTCATATGATGATAAATAACATGCAAAAATCTCGGAGCTAAAATCTTTATTCCTATTACAGAAAAAAATATATCTAAAAAGCACCCTTTCTTCCATCTTCTAGATGAAAACCATCCCCTTAAAAGCAAAAATTACTAACTCAAATATTTTCAGATTAATTTGGATCTCCCACTACCCTTAAATACTCATAAAATCTATAAACGATATCTCAACTTTAATATTCAGAATAATTACGTTTTCTGTTTGATATTAATCAAAAATATAAATATTATGTAACTTTATGTTACAAGTATATCTACACGAGTGACTTTATTTTTGATTATTTTGAAAAATACACATATACAAACAATTATAGGCGGAAGTTGTATCGAAAAATATTTACTTCATTTAGTAAACTTCCTTTGTTATTGCATCTACTCAATTTCTTTGATATTGCTTTTCAATTTTTCTTGGATACATTGACGTAGTAATGAGTAGAAAGTGTTGCTTATACTCTAAAAGATTTTTTTTTATTTTCATTATTCTTAATTTTTCTTATTTTTCTTTCAGTCCATGATGTATCGAAATCTATACAGCATTAACAAAAATAATAAAAATGCTCATTTTTTCTGTTCGTTTGTCTTATCAGCTATCCTATGGTTTACATATAAACGTTGGCCTCAGTTTTTCTCGGGCTGTGAGGGAGTTACCTCAAAATTTTCAGTCACTTTGTCACTGTGTAATTATTAGCTGCGTTTTACTGAACAACGCCTAGCAGTTTGAATATTAACAAGAAAAAAATTCTAAAACAATTAGTCTTGTTTTTTAGGTGTCAAAAATATCAGCCGAAGTAACTTTATTGAATCCTTTCAATTTAAACGAAAGGAGATAGGCCTGTCGCCGACAGTGTTTGGAGTCAACGCACAAACGCAGATGAAAAGAGATTTTATGGAAATAAAAATGTTGTAACACAAGGAAATGTATAGGATGTTTAAAAACGAATGGAACAAAAGGCGTTTTAATTACAGTCCATACATTAGCGACGCTTAGTTGATTTCATTCTGATCAGTTTTGAATCATGATGAAACTGATTATCAAATGATATATTAAACTGATTTCTTTTGCTATAAGATTCATTTAATTTGTAGCAAAGAAAAGACTAAAATGGAAAATATACAAGAAAGAAAACGGAAATTATAAAATAAGCTTTATTTTTTTTTTTTTTTAGATTATTGAAGACGCCCATGGTTGCACTTTTACTTTCGCCCTTGAACGATTCTTGTGATCTTACGTGTTATTTCTGTTTTTAGTGTTTTTTCATGAAACGAATAACGTTTCATGAAATTCAATATATCATAATGGCGAGTTTTGGTCATAGAAAAACGGAACTTTTCCTGTTTTACTTGTCAGAGTATGAAGAAATGCTTTTTTTAATATATCTTATAGGACCTAGGGACAGTATAAAAATTAAAAATCTGTAACTTTTGAAAAATAATGGGGAAACTATTTAACAAACATTATATTAATTCACACCTTATTTTGAACACTTTTGCAATTTACATTGTCAACATATCTTCAACAGGTAAAACATTATAGCGCGTTTCAATCTTTTGGGGACACACTGTATAGTGCTTGCATATATGTGAAGTATACTTATTCCTACAGTCCCCTTCTCCACTATATCCCATGAACAAAATACCAGCATCTTTTTGGAGCTTTAGTGTTTCAGTTGTGATCTCAGATTATTTGATGAAAACGGTCCTTTGTGAGTTCTATTAATATATGAAAAGTATTCTATTAGATTTAAACCAACCCGTATATAAATACTTAATAACACCATTTGCAGGGTATATACATTCATATCCTAAAATTAAGGGTAACTTTCCGGACGTTTTCGATTTTACACTTTTTGTCAAAAACTTACTGAAATTCTTGACGAATTGCTCTTGAACTTCTAAGATGTAAAGAACATGTTTCACATCATATTTCTCAGTGAAGATTTAGTGGGGAGGACAATTACGGGCTAATAATCAATTTAAAAATAAAATAATATTTGCGATTGTCTATGTAACAGAAAATGTTGAAAATGGACTGTCACTGTGTTAAATCACTTTTTGGGTCCTGTCCAGCGTTTGTATGCATTAGTACAATCATAGCACTAATATTCGTGAAGATGTTGATGTGTCTGTGAAAAATTCGAAATTTTTTCTTTAGAGCATACAGTTTTCAACCAAATTTAGCACAACTTTCCGAAAACCTGACAAAGAACAGTAGAAACAGTATACTGCAATTAAAAAATGGATATACTGAATATTTGATAAGAGCATTTGTATGAAATGATTTTTAACAGCGCATGCTTGGAAGATTCCAAAATTTTAATTACATAATTTGGTAGTCAACAATTTAGGGCAACTTACATAAAATGTCCAGTCAAATATCGTAAAAATTCAGAAAGATAGGGGCGATATAGTAAGTTGCTTTCTAAGAGTAGCTTTATCATAAGGCATTTTCTACAATTTTTCAATCAACTCACTGTACTGAGTTTTCACAACATTTGACTGAACTTTTTATAGAAGTTGCCCAAAATATCTGGCTACCAAATTACGAAATACAAATTTTGGAATTGTCCACGCATGTGCAGTTAAAAATTGTTTCATGCAAATGCCCATATCTCATAAAATATTCAATATATTCATGTTTTAATTGCAGTATACAGTTTCCACTGTTCCTCGTGAGGTTTTCAAAAAGCTATGTTAAATTTGGTTGAAAACTCTGTATGCTATAAACAAACGACTTTTTTTCCCATAGAAATGTTAACATTTACATGAATATGAGTTCTATGCTTACAAAACACATACAAACGTTGTACAGGACTTACATAGTCATTTAATATAGTGACAAACCATTTTGATCATTTTCTGTTTCATGGGTGATTGCAAATAATATATTATTATTAAATTTATTATTAGCCCCCTAATTATCCTCCCGACTAAATCTTCATTGAGAAATATGAAGTCAAACATGTTGTTTACATCCTAGAAGTCTTAGAACAATTCGTCAAGAATTTCAGTAAGTCTTCGACAAAACGCGTAAAATTGAAAACATCCGGGCACTAAATCTTAATTTTTGGACACGAGTATATATACCCTGTATATGTATATATTTATTTATTTATTTAAAATTGACTTAATTGAAATTAACCACATTATAGTTTTTCTTCAAAACTGAATATTTGTTGTAGTATATTAAAAATTATTGACATTTAGATTTCAGAGGATATGAAAATACAAAATGATTTTACAGTTGTTGAGCTTTATTTAAAAAAGGTAGAATAAAGGAAAAAAAGTAACAAAAAGAAGGAAGAAAGAAAGCAAAGTAACTTGTGAGAAGTTATACGACTATGAAATTTATTTTTTTATTTTTTTTTTTTTTATATATACAGGGTGTTTGGATTCCACTGTGCAAACTGTGTAGAACGAGAATCCTCGCTCGCAGTACAGGAAAAGTGTCTAAATAACCATATCTCTAAAAATTCCCGATTTTTGAAAATAAAAAAATGCGAAAGAAAAAGTATGACGTCTTATTTGAAGCACCAAAAATGAACCTTATGAAACTGCAAAAGGGATGAAAAAAAAATTTTTTAAATATAAAACAAAAAAGATTTTAATAGATAAAAATTATACTCCATAGACTTGCGACAGGGAATTAAAAAAAGAGATAAACGGTAGGCATGTATGTAATAAGCAAATGAACATCCGTCGCGTCGTTCGACTGTCTTTAACACTAGAACGAACACAGCGGTCATTTTGACCGCCACCACTTAAAACTATTTCGATCCAAACCAGAATTTTCTTTATAAAATAAGTGAAATTTGTTCCACAGAGAAATAAGTTAAATAAATAAGTTAAATAGTTTTGAATAAAAATTCTGGTGTAAAATATTTTTAGAAAACTTGAGTAAAATTTCCGGTAGTTCTAGTGTTAAATAAAAAGCAGCAGCTTGAAACTATTGACAATCTTTGCATTGTGATAATGTATTCCGTTTGTGAGTATTTCGATACGTTCTTTAAATTCGGTTAGTGTAATGATATATGCATTAAAAACTGCTACGGAACATATGACGTCATCCTTTTTCTTTTGCTTTTTTCGATAAAACTATGGGTTTTTTGGGCAACTTTAATGTGCTCAGAACAAGGGTTTTTGTTCTGCACAGTTTGTCCAGTGATATCCAAACACCCTGTATAAAGAAGCAAAGGAAATTTAAACGTTAAAAAATATATTGCTCTAGTAAAAAGAGTTTTAAGAGAGCAGTTTCTTTTCTTTTTCTTTTCTTCTTTTAAATAAATTACATGGGGTAAGTGGAACAATTTTGTATATTTTTGTACAATATTCACTCTTGAAAATTTTATCGCACTGATTCAGTAACCTCTTTTTATGTATAATTTGACATCAAATGTGTGTTTATTTTATTTAGACTACATATAGAAAGTCAACAAATTGTTATAATAAACTAAAGACCACGATAAATCGTGAAGAGCAAAGTTTTCATTTTATCAGGGTACATTTTTCCGTGATAGGCAATATTGGTAAACGCTTACTTACTCGGAGCTTTAAATTATTTATATACGCTAAAATTATTTTTTTAAATTGAAAGTAAAAGTGTAGCTCGTGAGGTGTTAAACAATATCAGAATGGAAGGGAAAACTATTGAATGTGGAAATCTCGTTTGTCATTTTCTTTAAATTATAAACCCTTGCATACAAGTGTCGTCAACGTAATGTCTAAATGGAAAGTATTTAACAACCTTTACAAAACATAGGAAATATTTTTGCATCCTCTCTTTTCTCACGAAAAGTACAAATTCGAACATTCGATAGTTCTGCACTGTACTCTGTACTGAGAATATAAACTTTCTTAATTTTTTTCTTATTTTTTCATCAATCAAGTTGTGAAGTTTCCAGTAAAATCAGGAATCGATCCGCAGATTGCTTCTTTCGAGAGACTTGCTCTTTTTCATTGATCTAAAGCCAGTGAACTATATCCTTAATATTTTTTTTCCCTTTTGTATGTTGCGATCGTCTTTATAAAGTTACAAATTTATAATTTAACTTTAATGGGCACAATATTAACACAATATCTTTTTCCAGCAACATGAACATAAAAAGTTGTATTTATAAAGTAAAAAACTTTTAACAATTGAAACTGTTTGAAAAACTTCCGAAATGTCTTTAAAAGAAAAAGTATAAAAACTTTTTCAATTTTTATCTATAAAATCTACAATTAAAGATGCCCACTAAAATGAATTTAGAGGAAATAGGAAACATGTATCATTAATGTTAGGATAAGGAAATCGCCATCTTATTACCAAAGCTTTTCTACGTCGCAAAAGTATGGAGTATTCGCTATTAAATGTCAAGATTTCATGCATCTGACAATTCCTGTTTCTCCACAGATGTTTCAGCAAATCTTCTTATAGTGCAATTGACAGTTAAATTGCTGTGAAAATTTAAGTTTTGGGAATACGGTGGATTTCTCAATATTCATTTGTATCCATTATTGTTTTGAGCCTCTCAGAAAAGGATATTTCAGAAAACAGTTTTATTAAGTTTTTGACATTCATAAATAATAGTAATAATATTAATAATTACATATTAAAAAAATAGGAATTTGTTTAATTATTCAATAAAATTTCAGTTTGCACATGCTGCATTGAGTAAAAATAAAGTAAAATAAACCTTCAAACAACATCCTATAAAAATATCTCCAGTTTATATTGTAACCAAAACAAATACACTAAATATAATTCAGTTTTTCACAGAAAATTGTATGCCGCAGTATTTCACGTGTCTAGAAAATGGAAATCAGTTTAATACTTGTTAAGAGATCCGCCAGAAGAGGAAATAAAATTCTTTTGTTATAATTTTTTTTTCTATTGTTGGTTTAAATCGTTTAATTTATTTGTTAATGTGTTTCTCCTTATGAAATTTCAAATTTCCTCTCAAACACTAATAGGATGTTATTCTTGATTTAAAAATAAACTAAAAACTAAATATAAAATGTATTTATGCTATATATCCTCACTCTGTCAGACATTAGAATTTTCAAAGTACTTTGCAACATTTTGAAGATCATATAAAAAATTTTATGAAAAGATTGAGTGGTACTTTTGAAGAAAAAAAAAAACTTGAATTCTTTTTTTTTTTTTTTTGTCAAAAGAAAACTGAAAATTATACACATTTAAACTAGAAGTCTTGTAATACATGTCAGGAATAATAATAACTTATTATATATATATAATATTAATAACTTAATATAATTCTTGATTTAAAAAGAAATTAAAAATTAAATATAAAATGAATATTCTTTATGAAATTTTCCAATATGAAATAGCTTAATATTCAATCCTAAGTACGTTTATATTCAAGTTGTCGTTTATTCTAGCTTGGCCACCATCCTCATACATATATACATACATATATGTATGTATATATTTATGTGATATGCGAGTGTGATTTGTATGTATGTGATAGCCATATATGTGTTCAAAAATAGCATTGAAATGGACGCTCCATTTTATGGATGCTATTGATACCACCTACAGATTCCTTTACCGAAATGCCTCGTTCACTTACTTATATTTTCATGATGTCATTCTATTTCACAGAAATCAATTATTTCGCTTATTTGTTTGTTTTAGTTTCGTTAGATGTATTGAAAATTTTCTTATGGTTAATTGATATTCCAATCCTAAGGACGTATGTTATTCTAGCAAAATAAATTATCCGTAAGTGAACATAATGAGAGCAAGTGAAAATCGTTTTATGGAAATTTTGACTCATTTAGATCATTAGGAATCATGCCAGAAATGAAAACGAAAAATACTTAAACATAGTTTGAGCAAATAAGTATTAAAGGTAGAATAGCTAAAAAGTTAAAATATGTTGCTGTTCAGAAAAAATATATATATTATTAAAAGGGGGTGTAAAACACATTAGTTAAGTTTAAATGAATTCTTAAAAATATTATGAAAGGAAACAGTAGTTAAGGAACACGTAAATTAGAATGAATCCTTTTTTTTTAGCTATAATTGTATATGTCATGATTGAGAATCAGTCGTCCCTTTTCTTGCTATATAAGATCCGGCAACACCAGTTGTATTAGATCTGCTTATGCTCTTTTTGGCTTCGGATAAATTTAAGATTTGTTGAATTATCCGAAAAATACCGACAGTCTTTGGGAGCAATGCAAACGAATTTGATCTAATGCACAGACTGACCCAAGTTAAAACCTGTCCCCATTTTCCACGTGTGTTACCATAGAACTTAGGAAGCCAACGTCTGAATATTTTAATGAAATTTTGTAGCCTATCTACAAACAATATAAAATCGATTACGCTTCAGCCTATTTTTAAATAAATTTCTACCAAGAAATGCTCGACCAAAATAATATGTAAATGAATAAGCTATAGTTGACAAAATTAACAGTAAGTAAATCCTACTTTTAAACTTCAAGTTATGTCAACTAAATAAAGATGCACTTAGGTTAGTTAAAGAGACATTATAATGTATGATAGCAATATATGTATGTATATATGTATGTACGTGATATGCGAGTGTGATATGTATGTATGTGGTAGCCATATATGTATCTTATAATGTATGATAGCAAATTTTTATTATAAAATATGATAAGACAGCATTTATTTTCCAGATTTTCTAAAAAAATTACTTTCTTCTTTATAACATCCGAAGCATCCCCTAATTTTAGAAACTGGAGAAAATACCTTGCAAAATGCTTTTTAAAGCATTAGAGATTAAATTTATATGAAAAGAATTATCGACATAGAGTCATTTTGGTTTTGTTTTTTGGGTTCCGTACTTAAAAAGTAAAAACGGAACCATTATAAGATCACTTCTGTGTCTGTCTGTCCGTCTGTCACAGCCGTTTTACTCGTAAACTACGAAATGAGGAAAGTTTAAATTGGATGACGTAATAAAGACTATTGATCCACATATTCACAGATTAGTAAACATTTACAAATATTTTTAGGAAAAATGTTCAGGGGCTAATTAAGTTACTTGAAAAAAAAATCTTTTCTTTGTATATCCTGTGGTGTATCGTGTGAAAGCTTTTGTAACGCTGAACTCAAACATACACATTTAATTTTAGGTATTATATTTTCAGAGATATCGTCGAAAATGTAGTGCAAAAATATGTCCCCCCCCCCCCCATCTATTTCCGAATCTACTGAAACTAAAATTATGAAAAAATTAGAGGTAGTGGAGATCAATTTAAACCTTGCAGGAAAATTATAGCGTCTAGTATACTTTTCTAGTATATACAGCTATATCCAACCCCACGTTGTATAGTTTTTACAAAGTCTTATTATTGATTTAGCTACGATTTTTTTTTTAATAATACAGTGAGTATTTCATTTATTTATTGTACGGAACCCTCTCAGCACGAGTAATGCTCGCACTTGAGCGTTTATTTATATTAGTTTTATTATTTTTCATAATCCCTTTTCCTTCTATATAATGCTTCTTCAAGATCTATGTATTGAAAAACAAATTTTCCGTTATTATGGATTTCAATACGCTCAAAATATTAAATGATAAAAGTCAAGATAATTCATTCGACATTTTATCCAAAGAAAATGAGCTTAAAAGTTCCTCTTTCAAAAAATGTATGAATTTCGAAATTTAAAACAATTGTAAGTTCACCAGAAAGATATTTCAATGCAAAATGAAACCTCTTTTTTTTTTTCCCACATTAAAACACGCAATTGAAAGCGCAGCTACTCCAAATAAACCACTTTAGAAGAAAACAATTCGGAAATTGTATGTCCAACGTGACAGATGAGGTGTCGTTTGTACTATAACTAGTTTTATAAGTATTCAGGGGCAATAGCTGTTACACTCTTATGCAAAAATGCATGAATACAGAATTTATTACGGTTATATATATTAAATTCAGTTATATGGAAATAATATGAGTCCTTCTTAAATATGACGCAATACCATGGCAACCTAAAATCATTACTTATCACTGAATTAATTACGTATGATAGGATTTAATAAAATGAAGAAAAATTTTATTAATATCGTTTTAAATTTTGTTTTGATTTTCATAAAATTTGAAATGACTCGACGAAATTCTGCAACGATTATATATATTACATTTCAAACCATTCGGTTGGGTAGTTTTTGCACTGTTATAAGCGGACAGAAGGATAGACAGACGGGCGGACCAGACGACTATAGGTGCTACGTATTTATATAACTACGTCATTTCCCCATAAACCATAATGTAATGGATACTTTTGAGTGTCTCTGTAAATAAACTATGAATGCTACATACTTTATATTCAATACCAAATATAGCATAATAAATCTCAATAATATATATCAATTACAGAGCATCCAACTATATTAACGCAAGTTAGAGTTCGGATAGAAAAACCGAATTCATAAACACTTTTCAACTATGTTGGAAAATGTTAATTGCGTATAATAGGTTAAAACGCATACAGTATAGTCTACGAAATCTTTTGTGTGTTCCTGTAAATACTATGCACTTTCTATTATACAGGAAGTAACTTGTAGGAAAACTCAGCAACGTATACCAGTTCCATTATATATGAAATAGTTTAACATAATTAAAATACGCCGCAAGCAATGTTCCCCCTATACCATTATGGGATAGAATACTTTTGTGTGGCCCTGTAAATGAATAATAAATATTCTTTGCACCGAATATTCTACAGAATGTATATTTTAGTGCACTTTATAAATGCATATCAATTTCATTATTTTCGAAAGGGTGTAACATCATTAAAATGCATTTGAATCTATTTTTTTCCCTTTGGCCGTAATGTAACGGAATGCTTTTGACTATTTCTGTAATTGAACTATACATCCGATTTTCATAAAATTTGAAATGACTCAACAAAATTCTGCAATGATTACATACATAAAATTTCAAACTATTTTTCAAATGAAAATCAAATTTCAAATTATTTTTGCTTAAAAGGCGCAAAGACCAACTTAGTGAAAAATATTCCATGCCGGGAATCGAACCCGGGTCATCAGTATAGCGCACTGACGTTCTACCGCTAAAACCACATGGTACGATACCCAGCCTGGAACTTCTCACTATTACAAGTTGGCAAGGCTACAAACGCAGCACAAGATGGAATATTTTCCGTGAGCCACCAACTGCGTGTGCTGCGTTTGTAGCCTTGCCAACTTGTAATAGTGAGAAGTTCCAGGCTGGGTATCGTTCCATGTGGTTTAGCGGTAGAACGTCAGTGCGCTATACTGATGACCCGGGTTCGATTCCCGGCATGGAATATTTTTCACTAAGTTGGTCTTTGCGCCTTTTAAGCAAAAATAATTTGAAATTTGATTTTCATTTGAAATATTGTATTCAAGGCGAATGTTTTCTCTCTGGAAAAATTTCCAAATATTAATAATTTCAAACTATTCAGTTGGGTAGTTTTTGCGCTGTTATATGACGGACAGACAGAAGGACAGACAGACGGACGGACCAGACGACGGCTATAGGTCCTACGTATTTATATAATTACGAACGCACCTAAAACCGATTTCTTCTGGAATATACGCATGTGATAGTACATTAAATTCGACATCAAAAGGTTTGGCAATAGATAAGTTTGATCTGTGATATTGATGACAAATTTAATATTAAGTCGAAAATGAGGAAGAGATTTATACGATAATTTTTTCTGGGACCCCGAAGGAGAAATTTTAACTTGTTCTAAAGAAAGGTATAAAGTACATATTAGTTTTAAAATACAGTTAAATCTATTCCCGCTTTTATAAGTAATTATATTCTTTATAAATATTATTAATACTTCATTTTGAAACAAGTGTGTCTTAGTCTTTCTCTGCTTTTTATTTATAAATTATTAATATTTATCACATTTTAATTCAATTCCCATTTCTTTATTTCAATAAAAAATAGAAGGAAAAGTAAAAATTAAGTGTATAAAAAACACACAATGTCGAACGAAAAAAATATAGCGATAAAATCTATTCTTTTCTTGATCAACTCCTGGGATAATATCGTTCGAATATTTTTGCGGTTTTTCTAATAGCTACATTTACACCTTTTCCAAGAAAGTTGTCTGTGGAATTTTCATTAAGCAACTCAAAAGCTCTGAGTTTAAAACGCTCATAGGTCAAAAAGTTTTTTTTTTTTTTTTTTTTTTTAATCGCTGAAAATTATTTTTTACTAATCGTGACTTAAGAGTAAGACGTGTGATATAAAATGCTGTGAGCCAAATGGTAAAATATTATTATTTTTCAACAATTTTTCAAATTTACGAGTATTACTATATTGTTTCCGAAATACACAATTTAATATTACGCAAGTATTTTTATTGATTTCAAATGTGAAATTATATATATCAAAGGTAGCTTTTATCTAAAAAATCTAGCTAAAAAAATTCATCATCTGCAAATTCACAGCACAATTATTTAGATAGTATAAATTTAAGTTATTCAATTACAGAGATTCCACAGCCTCATGATTATTACATATAATTGCATTTTGATAAACACACAGCAGTAATGCAGAGTAACTATTTTGACAGGGAAACACGAACACCAACAAATATAGTATTATTATCACTCTCGCAATATTATTTATTACTGCGCGATTGCCTTTGGCCCATAAATTTTATTCGTTCAGATTAACATGTCCTTAAGTAGAAACAAATTTATCATATAAAATTGTAAATAATTCTAATGCAACGAGTTTCATCGATAAGTAGAGTGTAACTATATTACTTGTTTTCCTGAACTAAAATTTATATATTTAACTCGATTGAAGGCACTCAAAGCTTTCAAAATATCTCAGAAATCTCAAATTTTGCACTAATATGTCATGGAAGTTACTTTTTTAAAAGATAAAAACGGAAAGAAAGAGTGAAGGAAAACGAAACGTTTGCTAATGGATAAGAAATTTTTCGATTAATTTATTCTTATATGTCGGAATAATTCTTTATTGAATGTTTAATATTACACTGGTACTTTATCAAAAACTACACTTGTATGCTTATTGTATACAAAATAAATTGTTAAAATTTAAGGAAATGAATAATATAAGCTGAAAATATGAAAACCTATATCAGAATAACTTCTTCTAGAAATACTACTTTAATGATCATGCTTACATTTAGTGAGGCCGAAACATCACAAAACAGTAAGGTTAAATATTCGTTCATATATTGAATGGAAATAATTTAAGCGGTTTTTCATAAGTGAAAAGCATAGACAACGCCAATGTCATCTTCCTTTAAAATTAAAAATTATTATTTTGAGGAGCGAATAACTAACAGATAAATATTTATTAATTCAGGAAGAAGATTTTAAAGAGATTTTATGAATAAATATGGTAAATACAACAGCTCTGGAAAGGTCGTTACGAGACAGTTATCACTATAACTCAAGATTTAATATGTTTATCAAAAAATGAAAATTATTTTTAAATTGCAAATCACTTCAATAACCATGCCTGGAAATTTTTTGCTTTTACGCATAAAACGGATCCTCCGTGTATGTGTCAGAAAGTTTCGCGTTCTTAAGATCGGAAAAAGACTTATTTTTGGAACAGCCTTAGAAAAAAGTTCATTTGTACAATTTTTTTTTTCAGTTATCTGTGAAGTTGTTGAAATGATTAATACATATCCCCCTGTTTTTATTTTTGTTTCACAGCTCACCTATACACATTATATGCTTCATATCTAAACACCTTAGTGATATTAAACACAAATTTCTAAAAAAGACATAAAAAATAGAACGAGGCAGTCTTTCAATTTTATTTGATGATCTCATATCAAAAACAAATGTGAGAATAAGAAAGATAAAAAAAAGCTGAAACTCATTCGCTCTAAATAGCATATATTGAATGTATGTAAAGCAAATAAGAAATCACTATTTTAATATTTTTAAATCTTTTTTTGCAAATTGGCAGTTTTTGAAACGATGCTGCTTAAAAACTTAGTTTATACAGAAATCGGACAAATCGCTAAACCTGATTCCTATTATCCCTCTTACTTTTCCAAAAAATAATCTGGAAAATGGCAACATTATTATACAAAAAACAGATAGTTAAGATTTTGTCCATTTATCATGTAACGGAGCATATTTTTTTTTAATAATAAGATATTCATTTTGTAGTCAGATAGTAATTTTGTAAGTTTAACTCGCACTGTAAGAAAAATCTTTTAGGTTACTAAGAACTTTCTAGGAAACTGGAATGCCTAGAACTTTTTATGTAACTGCAACAAAAAAAATCATCTAACAGATTCACGTTTACACTGTAAAAGAAAAAAAAATCTGTAATGTTACTAATAATTTTCTAGGAAACTGAGATGCCTAGAAATTTTTATGTACTGCAATAAAAAAAAAAATTCATGTAATTATCCCCGGTTACCTATAAAATTTTAGTAAGCATACAGAATTCTGTAGCAACTTTAAAAGCAATTATCTTTGCTTTATTTAATCGCAGACAACTGTTTCAAAATATACGATAACATAAATAGATTGTTTTTCTTAAAATTCAAATGACAAATGTAAAAACGGTAACGCTCCTAGGATATGTCATATCCTCAGCGTGTACTCCTCCCGGGTTAAGGCTTGTGGTAGTTTAAATTAAAAATCAAAGAAATATGAAGAAGGTGAAGTTATTTACACTAAATGTATGCTAAATATATTTAAAACAACTAGAACTTTCATTATTCCTCTTAAAATAAAAAAATCAGACTATCATAAATCGATATTTTCTAAAAAATATGGCGCCCACAAGAACTTGTTTATAGACAGTTGGCAAAATGATTATTTGTAGACCATAATATTTATTTTATACCTAATATTTATTAATTAGTTTACCCTAATATAAGTTTTAAAGATATTCTCAAATCCAACGGAGCTGCTTTCTGACACATTTATGAACTCATTCTTGTTCGGAAACGCATGAAAGTGGTAAGTGTTCTTATTCAGTAAATATGTAATCGAATGATGTTTTCCATTTTTCGGCAAATGCAGAAGATCTTCCAGAAAATACTGTCAAAGTTGGCGTTTTGAATCGAAAATCAGGACGCGACAGTGGGGAAAGAGAAAAAATCTGTCGCCAGGTGACAAAATTCGCTTATATCTCGATAAGTAATTTATTTGTCAAAAAATGGAAAACGCCATTCAATTTCAAATCGCTCGCTTTAATAGTCAGGCCGTCATTTTTATACTATTACGTTTAAAAGTAAGTCAGAAAGTTTCGCGTTTGTTGAGCAGGGAATATGAGAACCTCCTTAACGAAATATAAATAGATAACTCGAAGAAAACAATTTTAATACATTATTCGTATGTTTTTTATTAAATCCGAAACAAAATCTTGAAGCAGTCAAATAATAATTTTAGGTAGATTTCCTAAGAAATACCACCTGTTACATTCTCCCCTATGTTAGAATGTTGGAATTTCTTAAAATGTTTTGCAGATCTACGCCGATTATGATCCCTAGAACCCAAAACCACAGCAAAGTAATACACACACACACACACACACACACACACACACACAAAAAAAAAAAAAAAAACTACAAAAGTACACCAAATGAAATATTAGCTTGTTTTATTATAATTAAATTTTTGTAAATAATTGAATATTAAAAAAGTGTTATAAAATTATGCAAGAAAATTTCTTATAATCATTAAACTGAAGTCATACATGCTAAAAGTGAAAACAGTACATTTAAAGGCTTATAAATACCTTTTAATAAAAAGATCTTTTAATAAAAAGATCCTTTTAATAAAAGAAAAGATGTTTCGTGTGCACAATCGGCGTTTTTTTTTTTTTTTTCCCAAGATCAATATTGATAAATAAACTATTTCCGCAAACTTGTTTTAAATATGAACTTGATAAACAAAAATCACAAGATGACAGGTGTAATGAAAGCAGGTGCTTTAATTTATAATAAATATAGAAAATATTTCAATATACAGAAAATAGCTTGTTCATCAATATTGATCTTGAAAAGGTCGCCGATTGTGCTTACGAAACATGCGTGGGTATTTTTATTGAAAGGTATTTATAAGGCTTTAAATTTACTGTTTTCACTTTTAGCATGTTTAAATTTAGTTTACTTTAAAACGTGTACAAATACTCTTTTGCATTAATTTCTTATTAACTTTTGTTAAAAATTAATTGGTGCGTTTTGCTTTGATATTCACTTAACAACAATACATTAAAACGATATATTACAATTTCTTGTCCCTCACTTTATTTTCCTAAAAATGAAAAACATTCAGATGTGCAAATAATCAATTTGCGGACTGCATATTTATACAGGGTCTCAACGGTGTCCAATTGCTAATCCCTAAACCGTTAGGTATAGATATGTATTTCCAATTACAAAGTATTTTAAATGAGGTAAAGAAGTATTTTAAAAGCGATTTAGGTCAATAAAAACATTTCTTCAAAAATTACGAAATTTAAATTTTTATACGCCCCCCCCCCCTTCCCTCCCTCCAGTCCTATAAGTCATATTTAGAAAAAAATAGCCTGTTACACTAAAAAGTAAGACAAAAAAAAAGTCCCATTCTTCTACGATTAAAACTGATCGAGTAATAGCTGTTTAAAGTTGAAGCATCTTTTTGCTAATAGGGGTTATTCACAAATTTACTAGAAATATAAATAATAGATATAAAAAATAATAGTTGAGAGTAAAATTAACATTACAACATAAACTTGAAATCTATTTTCATTCTGATATATGAAAGAAAAGTATACAACTTGTACTAAAAAAATAAGATAAAAATTTACAGAATTTTTGTTAAATGAAATAATGAAAAGCAACAGTTACAATCCTTTACAAATTATGCATATTTTAAAATTCTATTAGATTATCTACTCTAAAACTTAATTAAAACAAATTAAAGTTATATTAAAACTTGCTCGAAGTGACTCCCTTTGGCTGCAATGCAAAATATACATGCGAAATTAAATCCTTCTAATACTTTAAGCACTTTGTGTACGATCCCTCGAAGCACGCCTCTACTCATTTGTGTTCAGATGGAGAAAATTGATGGAAGTCATGCAATTCAAAGTTTCATAACTTGGTCAATTTTAGTGTTAGATGAATGGAACTTTTCTTGTCTTACTTGATAGTGTAATAGGAAATTTTTACTAATAGACTAATACTACTAATAAACACTTATAGGGCCGGGAGACCGTATAAAAATTTTAATTACGTAACTTTTAAGAAGTGTCTTTATTGATCAAAATGACTTTTAAAATAATTTTTTGCCACCTTAAAAACATTTTTGTAATTGGAACTATATATCTATAACTAACGATTTAGAAATTAGCCATTGGGCACCATTGAGAGTGGACACCCTGTATATTTTCTCCAGACATCGAGCAACTCGTTAAAATTCTTACAATAATTTTCCTTGGCCTTCTGAATATATTTCTGAAATCGGTAGTATATGAGTCTATAAACGAAAGACAAAAGTAAAGACATTGTCATTTATTTCGAAACTTATTTAAAATTGTCTATCTTAAACACAGATTTCCTAAAATAATCATAAGAAACCGTCATTCATAAGGCATTTGATAATGGTGACATGCAGGGTGAAACAAACAAAGGTTTTTATTATGTCTTCAGACGTCTAACTATGTCTATAAATAACCGAAAGAAATTTCATGATATTCTGTAGCAAAAGAAGCGGTATCACGAACATGAGAAATTTCACAGGTGAATCAACACACGCCTACAGCACACATGTACAGGATCAAATTTGTTCCAGGCAGTAAATTCAGATTTCGTATCAAACTTCCTGTTTCAATAAAGACAGATGACAGTTTTTAAGAGTTTTTTAAAGCTTTTCAGTTAGTATTTAGACAGATTATTTAAAAAAAAAAAAACAGAGCGATTACTTTCAAAATGATAGTGCCAATCATATTTCAAACTATATTAAAAGTTCTCAAAATGCTTGAATAAGAATATATGATGACATATTGAATAAAATCCTTATACAGTATATTTTTATCTTTCAGTGTGCTTTAGCATAACCTCTTCGCTACTGAGTATTAATACAGTATTATTAATTAATACTGAATTATTTCTTCTCCCATTTGACTTCATGGCAAGATTTTTATTTTATTTGCATTAGTTCGAATCTTAGACTTCGAAACATACCATTCTGATATCGAAATTGTAATTATGTTCGAGTACCATTAATAAAATGGGAGATAAAGGAGGTACCCATTTGGGGACCCAGGGAGCGAAGAGGTTAAAATTATTATAAAGCGCAACTTTCCATCTGAACGCATAAACGAATAGAAAATACATTTATTATGATTTCAGTTAATTACACTTAAAGCTAAAGCTATTTCAAGACTGTCGCATAGGTTTTTGAAAACAAAAAAGAAAAGAAAAGAAAGAAAGAATTTTTACCTCCAAATGCATAAACGATTTAATGCATCGGCACCAGTTTCTATTTTCCTTACTGCTTTTTTGGAAAAAAAATATCCTTTCACAGTTTCTTTAAAGATATATTTGCTAAATATATTTGCTTATAGTTTATGCAACGCTGTGGACATGTGGGTCTATTAAAACCCTTTCACCGTCCGAGGTTTTTGCAGTAATTTTATAAGAATGCTTGTAAATCCCAGGATAAATATTTTTTAAATCTCAGTTTGATGCTATAATATCTTTAATATCACTACTTTCTATATAAGGTTAAAAATAAAATTCTGTTTAAAATATTTTGGTCTACAGCCATTTTAACATGATTTCTAGGAACGGGAAAATCCGGGCCAGACGGTTAAAGGGTTAAAATTGGACTATTTCAATGAATAAAACAATATGTACTCTGATTCTGGTTGTGAGTGTTCAGAAATTTTCTTATTATTCCATGATAGATGCTAAGTTCTGAATAAATGTTTCAACTATTAGATGTTTCTGTTGGATATGAAAAAGATCTGGTTTGATTCTAATCCTCTTTTCACTTTTATTGATACTAGGACATCCAACCAGGGCCTCCAGGATTTCAAAACACAGATAAAAACCGTTTTTTTTTTTAATTAAAACACTAATAGATTTTTTAAATTTAATAGTTATTTTATTGCCTGCTAACAACACCAAAAAGAATTTTTATGTTAAACATATCGATTATGTATTTAAATAAAATTTTGAAATTCATTAAAAGTAATATTTCAGTGTTAGCCGCATGCCAGGATTTAAAAGACGAAGAAATCGCCAAAGATTTACTATTTACATCAGCCTTTTTATTATCATAATTTTAGTGGTTTAAGCGCGTAGTTCGATTGCGTGTCTATTAAATTTGAGCTTATTTATATTATTTTATTACTTTATTGGGGGGGGGGGAGACTCTTCCTCCTGCTCGCTGCGCTCACCAACCCCCCGCATAATCGCTTCACGATTCCTTCGGTATCGCGAAGCAATCCCTATTTTCTAGACAACCCCAGACGTAATTGTTTCGTGTTTCCATTCTGGATTGCTTCGCGATCCCTTATTTTCTTTGCATTCAATTTTTAGGTTACAAACGCAGATGACCCCCCCCCCTTTTCTCATTAGTTAATGTAAATTATATTCTTTCAGTAAAAATCACTTTTGCCATCGACCCCTAACCCCCCCCCCCCCATAAAAAACAGAAGTCTATCGAAATGCAGAAGATTCTTCCCTTTCCCCGCTCATCCTATTTAAATTCTCTACATTCATGGTTTTCGCCAAGCACAATTCCCACTAAGAAAAGTCAGAAAGCTCTGACCAATCAGATGCGTTTCGCGGTATGTAGATTTTCATCGGTCCATTTCCAAATCTTTTGGCCCATTTCTAAATCGTTACTTTTTTTATATATATAGATACAAGGATTTATATATTGATGAAGTTTTAAATTCGCTATGGAGAACAAATGCTGAAGTATTTGTATTGTTTTAAGCGCAAGGATAGAGATAGATTTAAATAATTCATGCTTGAAAATTATTTTAAAACCATAAAAAAATCAGTAAATTGAGATACCATTTCTAAACAAATTGCATTTGAAAGAACAATTTTTTTCTCTATAAGGCGGTGTAAAAATTAAAATTGTGCGATGTTTAAAAGTTTAAAAAATTGCAGTAAAAGCGAAATTTATTGTTCAGGTGCTGCCACCGTCAATAAGACGCCAGAATTACTCACGAAAATGTTTCTGTTTTATAATACAGATGATATTAACACATTACAAGCCGATAAAAAATTAACCTAAATTATAAAAATCAGACCGTATGAAATTTATCCTTGCTTTCAGTTATCCGTAGGCAAATCGGCAACAAAATAAGTCTCCAAGAATTTAATTCACGAAGAAAAAGCTGAATATTTGGCACCGAAAAGATAAATTTTAGTTTTTATCAATGTAAGCATAGAAAATAATGTGTATTTTTCATAACATTGTCATGTAGCCGGCCACCTGCGGCTCTGAACCATATTCCTACTGTCTGATATAACACAGAATCAAACTTTTCATACTGTAAAATTTACGAGTGCACCCCTAGTTCCCCTACTTTGTAAAGGTCTATTTATATTTATATGCTTACCCGACGAAACGTCGTAAATATCTCAACTGGCTTTTCTTTTCCAAGCGTTCCTGTGGTCATCAACAAAAGAAAGAGGTGGAGATGAACGTTCCAACAACAACCACTGGTGGCCTCTGACCTCTAGACATCCAACGAAAGTCATAAAACATGAAAGGAAGCACCTTGCCCCATAAAAGGCTCCGATGTGAAGTAAAGTCTGTTTGTTGTTTAACGGTCCGAAAACACTACTTTTTTCCTGATCGGAACGTCTGTTCTGGTCATTCTCTTTGATGTTTTAGGACTTCTGTCGGGAGTCTAAAGGTCAGAGGTCAGCAGGAGACATCGCTGACAGGTTTATCACCGCCTATTTCTTATTTGATGACCACAAAATCTTTGAATAAGAAAGGCAATTCAAATTATTTAACATAACTTAAGCAAGTTTTTTCTGTACGCAGCCTAAGGACCTTGTCAGACGTATTTGTATCGTGTTGACACCTGAGTATAGATACTACTTATACAGTGAGATAATATTGTTGCCTGTTTCAAATCAAGGGAACCTATTCATTATTTGTCATTAATTCAGATACACCTCCGCTATCTCAAAATTTGGACAGGTCTGAAGTAAAGTAGCTATAACTCATCCTTAATTGTATTACTGCCACAATCCTACCTACAATCGATCTGCCTACAATCGATGTGTTAAATTTATTTTATAGCAAGTTATTAATGAAACTTGAAAATACCGTCGGGCATAAAGGGTTAAAATGATAAATCATATTATTTATGTAAAGTTCACTGAATTTTCTTAAATCTAAATTTACATTTTCTAAATAATATAATAAATAAATGTGGTCATTTTATTCAATAAGTCAGCTTGGTAATACAAATTATGCGATGAATCGTTAAGTAACTGCCATCTAAGTCATATAGTAAAGTTATTTTTAAGTGCAGGAATTTATTTTTATTTTTATTAGCATGATAAATTACGTCATTTACGTACAATTTACAGAAAATTATTTTCGTCTAACTTTCCGTTTTCTAAATAACATAATAAATAAAAGTGGGTAATTTCTTTCATTCAACAAGTCGGGTTGTGAATACAAATTATGCGTTGATTTAATTAATTACAGTTGGAGTCAAACAGTACAACTAATTTAAAATGTAAGGAAAATCAGTATAAATGCACATTCACCTGAAATTCTAAAGAAATACACGAACAATGTTCTTTTTCTGAAGTTAAAGAAAGATACATCATTTGTAAAAGAGCTTAAAATCTGATTAGCTTTATTTGGCTTCATTTCAATATGCTTTGCCAAGCAATATTTAATGACGAATATATATATTTCTTTTTTGGCGATTCTTTAGAAAATTAGCTGACACTTGTCAAAAATTTGAATAACTCTATATCTTAGGTTATTTAACTAAAATTTTGATAATATATATTAAGGTTTCTACCTCAGATGATAAAATTTTTCACATTTATTTATTTATTTATTTTTACTTTATTGAGAACTTGAATATTAGAATACAGGTCAACTGTTTTTTGCTTTCTCAAAACAGTTTCAATAATAAAACTTAAAACATTTCAATTAATTCTTTCGCGAATAAAGAAACATAACTATTAGTACAAATTCCTTAAGCTTAATCTTATTAATTGTAATTATTACATGTAAATATATTAACTGACTTTAGCTGTAAAAAAATATGACTCGAATTTTTACGCATATATACACAATTATATAAATATATATATATATGCAACTCGATAAATGTTCATTTTTTCACCACTTTTTAAAATAATCTTAATCTTATAAGTGCACATGCAAGCAACATTCTTTATGCAAGTAACTTTTATGGGGTAAATCACGCAATTCGGTTATTACTTATGTGTTTCTAGATAAAGAAACATACTTAATAGTGCTTTAAATTAACTTATTTTTATAAACTACGGCTAACGGAAGTAACCGGAATAATTTTCTACTATATTATAATGCCAGAAAAATAAGTTTTCTAAAATTATAGAACAGACTTTTGTACCTTTACAATCGTACTCTAAAGCGAACGTTCATAAATGAATTCTGGGAATGTATTAAGGGTACTGTCATTTCCCCTACACTGTAAAAAAAATCTGTCAAATTAACGGAAAAAACTGCCAGTGTAAAACCGTTTAATTTAGAGAAAATATCTGCAATACGTTTATTAAAACAGTTTTTTTCTGTAAAAAATATAATTTTTTCTGAAAAAAATTACAAAATCCATATTTTTTACTGCTTTAAAGAAAAAAACCGTTTTTTTCTGTAAAAAATGTGGATTTTGTAATTTGTACAGAAAAATCTATATTTTTTACAGAAAAAAATTTAATGAACAGATTACATATATTTTCTGTAAATTAAACGGTTTTCCACTGGAGCCAAAATTGACAGTTTTTTCCGTTAATTTGTCAGCTTTTTTTTTTTTTTCAGTGCATTGTTTTAAGTGCAAATGTGTTATCCCTGTATAATCGGGCTGCACTCGATAGAGGCAGATTTTTTTTTTTTTTTTGAAAATACATCCTTAAAAAATATTTTAAAAACCTTTAAAAATCACTAAATTGAGATACAGCTTTCAGAAAAACTGCATTTGAAAGAACAGTTTTTTCTGTAAAAAATTAATTAATTTATTTATTTATTTTACGGTGTATACAAATATTTCCGACATATTCTCAATATTATTAGCATTACTCTTTGTCTGCAATTTTCAAACTGATTTTATTTTCGTATTAATTCGATATAGGGTGACTTTCCATTAGTGTAGATTTCAAAGAGAGATATTGTTTTTGGTCCTCACTAACGAAGTCCACATTAAACAATATTAACTTTGAATTATGTCAAATTATCACTTCCGTTGAATAAATTGAATTAAATTTTTGGCAGAAATTAAATAGGTCACACAGCGTTTTCTTGAATTTAGTAATTTTATTAAAAATGTAAGTTAATAGCAATTTGTTAATTCAAAATAATAATAATAATAATAATAAGGACAAACAAGATATGCAAAGAAATTGCTATGCTTACATAATTTAAGTTTATTTAACCCTCGCAGTACTACGCTGTTAACCCGGGAGAAAGCGCGCACACACAGGGTATGAATGGTTTTTACTCTGTCACCAATAAATACAAATAATAATCTTCACTTTATTTAGTCGGAGACAATTGTTAAAATTTTTGCGATAAAATAAGTTGAATATTACTTTTAAAATGATAGTGATGACAATTGTAAAAACCATACGCAGTCCGGGTCTATCAGGCCCGGCGCCCGTCCTCCCGGGTTAAAAATCTGCAGCTTTAGCTGCATAGTCACTCCATCGCTTTTATAGAATACCTCATCTCTATTCTGACTAATGAGAATGCTCAATAGTATTACCCAAGTAATCGTTTTATATAAAAGCGGTGGAGTGATTATGCAGCAAAAGCTACAGATTTTTAACAGTGAAGATCAAAATATTGCTTAAATGCCTTTAAAAAGGGCTGACCGTACAGATAATTTAGGCCCCCGAAAGTAATTATAATGTTCATACGATGCGAAGATTCATTTAATTGAATAGCAAAATTTACGCACAACAGAACACAAGAACAAAGAAATAACGAAATGAGGGGGGAGGGGCAAAATTCGCGCATGGTAACGCTGTAACCATAGCGAACTACATTTGGCAGGATGTTAAAAATTATCTTTCTTTCTCTTGGAATGTGATGACTGATAGAAAGCTTTAATTTATTTCTTGATTACCTAAGATAATAGAATAGACTACCGAATGGGGTCTATGTGACCCCATTCGCAATTTCTACAAATAAACAAAAAGAAATTAACTGTGCGAAACTTTCTAAGTAGATAAAATCATGAAAGAGGATAACTCCATTATAGGATAATTCCAAGAAAATAATTTTATCATACATATTCTAAATGAGAAAAAAACTGCAAAATGTCCAGATGGGATCAAATTGATCCCATCTTAGTACTTGGAGGGTTAAAGTAATCTCTGACCTTTTGGGGATAGTTGAACAAACAATCTTTTTATCCCATAATGTTCCAGTTTTGGGACACGCTCAAAAGTATGATCGTTACATCACATTTTGATTGGTAATTTCGGGGAACAACCGTTAGCAATTTTTTAATCTCTCACGTTTTTTGTAGTGGAAGGTTCTCTTTTTCTTCTTCAATATCACTGACAATTTCTTGATCTTCCAATAGCAAGAATTACTCGAAAACTGCCTTCGAAGAAATAAAGTACGAAACAGTTTCGATTTTGCTAGGTCAATTTTTGAAAAAATTGTCCTCGTTGTCCGAAGAGAAAAACCCATTGAGCAATGTCTTTTACATTAATTGAAATAGAAAATAATAGAGAATACCTAACTGATCTTATTTACCGGATATACGTATTAAAAAGTCCACTGTATTTTGAGTGGTAGTTGATTACTACTCGACTGCCACCATTCCGTCATTGTGATTTTCTGCTAATGGCTAAAAATATCAACATTAATTGTGTTTTCTGAAATTTTCGTTTACTTTACAGGATGCAAGATAAAGGTGATTAGTAATATGTATAATTAGTAATATTATTAGTAATGTCTGTATCTGTAAGTTTTACGCATTTACCGAGGAAAATGATTTCTGGGTGTATCAAAATGCAGTGAGTTTAGATTTGGGAACAGCATCTTTAACGTATTATATAATTGCAAATTCTGAAGAATATAAGTTTAATCAAGTTTGTAACCAATTTTAAATCCTATATAGAGATTTTTGTGGCTTTTTAAACAAATAAAATTTGTGAGATACTACTTTAAATCTTTCTGGTAGCATCTACCATATTTCTCAATCGAAGTCTCTTATCTCTTTTGCTAATATTAATTATTCTAATAAGCGAAATCTATTTATCTACGAAAATAATAGCCCTTGCACAGCTTCTCTACTTCTATGATGCATGCACATTTTACCTACAGAACTGGTGGTGTTTTATAAGAAATTACTTTCTTTCGATTTTGAATAGAAATAAACAGAGAAACCGAGATTTCTTAAAAATGCGTATTTATATTTACCAATGAATTCGATAATGAAACAAATGAGAGGGATTTTAGAAATACAAATATTATCACATAAAGTGGTATCCTATTTGAAATGATGTTGTATTAAGTAAATTCTCACGTTCAGAATAAAGGGATAAAAATTGTAAAAATTCAATGAAACCTCTTTCTGAGGTACCTCGATGAGGATAGTACCTCGATTTTTTCCGGCATGACGGCTAATGCGGGGGAATACGGTAAAATCCCCATGAATTTATCATACATCTTCTTAATATTGTCTTCAACATTTATATATATAAGTTTTTGATAGGACCCATTCTTGCAGCAAAAACAAATTAAAAATACATAGCGGTAGAAGAAAAAAATCATCTTATTAAGGGTGTATTCAAATCCAAACTGCTTATTTTCTTACTCATTTTTAAATTAATTTTTGCTCTCAAATGCGTCCAATTGATAGATTCTCTACTTCAGAAACTATATAATGTACCGTAATGATCGATTTTTTGATAGAGGTAGAATATATTTCAAAAAATGATGTCAAAGTGGGCATTTTGAACAGAATTTCCCGAAGCGATTGTGTTAGAAACGAAAAATACTGCCCTACTGAGAAAATAATTGTTTATTAATCAAATTTCAATTAATTGAAAGAAAAATAAAAACACATGTCGCTTATAAATCTTTTCAAAAATCACGTCAGCAAGTTTCGTATTTTTTCTATTAAAAATTAATCTGAAAATGTGCCAGAAAATTTCGAGTTGTTGAGCATGGAAAAGTATTTTTTTTTAATACCGCCTTAACATGATTCCGATAAAACCAGCTATTATATAAAAGTTAAATAAAAACTCGTCAAAAGCGGTCAGATAAAACTGTTAAAGTGGATTTATCATGATTTAGTTTTTGTTGGTTCAATTAATATACTTAACTTCGAAATCTACCTCCGCCTGAGGCCGGGCCGGCAGGGATTTTTTACACTTAAATTCGCAAACACCGAGGCGTTTCTAACATAAATTACGATGAATACATTGAAAATGAAAATATAGAAAAGTATCATCGTTTCCTCCCGAAAATTACCACTAATTTTGTAGAGGAAACGATCCTTTTCTGCAGAGTATCCCAAAAAGGTCTAAATGCGCTTTAATTTTTTACCTGTTGGAAAGAATTAGTTAGGCAATGCAATTCGAAAAACTGGTCAAAATATAAACACACTGTATATATGCTGCATAATACATGCGTTTATATGCAAAATATAAACACACTCCTAAAAATATAAATTACACTCGTGTGAAATTTTATACACCCCCTCTCTCCATTCCTCCCTAAACAGAGAATTGGTTTTTTTTTTCTTTCACTAAAAAATTACATACCGTGTTTTAAAAGTTAGCTAAACTATAATGAAGGAGAAAAGCTACTGTCACTTATTACTGTTACTTATTACTTTTTTGTATCTTTTTAAATACTTCTTCATTTATGAAAATAAGGACCAAAATACAGTTTAATGATTGGCATTCTTTAGATCAGAAATATGTTAATGAATGTGAAAACATTCCATTACAAATACATGTAATTAAAGCCTTAGACATGCAGTGATTACGTAAAGAGACCATTGTAGTTTTAAATACTTCAAACGTGTTTTTTTAAGTACTTTACAAAGCATTCTTAGTGTTTTTCCCCAACTCCAATGCATGTTTGAAATCTTCTAATAAAGCTTCTGCAAGTATTTTGGAGTTCATCGCCACTAATATTATTTCAAGCATCGATAACATAGTTCTGAAAAAAAAAAAAAATCTTTTTGAAAATTGTTTAATTTTGATTAGTGACTTTTATGTTATTTTCACTGATGATTCCAAAAGTGAATTCCATTTTGTTTAATCACGTAAGGGATTTTTTAAAAATAATTGCATATTTAGCAAATAACTGAAAAAAAGTTCAAAATTTTGATATTAAATATTAATTTAAAAATCCATGTAAATTACATTTATTTCCCAATTAAAGTAAACAATAAATGGAAAATAATTATATGTAAAGGATTATAAGTCTTTATAGTAACATCTTTTCTTTTGTTCAATTTTTTTGCTACATTTCCTCGAGTGAACCTTGCGAGGATTATCCCTTTTTAACGCCTAGCAGTAGTTCGTTATCATGCTGAAATTCCATCTTCTTTGATATTACCCTTTCCTTTTCTTTGTATCCTGATAAAATCTTTCACCTTGATCATCGCTATCCCACTGAAATTTTCAGAAAAATAGTTCAGGTACGAATGAAAAATTAACTTCAAGCTCATACTACATCCTAAAAGCATCATTTTTTAAGTATGTCTTCTGCAATACATTTCGAGTTCAACCCCCCCCCCCCTCCCCTCACACCACACACACACACACAAGAAAAAAAAAAAAAAAACTAATGACAACTAGTTTTAAAGATTTCTAGTCTTTTCTTTCGGTTGCTTTCATTTTACTCTCAAAGTTTTCAGTTTTCATCTTTTATCAGTTTCCTGATGTCTGGTATGGTACTATAAATACACTTTCTTTTAGTTTTGCTTCATATAAACCCAGGAACTGGTCCCAAAGTTATTTGAAGCATTCTCCTTTGATAATGCCTTGATAAATTGCTTCATAAGTTCTACCCGTAAGGCATGGTGACGTCACGGCGACATCGTTGTGAAGTCACACTGTGATTTTGTGACCGTCGATGTGACGTCACGTGACGTCGATGTGACGTCATAGTGACTAGAATGCCAGGTCGTTATGGCCGTTTTAGAGGTCGTTTGTGACGTCACATTGTGACCACTCTGTGAAGTCACGGTGTGACAAATTTGTGAAAAGTGTGTCATTTGTGACTATTTTGCCATTGACTTTGTGACGAACCTGTGACGAAAGCGACAATGCTTTGAAGTCACACTGCGACCAATTTGTGAAATATGTGTCATTTGTGACGAACTTGTCATAAACACTGTGATTTCAAATGAAAATCAAATTTCAAATTAATTGCTTAAAAGACGCAAATAGTGAAAAAGATTCCATGCTGGGACTCGAACCCGGGCCATCAGTACAACGCACTGACATTCTACCGACTAAATCACATGGAACGATACTCAGGCTGGAAAATTTCTCACTATAACATGTTGGCAAGGCTACGAACGCAGCACAAGATGGAATATTTAGCGTGAGCCACCAATATGATGCAAACACGAAACTTAATTAAATACAGCATCGATTGAAATTATATTAATAGTTGGAAATTTTTCCAGAGAGAACCATTCGCCTTGCATACAATATTTCAAATGAAAATCAAATTTCAAATTAATTGCTTAAAAGGCAATTTTAATTTGAAATGTTGTATGCAAGGCGAATGGTTCTCTCTGGAAAAATTTCCAAGTATTAATATAATTTCAATCGATGCTGGATTTAATTAAGTTTCGTGTTTACCCCATGTCGGTGGCTCACGATAAATATTCCATCTTGTGCTGCGTTTGTAGCCTTGCCAACCTGTAATAGTGAGAAATTTTACAGGCTGGGGGTCGTTCCATGTGGCTTAGTCGGTAGAATGTCAGTGTGCTATACTGATGGCCCGGGTTCGAGTCCCGGCATGGAATCTTTTTCACTATGTTGGCCTTTGCGCCTTTTAAGCAATTAATTTGATATTTGATTTTCATTTGAAATATTGTACAGTAGACTCCCTCAAATCTGCACAGCTTGGGACCAGAGGATGTGCGGATTTTAGAATTTTGCGGATTTCTGGTCATTGATTTGTTTGTATTTTTGAAACAGTAATTTGATTGGTAGGAAAGGAAAAGGGAAATTATAATGAATGCTTACAATAAAGTGAAACATTAAAATAAGTAAAATATTAAAATAATTTATTAGTTTAAACGTGAGTAATTATTAAAATAATTATGTAAAATAAAATTTAGAAAAATATTAAATTATTACCGACGAAATCGATTCAATTTGATTCCAAAAGTTCTATGCTGCCATCTAGTGGTAAAGCGATCGTAAGATCGATACGTCATCATATAGATATGCTGATTTATATCAAAATCAAAAGTAATGTAAATTTATCTAGTAATAAATCAGCTGTAATAACCAAAAGAGAATAATTAACAAAAAATTTAGTAAAAACAACATTGCGGAAGTCGCTGATTTCGGCGCCATCTTGAATTTTGTTCCTGCAACTTAACTGTAAATTTCATTACTTACATCTGAAAAAACACGCGGATTTTAGGCGTTCGCGGATTTTAGGGTCGCGGATTTAAGGAATCCTACTGTATATAAGCGGAATGATTCTCTCTGGAAAAATTTCTAAGTATTAATACAGCGATGAATTTTGAAATAAACTTTTGCTGTAAATATAAATTCTTATCTTTTTACCGCACTTTTTAGCAAAATATCGCTATTTTGGAGTCCTATTCTTTTAAAACATTTTAAATTATTCCACTTAAAAAACAATGCTTATCAACTGGCATATTTTTATATTAAGTTCTATGCTTGATATTAAGTTCTATGATTGATATTGAGTTCAAGCTTGATATTTAGAATGTGTAAATTTTTTAATTTGTTGTGATTTGTCATTGCTTTATTAAATACGAACATGGAGACTAACGGATATTAATACAACTATTATTTATAGAGCGGCATGATAAGCGATATCTATTTAATTTTTTTATTCCTGTGTATATTGTATTTTGTGAATATGAGCTAAATAGATTTGGTATGTTTTATAGGAAAAGACTGATCTGGGAAATAGAAAAAAAAAAACGAGTAAGAAAAATCATGCGTTAAGCATAGATTATAAAATACTTTCCAACACTTTCTGAATGCTTTAACAAGACATCGTAATTTAGGGAAATGACGTAAATAAGATAACTAAGTAAACATTTTAGAAAACGCATAAAACATTTGAAAAACTGATTTCAGCAGTTATCGTCCACAGCCAGATATGTTTTCCAATTCTTTTGAACAGCCCTGTATTTGATCTGTAGGTTGATACACTGAGAAAAATGAAGTACTCAAAAATGAGTAAACCGACGTACTCATATCGAATTGAATATTTTTGGATCAAAAATGAACCCATGCTTTCTCTATTTTGAAACATCACATGTTATCAAACCCAAACAAACTAATAGTTTTGTACCCTGTAATGGTTCATTTCATTTATGGCGGCATAAATGATGTTTATTAATGTAAATATTAAATTATGCACAGCATTTCAAAAATATTTTAAAAGTGCTTGGAAATAATGCTCTTGTCATAAAAATATTCGATTTGAGTATCTTGTTAAGAATTTTGCTATTTTTCTTAATAAATAATCAATTAAACATTTCTTGTTAAGAACTTTGAACGGGAAATAAATGTTAATATTTGGAAATTTTTCCAGAGAGAAACATTCGCCTTGAATACAATATTTCAAATGAAAAACAAATTTCAAAATATTTTTGCCCCGGGTTCGATTCCCGGCATGGAACCTTTTTCACTAAGTCGGTCTTTGCGCCTTTTAAGCAAAAAATATTTTGAAATTTGTTTTTCATTTGAAATATAGGGAAATAAATGTCAGTACATTTTTACTTTAAATTTTAGGTTTTTCTTTTTTGGGGGGGAGGGGGGGCAGTACATAACGATTCATATTTGATCACAACCATGTAATAAAAAATGAGTACATGTGTTTCTCAACTTTGAGTACATTTGGATCGGAGCTATTTTGAGTATGTGACGCATTTAAAATTGAGTACTTTTTACTCAATTTTGACTACCCATTTTTTTAAGTTTATATATACTATATAATGGAAAAATTTAGTTTAGCAAGAAAACGACTAACAGGTTGAAATTCTTTTTCAGCAATTTATACTAATGTACGGAAACATACTTGAATACTTTTTTACAACCCTGTAGTTTGCCTAGAATCTTTATTACACGCCACTATTTAGTTAAAATTTAATTCAAACTAAGACACTCTTAAAACTGCTGAAATCACATTTCCAGAAATTATAATATATAGACGGCCTGTATCCAATTCTTTACGTGACCCTGTATATCATTTTATCTATATTCTACAAACATTTCTTGGTAAATTAAATGCAGTTCAGCAAAAAAAGCATAACTCATTTAAAAACCACCTTTAAGCAATTTGCACCCATACCCAGTAATCCTTACGAATAGTTTTGTGTAGACTTGTATAGGAATTATAGCATTTATATACACCATATACTATGCATAAATATAGTGAATCATAAAAGTGCATATCATAATTAAAAATACATTTCCAGCAATCATCGCTAATGAACAGTACTTCGGATACAATATAGTATCTGAAATATTTTGTGTGTCTCTGTAAATGCTATATACGTATTATTCGTATTATACATGAAATAATTTATAGTATGTAAACCTCAGCGACATATATCAATTTCATTATATATGAAATAGATTAACATAATTAAAGTATGCCGCAAACAATTCCCTCCACCCCTATATCATTATGTATTTGAATTCCTTTTTTAGCCATGTAAATGAACAATAACTATTCTTTGCATCGCAAAGTCAACAGAATGCATATTTTAGTGCACTTCATAAATGCATATAAATTTTATTTTGTTTGAAAGCGTGCGTAAAATCATTAAAAATCATTTGAAACGATTTTTTCCCATAGGCTGTAATGTTACGGAAAACTTTTGGCTGTCCCTGTAAATGAACAAAGCATGCTACAAACTTCATTACAAATAGGTACCGTGCTATAGTACACGTCGATAACATCCAAAAATTTCAGGGCAATCCGAGTATATTTTCGAGAGTTAGAGTGCGGACAGACTGCTAGACGGACAGACGGAGAGACAAACCGAAGTCATAAGCACTTTTCAACTTGTGTCCTATATTATGTATCCTGTATTATATGAACTTTTAAAAAATATATACTAAAGCAGTTTAATCTATAACTTCCTGTCAGGCATGAAAAACACTTTGTTTCAATGCTTAAATATCATATTTTACTTTTTAGTGCCAATAATTACGCGTATCATAAACGTAGAAAATGAATTTACAATAGAAGAAAATTTAATAACCGATTCAGAATGTCTATAATTAAATGTTTGATTAAAATCACAAACAGAAAAAATGCTTACATACAATTTAAAAAAATAAATATACCAATTTGAAAAACACTAAAAATAATAATTAGTATTTATAATTGTACTATTAAACAACAGCAAACTCAATAGATAAATTAAATGCATTATTAGATTTAACAATATCTCAAAAATATTTCCATATGGTATAAGGAATTCCTATTATTTTATAATTTCGTTAAATGTTAAATCTGAAAACATTAGTTTGAAGATTTAGGATTTTAAAAGATAATTTAAAATATTATTAGCACTAAAAGAAAATTCTTTCAAATGTTTCACTACTGTAATATGTAAAAATACATTTTCCCAGTATAATGTTAATTTCTAATCTGAAACAGTTTCGTAATCTCATGATAATCGAACATCATATTTAACCCCAAAATAATAATAACTATAAGTGTTAGTAATAAAAAAATAGTAAGAAGCTGATAAAATAATTCCAAATCATTGTCGTTCCATACATTTTCAATCTCAAGTAAGAGTAAATTAATGTTTATATTAATTCCAGTATAAATGTAGGCATGAATCAGTCTTTGGGCAGTTTTTTTTTTCAAGCGATGGCAGATTAAGATATTTTTCTTTACAGTTATCGAATTGGAAAATATCGCTTCTGACAGTTAAAGATCAGTCTCTTACAAATATAACATAAAACTATTTAACTCATATGTACAAATCAGGAATAAAATATTTAAATTAAATAAAACTTACATATACGTTCTATTAATATCCGTGTATCCTAAAATGGTCATTTCCTTATCTTAAAGTGTTGTAGACGCGGTGCAGGTGATGTTCTAAAAACTGTGAACTATTTCCCGCGTCTTCTCATATTTTTTTTTTCTGTGGGCAGACGATTTTCAAGCAGATGGTCTGGTACAGATTATTTGTTTGTGTATGCAAGAGATATGAAACTTGAATGCGCAGTAATTTCCTGAAAGTATTGTTAATTAAAATTTTGTATTTGAAGAAATGTCCAATGTATTTAACCTTTTATTTTTATCCGTACCAAATAATTCAAGTTAAAATGTATTGTAAAGTTCCTTTTTTCTAAATAATTATAATAATAATATTCATAATTAGAGTTTATTAGATAAAACATTGTTTAAATTTTTAAAATGTGTAAAAATAAATTTAATGGTAATAACGACCCCCCCCCTTTTTTTTTTCTTTTTTTTTTTTTTTTTAAGTAAAGTTTGCTTTGCACAAATTTTGTATATTTTTTTTATTTTCGGAAAATGCTAATTTTATTTAAAAAGTCTGAAAGAAGTAGAATTTATGACTTGAATACAAATTATAAAAATATTCTAAAGCAAGAAATGCATAGATGACTAAACTCTGAAGACTCTTTCTACGTGCTCATTAAAAGGTGCAGATTTAACTTTAATAGAAAATTTTTAGTTTGAAACCACAGAAGTGTTTCGAATAATCCTGGTCGGTAAAAAAAGAAATAAATAAATAAATTTCCTCCCAGCAAACTAAATATGTAAAGTGTATAAATTTAATATTCCTAATTCTAAATATATTATCCAAATGCTAGATAAAATTGAAATCATGAAAAAGTATACATTCACTATCTTAGATATCAAATTGATAAAATATAGCCTGAAAATTTAGTTTATTAATGCTTGTATCGTGCACTTTATTTATTATGCCCCCCCCCCCCTTTAGTGACAGAATTTACCATTTGCTATCCACTAATATATTTTCATTCCTTATGCCATGTAACTCGTGATTGTTTAAAATATTTCTCTTCATTTTCAAAGATTTTTGAAGTTCATATTTTTGTCACACTGTGACTTACAATATGGTGGTTTTTTTTGTCCCATATGTGACGTGAAGTACGTTACATACCAGTGACATAACAGTGACGTCACAATTTTTTTTAATTGCCAGAAAAATATAATTTTACAGTAAATAACATGTTTTAAACAATTTTCGTAATTTTTTAAAGTTTTCTAAGAAGTTCACATCTCAGTCACAATGTGACATCACTGAGTGGTGGCATTTTGGTCACAGATGTGACGTGACCACAATGACTTACAGTGACGTCACAACGACGTCACCGTGACCATGCATGCTATGAGGGTAATTTTATATGAAGTGGTATAAGTCCCACATTTCTTGGATGAAGCAGACTTTCACTTAAATAATAATAATAATAATAATAATAATACCCCAGGATCTAATGTTTTTTTGATTGACCATTTCTTTTAATGTAATGTTGTTTTCTGTATCTGGTGTCTCATTCGCAAAGAAAGCAGGAAAATTTCGTGTATTCACTCTGTTGACCAAGCAACATAGAAATCGCAAACGGATCATCACAAACCGTCTATTTGTGGTCAGATTACGAAAGCTTAATAGGGATCAATTCAAGATTTTCATAATATTTTTTTCAAATTAACTGAATTACCGAAAGATAGAGAAACATACTCATTTCCGTTAGCAATCGTACGGCTTTCAAATTTCTTGGTGAAAAATTTCTTGGTGATTTCTTGGCTTTTAAATGGTGAAAGAATAAAAATACTTCATTCTTCAGATTTTTATTGGATTTTGAAACTTTCCCATGAAACCAGTAATACCCCTAGAATAATTAAGTTCACAATGAGTTCAGAGAAATAGAGGAAATACTTGTATATAGTAATTTTTTCTCTCCTAATTACTATTTAAATCGGTCAAATTGCTATTTTAAATCCATAAATTTGTTTAACGAACTCATATAAATAACTCTTTAGTACTCCTAAACATGTTAAATTCGTAAATATTAGATTATTGACTTGTGATGAAGCTGTATGTGATGGATATTTTTCCAGTAATCAGCATACATAAAATTTTAAACAAACACCATTTACCTTACAGACATTTTTTTCATCGCCTTTGTAATCTTTCGCTTAAGGACTACTAACTGCATTTTTATACTTTATCTTTCGAGTTTCCCCTTTCTATCAATATTTCATAGACCTTCTTTTCTAATAGATTGGTCAATTTTCAATTAAGCCAAACTCATTCACTTTAAAAGATACAAGTATGCAGTTTTCTAATGATCTTGTAGAAAAGAAAAAAATCTAATTCTTCAATTTTGTGTAAGGCTGGGTCATATGACATTTTAAAAAGTATAACTTTTTGAAAATTAATGCTAGAACTAGTTCATTAATATTATGCTATTTTGTACCTTATTCTGCATCTGCATTAATAAAATGTACAAAAAAAAAATATTATATGAACTATGTAATATTGATTTTCGAACAAAGAACATAGAGATGGCAGATGAGACAATATATGGAAAAAAAAAGAAGTAATTTTTTTGCGGGTATGCTTTTCTCGTGGAGAGATATCATTTATAGTAAGTAACTCTCTAAAATATCGAAAAAAATCGCAACGCCTTTACAATTTCTTCTAAGCAAGCCGAATTTTGTGAGAGCTATATTAACTTTTTCTTTAAAGGATAATTTTTCCGGAAAAAAAAAAGAATTTCAAAGATTTAAGTTTAGTATTGTAAAGTCTGCTATATACAAACTTTTCCTGTCTAAAATTGAAAAACACTAACTACTTTTACACAATAAGATACAAACTGATAAATTTTCCTAACGATTTCTATCTTAGATTCTTCTTCTTTGTGCACGTTATTTGTTTTCGCACGCGGCATCTCCAAATTTTTAAACAAAATAGGTAGCTTCTTTCTCCATTGAGGATAAATTTTTCTCCTTGTGTAAAGGTAGTGTCTTTGTTTGGTGAGGAAACCAAAACTAAGGTCTTGTGACAGGAGGCTTACGACAATGGAGGTGACCTCCATTGTCTTTTTGGAGGTCGAATTAGTGTTCACATTCAACTTTTCCTCCAGAAAAGGAGCTACTGGATGCGAAATATAATTATCTTTCTAGACGGCCAGAAATATAGTAGACTATGCTTAATCGATTGAAATGTTTCATTTTCTCTTCTTCTTTTCCTTTTTTTCCAAGAATGAATAAGTAAATTGCTGTTCCCTCAAGATGAAAATAAGGTTTATGATAAAATTTATTTATGTACTTAGATTATGTATCTGCATCTATCTTTTTGACGTCCATGACTTCCCACACCTCCACACCCTCTCGTAATTTTAAAAATAAAAGTTTTGCAGACATTAGATAACACTTTACAGTTAAAAATCCTAATACTGTAACTGTTTAAAATTTAAGATATAGATAATCCTTCAACATTTAACATGAACTATTGATCGCTAATCAATAAGCCGCATTTACGTTCTACCAAGCCAGGTAAAAAATATATATATATATATATATATGTATAGTAAGCCAACAAAACGAACAAACGACAAGAGGCAAACATCAGACCGCTTGCTGCTTACTTACAGCAGAAAGCTTCTCGGTATTAATTCGACCCAGCATGCCATCGTAAAATATCAGATATTAAAAGAACCAAGCATCGCCAAAAAAAAAAAATAAAAAACGAAAATTAGAAGAATTTAATGAAGAAGTTCAATCAACTTTTCGCTTTCTTCGTCAGTACAGTTTTTAAAACAACATATAGACCTATGTAATGGACAGAAAACAATAGTGAAAGAAATTTTAGACAGGTAATTACGTATTTTTGTAAAGTTCAAGTTTAAAAAAAATAATATTTCTATTTTTAATTAGAAAAACACAATCGATTAACGGTAAAATTAAGAAAACAGGTCAAAAGAGCCATAAAACCGTCAAACAGCCGCATAATGCAAGGACCATTTTTAAATAAAAACTCGAGTGGTTATTTTAGATTTATTTGATGATAATCAGTTGCAGATTTCGTTATGAAATAGATTTTTCTTCATCTAAGAGCCAGTTTAAATTAATTATATTGTGTTCTTTATTATGCTTTTATTATCGTAATATTTACTATGTGGATAAAAATGACTGATCACTACAAATACTGAAGCTCAAAAGCTTTAATTATTGCAGTAACTGAATTGTAATTAGTGTAGATTTAGCGTTAAAGTATGTAATTATTAATTATTTGATACGATTAGATATATGATTTTGTAGATACATTGCAATGCGCTTTATGCTATTACTTTCTTCTATCTATAATAGATGAAAGTATTGTAATCGAAATTTTTTTCGACTTGTGGTTTTTGACGGATTTACACGTTTCAAGGGTCACAGATCCTGAAAAACACGTTTTTACAAAATGCCTGTCTTTCCGTGTGTCCTCTTTGTATCATTGAAAAGTGTAAGAAGTTATGCATAGAACTGAATCAACCTTCATGCAATATGCTTTTGGCTAGTAGGTCCCAGTTGAAATTGGAGAAATTCCGGCAGAACTGGGATCTGCGATAGCGATTTTTGAGCCATTTTTCTTATTGTATCATCGGAAAGTGTACGAAGTTGTGCATAGAAGTGAACCAAACTTTATATATAGGGTAAAGTGCCCATATTTCGTCCCCCTTAATTTCTCCACTTCTGCGAAAGTGGCGCAACTTATGACGCAAGGCACAGGGAACGGAAGGTAAAAGGGGTCGGTATTGAAAGTTTCGTTCGCCAAGACGCATACATAAATTAAAGACGCCCAATTTCCTATTTTTAGAAGACCTAAGTTCTTATTTCGTCGTTTGTAGAACGTTATTTACTGTACTGTAGATATTTATTTCTTATTCATTGCATGTACTTTACGTAGGTAAGATGCTGACAGTAACATACATACAGTGAGTTTTAGGACGCTCAGTTCATCTTACAGGAACTGAAACTCCGCCATATTGGGAAGTAGCGTGCCTCCCCAATTTCGTCCCCCTTGCAGTTCTTATTTTCGTCACGGGGGTCGAAATCAGGAATGCTTTTTCATAGCAATTTTTTCAATTTTTTTCCTCATGTTTGGATGGCTAATGTTTCGTTGTGTTATTCTTTCACTGATATTTAGTACATTTCTTTGTGCCTTACTTTAATGTAAATTAAATTACTTACTCATTTAGAAATAAATTTTGATTTAGTTATAAGTTAAGCCTCGGCTTATTGGATTTTTTGGTGGGACGAAATTGGGACCATTTTTTTTTCTTTTGCATTTTTTAGATACTTCTGAAAAAACAATTTTTCGCATTGTTAAATTTTTTTCGTATGATATTTGCCTATGTGTCTATGTGCGCGAGTAGTTAGTCAACGTAAAATCCGAATTTGATAGATTTTCACTGAAAATTACAACATTTAAGGCCTAAAAGTGACTGTGGGGACGAAGTATGAGCACTTTACCCTATTGTTTTCACTATCGCCGTCAGGTCCCAGTTGAAGTTGGGGATATTCCGTCAGAAGGAGGCGCTGTTATAGCGACTTTTGTGCGATTTTCTCAATTTTTTGTAGTTTAAGTGAAGAATTTCTGAATATTTTTTGACGAAATTTTATACTGATGCTCGTATTCACCCTCTGCCTCAACCTGGAAAACCTCGGTTGAACGCTCGAATGTAATTCACGATAAATCTTATTGGAGCTGATCAAGGCGAAGCCCAATTGGATTAATGACGAATAGCATTTGAGCGTTAAATCGAGGTTCGCTAGGTTTAGATAGATGGTAAATACGAACATTAGATGTAAAGTAATAGGCCCATGTTTGTATAAAATTTTGGAGAAAACCTGTCTGAAGGTGGCGCTGTGATAGCGAATTTTGTTCGAATTTCCGGACGGGCGCGGTAGCTGTTAAAAAAAAAAAAATCATTCTGAATCGCCCAATTGTTCAATCTAGGTTTAATTTTCATATTTGTAATAAGCAAGATTTTTCACGTTTCTTTTTTATATAGATTACCCATTGATTAGACTTTATTACGAAATCCTCCCTCCTGGTTTTGAAACATTTAATGGCAAAAAACTTGAATTGTAATAAAAAATAAATGACAGATCTGGTAAATATTCATTTTTTGTTTCTAAAATACATAATTGAAAAAAATACACTTTTTGGAGTATTAACATGTATGAGATAGAAGAAAGTTCTGGGATTGGCACATCTGACTAGTTTAAATTATCTAAAATAAAATTAAATATACTACAATGTATTCATACAATGAATTAAAATTGTATAAAGAGCTCTTGTGTATTAACTTCTTCAGGAAAGATTTTTTATAGTGAGAAAAAAAATGACCTTTTTTTTTCACGATTTATTCATTTTATATTAATAGGAGTTCAAAAAGCAGAAAAAAACGAAAAAACAATAAAAATTCACTCAAATAATAATAATAATAATAATAATAACGTCCACATTTGTGGCCACTGAGTGTTAATGATAATTTATGAGTTAAATTATTTCTTATAAAATAAAAAACTTGCAGTAAATTCTTTTTGACATTTCTACAAATTATTGAAACTTAATATATTTAATATATCTAATATTATTTTTATCAAATATTAACGATTTCTTCAAACAATCCAAAAACACTGACTGCCGAAAAATTACCTCACGTTTTTTTTATAAGTCTGTAATGTACCAAATCTAACTGTACCAAACCATAAAGTTTTTACTTCTTTTGTTGAGGGATTCTGTAGTGAATAAGTTATTATCAAATTTTTGTGCTTTTTATTATCGACAGTAATTATAATTATAAAATGTTCTTTCGGCATGTGCCGAGAAAAAAAGGTAGCTTTCATATTTCTTGGTTTTAAAATTCTGCAAGTTTTACTCTTACTACGAAACTAATATTACTCAAATTTTAAGAAGCTAAAATGCGACGAACCCAATAAGAGAATATTCGTCAATGCTGAATTTGAATGAAAATTGCGCCAAATTAGTAAGCTATAGCCAAGTTGGCATCATTTATGGTTACTTTTTGGTCGTCAAATTTGGCGATATTTCGTGAAGTGTCGCCAAGCTTGGCAAGGATTTGAAGCTAACGGATATTAATAATATCTAAGCATTGCGCGGCAGTGCACGGTGCAAATGGCCGCCATTTTGAAACAAGATGGTTGATGAAGCTGGCCAACGAACTCAGTCGAGACATTCATATGTACTATGCACATTAGGGTGGAACGAAAAAAATAAATTTTTAATTTCGATATGTAATAGAGATAAAAAGTTGTCTAATGCCTTTGATAAGACAGTGTTAAAATATTTTAACAATCATAATATATTTAGAGGTGCCGCAAAAGACTTGAATATATGTATTTTTAAGTAGATTTTACGAATTTTGATAAATTCGGTTTAGTAAAAAAAAAAAAAAAAAAAAAAAAAAATATTTTAAATACCAAATGCCTGTTTTCAATTTTTAAATAATACACATAAACTACTTTACAGTAGATATTTACAGTTTTATACTGCATACCTTTAATATTTATGCTACTAAATCTTGCATCTTTTAATTTCCATTATTTTAGATTTTTAACAGTATTTCGTAATAACATTTCGATTAACATTACTTTTAACTTAAAAACGCGGCAAAACATTTTTTAGTTCTGAAAATTAATAGCAAATGGAGAACAGTACTTGTTTTGAAGTGACCTTGATTCAGGCGGAATATTATTGCCTGGTGTAAGGTAGCGGAGGAGGAAGAGAAGCATGTAACTATAGAAATGGTCTGGTCACATGTTTCTGTTGTCAGTCAGTGCAGGCAAACAAATCGTTTGAGTAACAAATGTTTTTATGCTGTTCTTTACTGGATTTTATTTTGTTTATGAATATGTCAGTTTGAATATTTGTATAATAATTTATTAGTTAATACTTTATCTTTAGAGTGATGGCAGTGTCAAGACCAGTTCAGACCAGACAAAAGTTGGAATGCCCAATTTTTGGGTACCTTAAACAATTAAGTGATATAAGATTTTCAACTTATTATGACAGTATGAAATATTATCTTTATATTCGAAATGAGCTGAAACCAGACAAAAAATCAATAGAACGAACGGTGAGTGAAATTCTTGATATACTTATTAAGAAAGTTCAATCTATTTGGTCGCCAGCATCTATTCCTGTAGTATCTCGCACTCGCATGTTAGAAATGGAAAAAACCTATCACGATAAATACAGAAGTATTTTAAGATCAAAAGGTAGAAAAGGTACAGAAAAATATGATTTGATTGCAGTAAAATTTTTAAATGAAAGCAAATGTCTTTTTTATGTAGCAACCTGTAAGTGCAAAGAATTTTCTGTCTGTAAGTGCGAAAAAAGAAAAAAAGTAACTAAACTTGAGAAAGATTTTTTACTTGACCAAAGAACAGTGAGAAAAATGTGTATAAGTGGAGTCTATAAAGTTATTTCCAAGATTTTAACACAAAGAGAAGAGAGGAAGCAACAGGTAATACAGCAACAATTAAAGTATAACTACAATCAGAAATTAGTAGTTAAGGCTACTAGAAAAGCTGAAAATGATGCCATTCAATCAGATCCTGAGCAAAAATTTAAAGAAACCTTAATATACAATCCCAAAAATTCCTATACTTCTTTTTTGGATTCAACTACAAGCGAGCAAATGCGAGTAGCACTTCCAACAGTAGCAAGTGCTTGTGACCGAACTGGGGTTTCAGACAGAGTTGCTGCGACTATTGCAAGTGCTGTTCTTAAAGATGTTGGAATGATTACAGAGAAGAACAACAATAAGGTAACTGATAGGATGAAAATTCGAAGAGAGAGATCCAAGAATCGAACAAAAGAGATAGTAAGAAGCCTTAACCGAGTTGGAAATAATATAGGTTTGTTTTTCGATGGAAGAAAAGATAAAACAATTGTGCAAGATAAAAAAGTAAACAAATTTTACAAAAAGACGGTCATCGAAGAACATATTCCTTTAGTAAAAGAGCCCAATTCATCCTTTCTAGGAAATATAACCCCTGCTTTTGGAACAGGTGAAGCTATAAAAAATAGCATGACAGCCTACTTTAATGGTAACAATCATTTAAATATATCAACTGCAATTGCTATTGGGTGTGACGGCACAGCCACAAACACTGGAGTTAATAACGGTGTGATTGCTTTAACAGAAAAAGATCTAAATGAGCCACTGCAGTGGCTGATTTGTTTGTTACACTTAAAGGAATTGCCTTTGCGCCACCTGTTTCATGAATTATATGGAAAAACAAAGGGTCCTAAGGAATTTGGCGGGGTTTTCGGCCAACAACTTGAAAATTATAACGAACTTCCAGTGGTTAAGTTCTTGCCACTAAAATTTCTAAAATTTAAAAAAATTCCAATGGCCGCCATTTTGAAACAAGATGGCGGATGAAACTGGCCAACGAACTCGGTCGGGACATTGGTATGTATTATGCATATGAAAAATTTCATCAATTCGGTTAAAAAATTCGAGAGTTACAACATGACAAAATTCAGATATAAATATATGTATAGTATATATATAATTTTATTAATATTATTAATATTTATTGTTAATTTATCAAAATTAAACCATTGTATATGGTTAAATAAAATAAATGATTGTTTTTTGCATTTTATTATTCTTTTCAATTAAGTGAATTATTATCTTTGTCAAAATACTTTTGAGCGCTACTGTATTATTTAAAAAACTGTTTGAACAACTATTTGTAAGCAAAAAAAGTAATTACAACAGTTAAATTCAAACTGATATTACATCTTGATTTTTTTTGAAAAGAAAGCTCATTTATTTCACTTTTTCAGAAAATTAATGCATAAATTTACATCAATTAAACTTAATATTATTGTTGTTATAGTAAAGAAATATCTATAGATTGCTGTTAAAAACAAAATTTGATTTTAAAAATTTGAAAATAAAACAGCGAAAAAATTATAATTTTATGTTAAATTTGGACTTTTTGTAAAAAAATCCTTATTTTTAAGGCTCTTGCGGCACCTCAAGATATAAATTTAGAACGAAAAAAATTCGTAGTTTTATTGTTAACATATAAATACAACTTTTAATTGCTATTAGAAAAATATTTGCTGAAAAAAATATTTTGCCCTATACTTTCGTTCCACCCTAATGCACATACTTAATATTATCCAAATCGGTTAATAAATACGAGAGTCACAGCATGACAAAAATCAGGTTGTTTGAAAATATCAACCACTCTAGAAATTCAAACTGCTATATCTCAGCCATTTTTTAAGATAAAGATGAAACAAAACATGCTTCGGAATCCTTGTATTTAGGTCAAATTCTTAAGAAAAAATATTTTTCAGTTTTTAATTTATTTGCACGCTTTTAAAATTTATAAAAAAATTTAAATTGCCGCCATTTTGAAACAAGATGGTGGATGAAGCTTGCCAATGTACTCGGTCGAGACATTGGTGTGTACTATGCATACAATTAATTTCATGCAAATCGGTTTATAAATACGAGAGTTATCGCATGACAAAAATCAGATATATATATATATATATATATACACACATGATCGAATCGATGAAAATATACCAAAATTTTTCGGAAGTGCTTTCCTCCGGACGGCTGCAATAGGTAACTTTTTACTTTTTGTAATGAAAGCTACCTAAAAACTAAACGTCTACATATGTAGCCAAGGGCATAAAGAGGTTAATCTACTAGCAAGTAATGTAAATATGAAATTTAACTGTTTCTTAGTAAGCAAAAGCTGAAGTTATATTAAGCATGTTATAAGTTTATAAGACCTGAATAAGTATGACCCAGCAGAGTTAGGAGTGACGGGGTGCAACAAATTTAGCATTTTTTTTTTTTTTTTTTAACTCTAGAACTACCGTGAGCCATCATTTTGACGGCTACCGTATGAATATGTTTCGGTTCAAACCAAAAATTTGATAATGAAATAAGTTTAAACCATAAAATGAAGAAAAACGCGAAATAATAAAGTTAAACTGTTTTAAATCAAAAGTCTGGTGTGAAATATTTTTATAAAATTTGACTCAAATTTCCGGTAGTTCTAGTGTTAAAAAGTTTCACTAGAAAATTTGCATATGTGTTACAGGTGAAGTCTTAAAACAACTTTTTGTCAAACTCATATTTCAAAAAGCAACTGAAAACAGCCATTTAGATTCAACTTGTAATTGCAATCTAGATTGATAAAACATTTACTTTGTTGTTTATATTATTTATAATAAAAGGAAATATTCTATTAAAACGGTGAATTAGAAATGTATGAAGAGTTATTATGTATTAATGTTTAATCTACAAAATAATGTAAATATGAAACTGATTATTTAACTGATTCTTAGGAAGTATAAGATCAAGTCATTGTAATGTAAGCATATTTTAGCTGTATGTAGAAAGCTAGTGCACCAAATTTATGCATATTTTTAAAATATGCAATAAATGAAATAATAGTTAAAATAAATGAAGGGTTTAAAAAAATAAAATCAATGAAATTCATGTCGGGACGCTATATTTGAAATATGAACATATACGACAGTTATGAATATCTATTTGAAAAAGTATAATTGCTAAAGATTTTGTGAATGTTTTAAAATATATTTTACTGTGACATAATCTGTTAAGAAGACACAGGCACAGGGATCCTTTTCTGTATCACATTCAAAGCAGAATAACTATCCTAATTTGTTCATTTGTTTTGAGTATGCTTAAATATCGTTTAAAAATGACTTATTTGCTCTTTGCAATTATATTTTATAGTTTCAATCTTTATCAGATTTGATTATACTAATACTATATATCGAAATACATTCATTCGTTTAGAATGTGTCATATTGTGATAATGTAATGTGCAAACGCAAACATTCAAAATCATCTGCCTGGATCATTTTCAAATTTTCATTCAGTTTCATTCTTCTTTTTATCAAATCTACTTGTAATATAAAGAAATTTATTTGAATGAATCACGTTTGTTCACAAGAATTAAGTTTCTTAAAACATCTCAAAATGTTAGATAAACTCTGGGATAAGATATTTCGATTGCCTTACAACAAAATATTTTGACAATTTTGCTTCTCAATTTTTTTTTTATTATTATTATTTTAACACAATTTATGTGTTATCTTAAGGATGGAAATAATATTTTACAGCCAACTTTGAGTGACTTTTGCACAACTTATAATGACATTAAAATTTCAGAAAGACATAGGGGAAAGTAGGGTAATGACGCTCAGCGGGCAATCCCGCTCGCCCGCCCAAATATATCTAAACAGAATAGAATTGAAAACGTGCGATCGGTACCGGCACCTAGCGAACTTAATCCTAAGTCCCCAGTAAGGATATAGTGCCCGTCGGGAGGAAAGTATTTGTTTGTCCTCACGTTATTAGTTTGAAGTTGTTTTAGAATAAAAATCTACAACAACTAACTTGAAGGTAAGTGTACATTCTTATTTTCAAACGTTCATTTACTCATTTTCTAAAAATTATATACATTTAACTGTACGTTCATTCCTTTATTTATTTTTTTAGTGCTTTGTTACGCCAATTATAAATAACTCCAACTTAAATGTTGTATTCAAATTTTGAGCAGAATTACCCTATCATGTCGGGCATTACCGCTCAATCCATTGTTAATTAACCTTTAACTGATGTCACGCGGTCTCCCAGACCCCGCGACTCCCAGCTGTAAACACTTTTACAGCTTTTTACTTTTCTGTACTGAAGTTAAATAATATGAATAAAATACTTTTTTCATGCAATTTAACACACATGCTCCTAAGAGAAATACAACGATATTGTTAGGACAAAATTTAAGTAAATTCAACCATTTGAGTTATTTTTTTATTCATTTTATTCGAGGGGTCTGAGAGACCGGATCACACCAGTTGTGTGACAAATTTTAGTCACATCAGTTAAAGGTTAAATAAAACTATAAAAATAATTTCTAAAACTTTTATGCAGATTAGTTGATTGCAAACTGTTCTTTATGCTTTGGAGTTACACTCCATTAATAAAATACAGTAAATTCTGTCTAAGGCGGACTCTGTGTAAGCCGGAAATCTGTCTACCGCGGAAACTTCTTCAAGTACCAGCAAACCCATAGAAAATTACATTAATTCATGCTGCATAAGACGGAATCTGTCTAACGCGGAAACGGAAAGGATTTTAAGATCCCACCGAAAACAAATTTTTGCATAAGGCGGAAAAAAGGATATTTTAAAAAAGGCACTTCATTTATCAAACTTCAAAATTGTTAAGTCAAATACTCAAAGTCGAGGATGTCAGTTAAATTCCGTAACACTTTGAAAAAGTTAATTCAAAAGAACAGAAACTGTTTAAATTTAAAATAATTCTTACTTATGTAATTTTTTCCTATACAAAATTGCATTTAAAAGTTATTTCTAGTAGAATGAAAATTTATGAAAATATATATTTTCTAAAGTACAATATATTATACTCTATGGTTGTACTCAAATTCAAAATAAAAACATTCTATCTCATTCTCGAAGTTTATTATTATTTTTTTTTGTGTGTGTGTGTGTGTGTGTGTGTGTGTGTGTATCTAAACTTCCAATTCGCATGTATTACAGCAGTACTAAGAAATTGAATAGCGTTTCTCATTTATCTATAAAGACAAAGAATCTTTCAGAATTTCAGTTATCAATCGATTTTCGGGTCAGGAAAATCAATGACAGATAGTCAAAGATCGAGGTTTTTTTTTTTTTGTTTTTTTTTTTTTTTTTTTTTGTTTTTTTTTTTTGGAGGAAGGGGGAGCTTTTTTGCATAAGCCGGAATATTGTCTACCACGGAAATTTTTCTCAGTCCCAACCGATTCCGCCTTAGATAGAGTTTACTGTATTGATTTTTTGTGTAAATTTGACCAGCTGGTCATGTTTTCCCGTAAGTGAGCGTCATTCCCCTACTTTCCCCTATACATCGCTGAATAATGGTTTGTTCTTCTTAATATTAAACGAAAGAAACTGCTTTTATTCGGCCTTCGCAGAAAACAATTTTGAACAATACATTAGTTTTATGAAACAACTACCAAAAGGGTTACAAAAATTCACGAAAATTTGGTAAAACCTGTTCTATATTGTTTTTTCTTGAAGAGTGAGAAATTATCTCAGATATATTTTAACCATATTATATCATTTTATCGTGGATCTTATCAAACTTCAATGGTGCAACACTCAGCCTTATGTTAAGATTCAAGGTTTTACCCAATGATACACTATTTTGAACATCCTAAATAGGCATGATTGTCATAAAGGAATGTAAAGCACACAGGTGAATCGTTAGATACGCCATTGTTCTGATTTGACCAGCGTAAAAAAGATCCTAACACAATAAATGTGCAGTGAAGCGAAAAATTTGAGAACCACTGCTTAGCTCATTGTCTGAATTTCGTTTTTTTTTTTCTTTCTTTTAACACTTTTTAAAGATTTAATATGTTACGGCAAGTCATAGTCAAACTCATATATAAGTAAAGATCGTTTGTCGGTAGGTGAATAAAATGTCAGTAAGTAACCATACCAAAACCATCAAATTTCAAACATCGCTTTATCGAAGAGCTGCAATTGAATATTATAGATCTAGTGAGAATCTTTAAAAAATAATGCTGCTATTCATTTTTCAACAAAATTAAAAATAAATCATACTGCCGCTTTGAATTTTAGTGTAGAATGCATATCAATGTTTTAGAATATTTTGCTCAGTGAAAACAGTGAAATTTCTTTTCCTTTTCTTGTTTGAAATATTCTTAATTCTACTTTAAACAGTCCTTTAATCTGTTCCTTAGTCGTTGCGCAAAGAAATATTTAACTCTAATTTCCCCATCTTTGTTTCGATCACTATTATATTACAAATATTTTACAATTTATTTGTAAATTTTTATAAATAAATTGACATTTCTGAAAAAATTGTAATCAAGAATACATACAATATTTCCAAATATCATCTACTTTATCCCTCTTCATTTCACTTTATTTTTAGACGCATTCCTTTTCTTCATTAATTCATCATCGATCAGAAGAGAGAGTTCAGTTACCTCTTGGTACCAAATCTCACCCAGCGCAGGTTAGAGTGAAATTGCTTGCCATTATTACTTACATTGTGTAAGGGGAAAAAATCAAAGGATTGATATGAAATATATTATAGCAGTACCGCATACTAACTACTTGTAAGAATCGTGTAGAATGACGAAATGACCTCTGAAAATTAAAAAAAAAGTAACTTTTAATTGTCTTACTGTATATTTCTTTGAACCTATCAGTTATATGACATGAAGGGTCGTGCGAAAAAATGATACTCCCCCAGCAAACTCTGCCACAAATCAACTATAAAAATAGAATTAGTACCAATCGATTAATAATAAAGTCTATTAAATAATGGAAAGCTTAACTTATGCTTTCAGGGTAGTCTAACATTGAAATTTTAATAAATTTAGAACAAACACCTAATTTTGACATGATATTTGGATTCTTTGGTAGCTTTTACCTTCGGATACCAAACGGGAAGTCATATGGTCAAGTGGTTGAGGGATTATGCAGATTTAAATTTTGGAACCTCGAATGTTAATTTCATTTTTAACCCGGGAGAACGCGTACATACCTAGGGTATGAATGGTATTTACTTTGTCAACAATATATAAAAATAGAGATCGTTACTTTTTTTAATTGGAGATAATTTTGCGAAAAAAGAAGTTGAAAATTACTTTCATAAAGATAGTGGTGACAATTGTAAAAACCATACGCACTCCTGGTATATCAGACCCGGCGCGCGTCCTCACGGGTTAATTGTTTCAAAACAGATTTCAACGCGGGTGGCCTTTTTAATCATTACTCAAAAAACTACTTGACGAAATCAGCTATAATTTTGGATTCGCATACTTGAATCTTCTAGAAATCGATTTCTGTTAAAAATTTTAAAGTTTATAGTATACATATATAGATACACTATATGACCAAAGGTGACCGGTCACTTGTGATTTTAGACGTTTTGTTAAATATCTAGAAAAATACATGAGGAATTAACCTCCCAGCAAACACATACCTTTCGGCACACGATCGAACCGCAACCGGCAGTGTCGGTTAAGTGTCGGCATCGACACGGTGGTTTTGGTAAAGTTTCGGCAGTATATCGGCAACTGAAACTTAAGAATCTGCTTTTTCCACTACCGGTTACCGTAATTGGTCCCCTTATGGTTACATATCGGCAAGCGACTTATACCAGCAAGTGACGCAGGACCGATATGTGATATCTGATAGTGGTACGATTAGATGAATACTAAAATCGGTCCGAATTCGGAGTTTTTAGTCTTAGCCGACATTTTTTCTTTTACTTAATTTTGTGTGAGTTTCAGTTTTGATAAGAGTTATATATTTCACATAAAATTCCAATTGTGATAAACATAAAAATTGTCAAAAAAAGCCTATATTTATTTATTTAAAAAAATGTTTTGAATTCATTTTTAAAAGGCTATACAATTTTTTGAATCATCAAAAGATTCTTTTAAATCGTTCCTTAAAATTATTATTCATAATAAACTTAACCGTAGAAAGAAAAGAAAAATACTTCATAAGTTAATTCAAATTATTTTCCAATTATATATTAATTTTAAAAATAATAGCTAAGTTTCTTATTTTATTTAAAAATCAAATTATTAAAAAGCTTTTGAAATTATTTTACAAGCTATGAAAATATCAAAAAATCTACACATCTTTTTAGCATTAAAATTTAAAAGAAAAGATTCCGAAATTTCTCCCTTCTAAAAAATTATTTACTAAACAAAAAAAAAAAAAAAAAAAAAAAAAAAAAAAAAAATATATATATATATATATATATATATATATATATATATATATATATATATATAATAATAATAATAATAATAATATTTCTATTTTATTTTAAGATTAAAAAATGCTCATAAGTAAAAGAATAAATATTGCTACATTGTCATTAAAAATATATTCTACTTTAAATCATCAAATGACAGATAATGAATTCTTATTCTAATTAAAATTTTAATTAAAGTGATTAATTTCCAACTTTATTTATTAAAATAAGTTTTTCCATGTTAAAACCAGTATGTTGTGGCCATCACAAAACTTTCTTCTATATAAAACACGCCAATTCAATCATTTAAATAGTAGAAGAAATTACATCAATTTATCACCAATTCATATCAAAGTATATCTGAATTTCAAATTTGATGAAAATTCGTGCATTAGTTCTTGAAATAGAGCTATAGCGGAAATTCTGAAAAAATGCAGCATTGCAGCGCCACCTGTGAGCGATTTACACCAAAACACAAACAGCACCAATTGATATCAAGGTATAAGGTATACCTGAGTCTGAAGTTTGATGAAAATTCGTGCATTAGCTATTGAGATAGAGCTATAGTGGAAATTCTCAAAAATGCAGCATAGCAACGCCACCTGTAGAGCGATTTGCACCAAAACATAAACAGCACTAATTCATATCAAGGTATACCTGAATCTGAAGTTTGGTGAAAATCTGAGCATTAGTTCTTGAGATAGGGCTATTGCGGAAATCGCGAAAAATGCAGCATAGCAGCACCACCTGTGGGGCGATTTACACCAAAAACTAATGAGCACCAATTTATATTAGGGACTACTGGAATATAAATTTTTATTAAATTCCGTGGATTAGTTCTTGAGATAGAGCGCTCATAAAATTTGTGTCACATACAGGCAGACCCACAGACTCACAGACAGACATTTTGTAAAAACATATTGTTTTTTGGAATCTCTGACCCCTAAAACGTGTAAATCCGTCGAATACCGGAAGTCGAAATTTTTCATGAATCCAATACTTTCTTCTTGTAAAGATAGAAGAAAGTAAAAATATGTTTTATAAATTAACGCAACGCATGTAATTATATTATAATAACTAATAAGAAAATCTTATTAACTGATCAAAACCTCTAAAAATAATTAATTTCATTAAATATTTAATAATTTTTAAAATTTATAAAAAAAACCAATTCGTTTGCTTTAACTAGTTCGCTAAAATATTTATTTCATTCATTTAAATACTAAATTAACTTTTAAATAAATGCGGATGAGACAATTACAAAAAAAAAAAAACAACTTTAAAACTCTTCAAAATTCCAATTTTCCCATCTACGATCTATCCACAACAACAAGCTATCACTTAAAGAAATGTCTTCCCCGTATTACCCCATAAGAATCCTCCCCGCAGCAAGGCTCAGTGGCTGAGTGGTTAAGGCGTTTACTTTCTGTCCCTGGGGTCCTCGGATCGAAACCAACCTGTTCCAACGCCGAAATACGCTCCCTTGAAATATTGACAAAGACACATGTCAAGATGGCTAATAGATGGCGCCATCAAAAAAAATTTTTTTTTTTTCAATTTATGCTGCTGTCGGGCTGCAGCCGGCATGGTATCCTGCCGACAGTCTCGCCGATCTTGCCGGCACCGGTCCGAACAAGTGCCAGCCCAACGGATCGACTATCGCCCGGGGGACCACAAAAGTGTTGGAACCGATATCGGCAACCTGATATCGTGCCGTTACCGCCAGAATCGGCAAGCGGCAGTCGTCCGATTGCTTCCCGATAGCTCTGTGTTTGTTGGGCTGAAACTGCAGGTGTGTAAGCAATGTAGTTTAGCGGCCATATATTTCCGCGAAGATTTTTTCCCGAAACCCCATAAGAGACCGTCAACAAATTGAAAAAGAACGAATATCTTTTGGATAGCCCTGTAAAAACTAATGTAGCAAAAGCGTTGTTATTTTTTGGAACAACGGATTTCGAGCTTACTCTATCGACGATAATTTTCAGAATTTTCAAGCTATGATTTTGAGACTTTCACAAAAGTTTCTCTGTATACTTAGCTAATACATTATGTATATTGTATTTTGATTGCATTCGAGCATGCACAGTGAAACATTTTTTAGTAAATCTGATAATTTTTCATCCAATTTTTGTGGTTTTTTAATTCTGATTGCAGGGTATTATGTACAATATTGTTTGTCATATTTTCTGAAAAGAGCTTTTTTTTATATTAAGAACACTCTGCAAATTATAAGCAAAAAAATTGGTGAAATTTGGGACTGTTTTTGTAAAAACTTTAATTTTTCTACGAGTATACATGCTATCCTCATAAAAATGAACACAGTATATTAAAATAATCCACGTATTAATAATCTCGAGTTTTAACGCTTTTGCTACATTAGTTTTTGCAGGGTTATGCAAAAGATATTCATTTTTTTTTTCAATTTGTTGACGGTCCCCTATGGGGTTTCGGGAAAAAATCTTCGCAGAAATATATGACCTATGCTATACTGTTTACACACCTGCAGTTTCAGGTTAATTCCTTATGTATTTTTCTAGATATTTAACAAAACGTATAAAATCGCAAGTGATTATAATATTAACTACAATGTATATAAATTACGAAATTAATATGATTTAGAGCCTTGCACGTCACGGGTTATACCCGAACCTGGAAATTCTATTTTAAGTCAATTAGAATTACGACTCGAACCCGATAATTTTTTTTTCATTAACCAGCAACCGAACCCGAACAAGAAATGAAAGAAAATTAATATATGCTTTAATAATGGATAAGTACTCTGCAGTTAAATTTCTAATATAAATTTTTATGTAGAAAAATGAACATGTATATACTCATTAATTTTCTTATACGTATACATATAGCTTTTTCCATTTGGAAATATTCAGGACATTCATTGAAAAATCTCGTCAACCCGAACCCGGCTTTCAAGAGTCAAAATCGAACCCGAACCCAAAAACATTTAAAGTCAGCCCGACCCGCAATGGAACAATAATTGTTAACCCGACCCGACCCGTGGGTCGAGTCGGGTTCAAAAACAGTGAGGTTACACAACCAGATTCAGGACTCTAATATGAGTATCATGAAATTATTTAATAATACTCATTGTACTCATAGAGTGTCACTGTGACACTCTATGTGTGATCATGTGCATTCTGAATTATGGAACGCCTATTTGAGAAGGTTTTTTTAGGAAAAATAGGGGAGGGATCAGTTACAGTACTTCTCTTTATGTCACCACGTTTCTCACAAAGCAAAGTTATTTAGTTGGAAATAATGTTAAAATATCTTCCTTATAGTTAAAGTTACAAACAAAAATCCGGGTTCAGTTTGTAGTGTGCTACCCTGTAATTTTGACAGATTAAGTAGTTTGATACCCTGGTTTCCTATCCTTAAAATGTTCATCTTGATGGGTACTATAATATCATTTTTATTCTGTAAAAGCAGTTTATGAACACTCTGTATTTTTTCATAATTTCTCTTTTTTGAAAACAACATAACATTGGTTCAAATGTTGACAAACCCCTATTGCATAAGAAGATAATACAAACATGAAATATTAGTTTGCTCTACGTGTAAACTCACCAGAGAGGAAACGTCATTATTTTTATTTTCACTACTAGGAAGTGGGTCAAGAAGGTGAACTACGTGAGATGATTGGAAAAATTAAGTATCAAGTAGAAATATTTCTGCTCATAATACCATAAGAAGTTGTAATAAACATTCAGGTGCTTTTTCACTTTTATTTCATGAGTCATTGTCAACTAGATTTCGCATGACGGTACGAGTATTACCATGTGTGAAAGCCTGAGAAATTTTCATTGTAATGCATTGAATGCAGTGAAACTGGAATGTAGGTTTCGTGATGTGAAACCGTGGAACCGTGGATATTTCTGCGATAGGCTTGTTGTACTTCGATAAATAAATAAATAATAAATAAAGACTTGACATATAAATCTAGGGAGTAACCATGCAGCTCTCGAATTATAAATTTTGCATATTATGTTAGGAAATATTAATTTAAAAGAAGGAAGAAAAAAATTCCTTGTATGCCAGAAATGTTTGTAAAATTTTAATGTACCCCCGTAGCCACTCAAGATACCAGAAATAATTCCTTTATCTACCCTTTGAAGATAGACAAATCAGAAACTTCAGAAAACTAAAGATTCTGAGGGTTTATGAAAACATTTAAGAAATTGAAGGGCTCAATTGCTGCCCATAAATTTCAGAAACGAAATTTTTTATAATTTAGGAAATCTTGTTCTTTTCTGAGATTTTTAATTGGTTCTTTTAATAAAAGTATAGGAAAATAAGAGAAAATTTTCCAGAACCGTATAGGCAACTGTGACAGTAGATCGAATTGTTAAAATACATGGTTTTTCCACCTTTATTATAGCGTATATTTTTTCTAATTTTAAAATTATTAATGAAATTCTCATTTATAAAACGAGCAGTGTTTTTTAAATTAAAACGATCAGGATAATATATCAGTTATTAAAAAGGTTATAGGATTTTTGTTAATAACACTTTATTTTTTAATTTCTTCTTGTACGACACGATCTTCTTCAAATCGGGCAAAACCCCTGTTAACGATATCTGAGCTAGGTGGTTAATTATTCCACAGATTGGATGGGAGCAACTATCAGATGCACTTGGAGATGGTCAACGTAGAGTCACAACAAGTATTGCAATGTGCCATCAGTAGGGCGCTGGCAGGCTTCAATGGTGCCATGACGTACAGTGTTGAATTCAGGCATTTTTTTTTCCTTAGAGGAGGGAGGATTTTTGAAACTCCGGTTGACGGGAATTCACACTTTTGACAATATATATACACAAAATCCCAAATCTAGCCGGCGGAGATCAATGATTCGAAGGGGGTGTCCCCAAGGGGGTGCCCCCCCCCCCCGGCGTCACACACTGAATTCTTCACTGGTCGCATACCACTATTAACGTACCGACGATCGATTAAAAAAAGGTGTTTCGCACCAGCCCCAGACTACAAATATAGACTTGCTGCAGTGCCCTTCATCGACAAAGGCCCGAATCTACAGTCCTCTCGGAATAAGAGGAACAATTCTTTAACCATGATAATATATATATTTAGTCATACATTTTTCTTTTTTGCGATCTAAAACTTAAATTCAGTTTTTGTCCCAGGGTATTCAAATGGTCGAATTAGGGAAAAGGAAAATTTAAATTCAATAAAAGACTATTTATTTATTTTTTGTAATTAATATATTTCGCATTTTAAATATTGGAACGTTGTTAATTTACTTGCAGGAATTGTTTTATTTATTCATATCATAAATTTTCAGACTAAAAAAATACCCATTCAATAAACGGGATCGTGCTATATTTTTCAATGGTTAAATTTAATTGATTATCCTTTTTTTAATTATTCATACTTCACTATAACTTATCTCAAACACTTTAAAGCTCTTTTCATCTTGTTTTCTATATCGTTTGTTTTGACATACTTTATGAATATTAAAGCTTTTTCATTGTGCGGTTCTTTTCTATAATAGTAATCCTTGCAAGATTTCTTATATTTCTCGTTTTCCAGCTATCTTATTTTCGCTGAGACCGGAAGGTGTAGTTAATAAAATGTATGAAAGTGAATCAGCTTTTAGTAGCATATATCTTTAAATAAAGGATGCAAATAAAGAAAACGGCCTTCATATTCCTTTTCAAACAAAATACAGTCAGATTACATGGCGTTTCTGTTATCAAGTGTGAACCTCTACAAAACACTTTTTACTAAATTTTAATTAATTAATTAAAAAAATTGTCTTATGATTTATAACCTTTTTTTTTTAAAAATAACGTTTTCAAAGACGATATTGTTAGCGATGAACTAATTTTTTTCTGAGCGCTGGGTGCTTGTGTGTATGTGTTTAGGCAAGAGGCAAATTTGACCATTATGCCATGAATGCACTGCATTGATGCGGTTCTCAAAAAATATTTTTTTCCATTCAGCAGCACGAAAATTTTTGACACATTCACGGTTCCATTTTTATACGGAAAAGTATAAAATTGGCAGACAGGAGTACTGAAGTGATTTGGAATCGAATAGAGTTTTTCGCTTTACGATAAATGTATTACATATTGAGTTATTACCGAATGTTGGCCATGCCAACATTTCCCGGGCTATTGTGTCTAGAAATTCTGTTCAAAACATTAACTTTAATTGCTTTTCTAAAACAAAAACCGCTATAAATGGAAAATGCTATTCCATTTCATAGTTCCTTAACCCTTTAACTGTTCCTTTTTTTTTTTTTTTTTTGACTCAATAAATTAAAAATAAGGACCCGGCACCAGTTTTATTGTACTAAAACATTTGGCTTTGTACAATCGAAAAAGGCATGCCATTTAACACTAGAACGCACGGATATTTTACTCAAGTTTCATAAAAATATTTCACTCCTGAATTTTTATTTAAATTTATTTAACTGATTTATTTAACGTAATTCTGCGTTTCTTAAATGTAACTTATTTTATGAAAAAAAATCTGGCTCCAATGTTCATTTAATCATGTGGTCGGAGCCGAAAATTTGCGGCTGTTTTGCTGATTAAATTTTTATATTATAAGATAAAGTTCCTGATCGACTCCTTCCGGGTGTTCTAGTGTTAACAAACCAAAGATTACAGTTAAAATTAAGTGGTATCCAAAAGCTTTTAGTATCGAAGATAGCAAACTCTTTTTGCCCGAGCGGCACTCATACAAAACAGTTTAGGGGTTAATAAAAACACCAGCCAATTTAATATGTTTACAAATAAAAATGAATTCAGTAATATGTCAAAAATAGCCTATTTGAATATAATAACATCCTTAAGAGAACACTTACAAAGAGAAAGTGGTCGAAATTCTCGTTCTTATTCAGGAAAAATCCTGAAAACATCTAAAATTGTGATTTGCGATGTATTATTGCATGTGTAAACTTATATTTGCCATTATTTATTAATTGATGTTTTTGCATTCAGTTTGAATCTAAATGTTGTAGTATTGTTTTTTATCGTAGACAACGAAAAAGGCAGACCGTGATACTTCCAATCACCCATGGCTACCACGTGATCAAGTTAGGCTGGTTTCTACCAATTGTCAAATTGCCACGTCATCAAGATAGGCTGAAAGGCAGCTGAGATCAGTAGAGTACTGCGACTTGCCCCTTTCTTTGCTGTTTCTGTATTAAAAATATTGATAGAAATTAGGCTATTGGTTACTGAAATAAGTTTATTGTTATTTTTGGTAATTTTAAATTCAATAATTAAAAATTAAAAATATCATCAATTATACTAAAGGAAAAATGGAATATTTGACCTGTGTCATACTTCCCACAGCTCCCATTTTGAAAATAAAGTGTAAAAGACATGTTTATGCCGAAATTAAGTTCCATTAACAATCCTACATTTTAAATCATCAAGTAAAATATATACTTTAAAGCATAAATATCTTCATTAACTACATTATATTTACAACCGGTATAGGAGGTTACCATTGGCAAATGGAAAACTAACATTTGAGGGGAAGGGGGGATTGAAAATTTTCACTTTCCTTTTGCATTATTACAGCTAATGGCTGGAAATAAAACTTAACTAGTAGAAAAGGCTTATGCTATGTTTTCATCTTGTGGTTATCATAAAGATATTTTTTAAGTCAAATAAAGGCAAATGGGCTTTATCTTAAGTTTACCCTGTTGTAGTATATCTCACAAGGAGAGGGCCAACCTTGTTAATCACAGATTTTGATTATTTTAATATATGTTGTAGGGTAGAGACCCTTTAGTGTCAGGTTCAACGGATTTTATCCAACTCTCCTTAGTTCTTGAGGAACCGGGGGGTCTAATAATAGTACACAACTTAAATACTTACATTGCAACCGCAATGATAGGTTGGTCGTAGCTCAGTTGGTACGGCGTTCGCTGGCTGATCTGCGGCTCCGGGTTCGATACCTGAACGCGCTACATTTGTTTTTCTCATTTTTGGTTTTATAAATATACTTGTAATTATAATTTAATAATTTCAATTACAAATTTTAATATCATACATTAATTATAACGTTAACAAACTTAAATTTATCATTTTTTATTTTTAAACTATTATTTCTCATCCTTTAAAGAGGTTTAAAAAGAAATTGGATCTATTATTGAATGATAAAAATTCCAAAATCGTGACAAAATCTGTTGTGGTGCCATCTAGTTATGATAAAATAAAAGAATATTCAAATAAAATAAAAATTAAAGCAGAAAGAAGATAAAGGTGAAAGCAAAATAATTGAAAGCGCAAGCATACGTATTACAAATTTAAAAATTTTTAATGTGCAAAAAATCGGTTGTAATTTAATTCTGATGCTAATTTTTAATATAATTATGCTTGTTACTTTAAAAACAGAATAATAGTATTATCGCATTGACTTCCTTTGTTAAAGCAATGCGTAAATGATGTTTCTTTAAAATCACGAATTGACACAATTGCTCAATATCATTGCATCGATAAAAAATATATGAAATACATTTTAAAAATGATTTTTTAAAAAATTAACGGTTTTATTATGTTTTATACAATTATTTAGTTAAAAGTAAAAAAATTAAATAGGTTAAAATTATAATTGATATACAATATTATAAATTTTAATTGACAATGAGATTATTAATTATACTTCCAAGTATATTTATAAAACAGAAAATGAGAAAAACAAATGCAGCGCAGTCAGGTGTCGAACCCGGTCCCGCGGGCAAATGCCATACCAACTGAGCTACGACCAACCTATCATTGCGGTTGCAAAGTAAGTATTTAAGCTGTGTACTATTATTAGACTCTCCCCCCCCCCCCCGGTTTCTCAAGAATTAAGGAGCGTTGGATAAAGTCCGTTGAACCTAACACCTCTCCTTGTCAGTATTTTGTGTTTTAGAATTTTTCTTTGACTCTTCAAAGATCTATGTTAACACCTTAGTATTTTTACTATATTATGTATTTTATTTAGAGATAATAACTGTTTAAAAAATGCATTAAAACACAATGAGATCCTCAGATCTAATACGCATCTTGTTAAAAGCTTGAATTTTTAATGAAACTTTTTTTTTTTTTTTTTTAAATGTTTAAATGAAAGAAGAAAGGAAAGAAATAGACCGTTTATCACTACCAAGAATATAAACAAATAAAAATGAAAATAAGATAAAGTTCCAGATATTATTTCACAATAAGTCTGACAATTCCAGTCAAAAGATGCTGGTATATGGTTACCAGCTGAAAGGGTAAAAAATTCTAAGGCTTAAGCAAAACGACCCCTTACAAACCTTGACCCTAATTTCAACCTAGAAACGACTACGCCACAAGCAACCTCATTCTCTGTTACCCACATGATGTAACACTTGCTATGACTGCATGTTAAACAGCTGAAAATGACGACAGGTTGACGAAACACATGCAGATTGTATTAAACATTCAATGTTAAAGGTTTAGAGGCGTGATAATCTTTTTGTGTATTTCCTTAAAGAGTCTAGTATGCGATGAAGGTTGAGACGTTGACATATGGGAAAGATATTCCAAACTCACATTAAAAACATTTCCCCGTAAAGTATATAATCGATATTAATTATTTCTGTTCACATTAATTTGTTCAAAAGGAATTTATTAACCCTTTGTTGCATAAATTAAAACTGGCAAATCAATAATGTTAATTTTGCTATTTTATATTTTCTAAGTTACACGACTTGTGACGCTATCTAGATTTTTCTACTGAAAAACAGACGTCGCAGAGAGCATAAGCTTCGAATAAAAACTGTAAATGAAACAGTTTGGATTGGGGTGGGGGGATAGCATTTATGTCCACTGTGGTGGACAGTATGCAACAAAGGGTTAAGCTCAATTTTATTTCTTCCACTTTATATCAACTTAATAAAATATGTAATCAATGAGTATATAGAAGCATATAGTTGTGTATACAGGGTGTCCCAATTCCCCAAAACGAATTAAACGTACTTTAATTTTTACCTGTTGGAAATAAGAAGGGAATATAACTTGAAAAAATTTTCCAATGAAAGAGTCCTAGTATAAATTTTCAAAAAGTTACACTTTTAAAATTTTTATACGGCAGACAAAATTGGTTCAAGAATTGAAGACCTGGATGGAAGAAGATGTTATGTAACAAAAATTAGAATTCAAGAAAACTGAAGTGAAAGATTTTTGTTGTAATTTAGTTATTTAATAGCTGCTCCGCCCGCCGTTGGCCGTGCGGATAATAATATTCTTAAATAAACCTGAAATTTGTATCGCAGGTCAGTACAGAGGGGGGGGGGGGGACTTTGAAAATTAACAGGGCCCGACTCTTGTTCAGGTCGAAAGCTGTGTGAAGTCTGTGGTTAAGGTTTTGAATTTTTTTGTTGTTTTGTTGTTGTTGTTGTGAATTTTTTATTTGTAATTTGTTGTAAAAAATATATATTTTTTTAATTAAATACGTTGAACAATGAGATTTATAAAATGCAGTATTTTTTTTTTTTTATAATTCAATTCACTTTTTTCTCTTTTTTAATTAATTCAATTAAACAGTCGAAATAAACGTATTTTTACTGGTTTTAAAGTTGTAATTTACACCTTTTAGCATTTTAAATTAGTAATTCAATTATTTTAAAGTTAACAATATTTACTGTATGTATTTATTTACTTATTGCCATATCAATTTACAAATACCGGAATTTTTTTTCACTTTAGATACCCTTAAAAGAAAAATGAAATCCTTAAAGCAGCAAAAATCTACTAATTCAAATTAGTCGTATAGAGTTTCAAACCAGAGTACGTTTGTACAGAAAACTAAGGCGTTAAACGATTACACCACAAATGATACGGGTAACATAGTAAATTAAGCTTCCTTATCCGTAAATCGTTTCTTCTTTTCTTTTCTTTTTTTTTTTCGCGTCGGTTTCATTAGCATAACAAAATAGTTGTTGTTGTCCGAATTCTCTTAAATTTTAATGGATCGTAAATATGACTAAAACCAAGACCTTTTTAAAATTTCATAAAAAAATATGCATATTTTAAAGGGAAAATGTTTAAGCGAAATGGAGCGAATTTGCAGCGAAATGTAAATCCTCTCCATGAGGCGTAAAGTGACCTGCGTTTGACGGTGTATTTGAAAGGGTTAAAACTCATATTTTAAAAAACCAATTACACCATCGATTTGAAGAAGGTTTTAGCGTTATAAGCATATATTTGGTTTGTCAGTACCTTTAAAATTGCATCTTGGGGAGGTGTTACAATAAGGGAGAAAAACGTTTTTCCGAAAAACGATCCCTTTTGATTTTTTTTTTAAGGAGTTAATTGGGATATATTTTTTAATTGATTGCGGCATTTGAGACCTAAGAGTACGATCTTTACTAACATGTCTTCCGCTTTTAACATTTCTAAGCAGTTTGGACGATGTTAATTAATAAATAAGGACAAAATACCCCGAAATATTTTTTTTTTTCGTTCTTCATTTGCGTATCAGCGCCTTCAGCGCATGCGTCAGAGATTTTCCCCTCTTTCAACCACCTAGAAGTCTTTTATGAGAGTGAGTTGCAGTTGTTAATTAATAACTCAGCTATTAATTAGAATATTAATATTCTGAGAACGAGGTACATTAGGAGGGACCTTCGAATGTCTTCACAAAAAATTTGAATCTCCTACGTACCATAGATTTTACTACTCATCGCAGACAAACAGACACACACACGCACACACAGAGCGATTTGTTCTTTTATTAGCATAGATTTAATTCCTTCTTAGTAGCATATGTTTGAATGTTAACAGGGGATACTAAACTCTCTTAGAAAAGAATATTAACATTTAATTATTAAATATTAGAAATTCTTTTCACTTTTTAAATTATTATGTATATAAATATTAAATATTGAAAGGTACTGACCCATATCGTCAATAATAAGTAGAATTTTAGTATTTACGATATGATATAATACCTCATAACACTTTCATCCATAAAATAAAACAATTTTTGAGAAAATGTATCATAACATGTTCTTCCACTAAGCTCTTCAATTATTATTACAAAAATTTGTATATTTTTTCTTTTAAAACTAACTGAGTTATATGAAAGAGGGTAAAAGTTGACATACCACATTTTTCGTACCATTTAAAAGGGTATTTCATCAGTAAAATTTCCCTTTTCCCTCTTTCCTTACAATATCTCACAGATTTACATTTCTAATATGATGTATAGTCCCCATTTACGATGGCCAATTTTTAGTTAAGCATACTTCTTAGATTTTTAAAGATACAGAAGTGGAGTCATTGTTTGCAAACAGTATACTTTAAGTTCAAAAATTATTTTTTTACTTAGACAGTATCTATATATATATATTACGCTAACGTACGTGGCACAGAAATCGCGATTATTTGTTATTGTTCAATGGCAACGCCCGAGAAACGCATCTGATTGGTTATTGTGTAAGAGTCCTTGGCAGGATTTAGGGCGATCGGGTTTGTTTACGTTTCGCTGTTTCGGTGCAGTATCTTTCGCTGCAATTATGTAGCTTCATAACATCATTTGAAATGCCCGTAAAAAATCTCGGTGAATGCTTGAAAGTGAAGAAGAAGCCGAATTCGAGTCGAATCGAAATAGATTCGAAATCCAAATAGAATTGGTCGAGAACGTCGTTAAGCGATCGGCAAAATAGGCTTAATAACTGTAGCATGCGCGCGTTGCTTCTGAAATCCAAATTACTAATTTAAACATCTCGGGGCATGCATAACTGTGGGTGAAACGTGCAATTTCTGCAAAACACTGTATTGGAAATGCGAATTAAACAGCAGCAAGAAGTTTACAAAATGTTGTCATGACGTAAAAAGTAATTTTGTACGGACAGGTAGTTTTGACTGTACGGACCTGCGATACGAATTTCAGGTTCATTTAAGAATATTATTACGGGCTCCCTAGAAGTAATTTACAATAAAACCTGCTTAGACGGAAACGAAAACGACCAGTGATAAATTCCGTTTTATGCAGGTTATTTAAATTGAACAAAGTATAATAGCATTTTTTTTTGGGGGGGGGGGGGGGAGCTGGAACTTTTTTTTCGTTTATTGCAGGATTCAGTTATAAACAGGCTTTACTCTATTAGAAAATAAATTTACTGGATGGTACTTTAAAAAAAATTCTATATAGTAATATTTGCTTACAATTTTATTATTTCTTTTTCAGTATTACACTTTGTTATATTTGTAATTGCTTTTTCATATAAAGGTTTTAAATAAAAAATTAAATTATATAAAATATAATTACATTTTAATTAAATTCATCAGTTAATTTGGAATAAAAAAGTTTAAAGTATGAGACATAAAAATTAAAAAACTTAACCTTTGACTTTACACAACTTTGGAACTGAACAAGAGTCAGTCCCTGGTAATTTGCACCGTCTCCACCCGCCCCCCTCTGTACGGACCTGCGATTAAAAATTTCAGATTCATTTACGAATATTATTACGGGCCCGGGCAACGCCGGGCGGGTCAGCTAGTTAGGTATATTTTTCCTTGGCAATACAACAGCTTCACGCAAAATCACACAAGAGTTTGACAAATTTATGATATTTATTTCAGAATATCATAAATAGATTTAAAAACAACTGTAATGTTATTTTAATCAAAATTATATCTAAATTACAGTTGTAAAATATGGCACCTCATAATAGAGAGGGAGGGGCTATCACGCAAATGATACAACCTCTGTGAGAGAGAGAAAGTGTTCAAAAAGCAATGATATTTACGTGATTTAATTAATAGAGGACAACAGCCTTCTTCTTTGTAATGATCGTATTGCAATAAAAGAAAAAATTCTAATTGATCAATTTTGTCTAGAAGAGGTATAAAAATTTAAAAAGCGTAACTTTCGGAAAATTAATGGGACGAATATTACATTAGCATTATCTTATTTCCTGCCTTATTTTGAATACTTTTGTAATTTACATTGCAATAGGTACCAAGTATTACGGATTTTGACTACCACTATTTCTGAATAAAGATTTACGCCTTTTTTGATCCCAGAAATATGCATTTCCTACATAACTCCAAAAGATAAATATTAAAGCACGTTTCAATCTTTTTTGGACACTCTGTATATGTGTACATATATGATATGTAAATATAAAACGTACATAGCTTACTGAATGGAAATAACAATCATTTTCCCGCAGAAAGTTCTTCCTGAAAACATTTTCCCCGCGACGGTATGGTATAAACAAAACAAAACCATGCTTAATAACCCGCCATATACACACACAAACCGATCGATTTTGTTCTTAAATCCAAAGTGGGTACTTTCTGACACATTTAAGAAGTCATTTTTATTCTTACACGCATCAAATTAGCAGATGCTCTTATTCAGAAATTAAGGGAATATCACTTTCCACCTTTTGGTAAAAGCAAAGTATCTTTTATACTCGACGTTTTGAACCGATATTTGGGACGCGACAGCTCTAGAAAGATCTTTATAAGACATCAATAGCTTATAACTCTAGATGTCACAGAAGAAGAAAAAAAACTGTCATTCGGTTCTAAATCCCTTCAATAGTCATGCTGGCAAGTATCGTGCTTTTGCATTTAAAAAGGAATCCTTGAATGTGACAGAAAAATTTCTCGTTGTTGAGAGGGATTTTTTTTCCCTTTTAAGAATTCACTTTAATTATATTATGTACAGAGTAGCAGTTTAAAAAAGTATAACAGTTATAAAAACAACTATTGACAACTATAATCTTTAGTATAATAGATTTTATATCATTTTTAGGCCGATATAATAGAGGTCTATTCAGTACGCGTTAGTGTAATTGAAGTTGCGAAAATTTAAAAAAAAACATAAAAGTTTTTTGGTTTTATTTTTCATTATTTCAATTTCAGCTAGGAGCGACTCTCTACTGAAGCTAACAGTAGAAGATACCTTGTTTTTGTAGTACTTGGAAAATCATATTTTGTATCAACATAGGATACATAACTTATAACGTCTAAAAATTAGACGTATCCTTTTTTGACTTATTTTTCTTCTATTTCATTTTCTGCTGCAAACACTTTAACTTTTTACATAAAGCAGATTAAGATTAATAACAGCAGATTAATAACAGAATTTTATACAAAATTTACTTTATTTATTTTTGTCACTTTTGAATAACTCACAGCTGATTTTTATGAATATTTTCCTTGCACTACAGGGTGTCCACTCTCAAGGGTGTCCAATGCTTAATTCTTAAACCGTTAGGCATAGGCATATAGTTCCAATTACAAAAATGTTTTAAATGTAGCAAAGAAGTATTATAAAAGCGATTTGGGTCAATAAAAACATTTATTTAAATAATACGAAATTTAAATATTTATACAATTCCGCGGTATTATAAGTTATATTTATAAAACAATACCCTATTACAGTACTAAGAATAATACTTTTTTACTTCTGCAAAAAAAAAAAAAAAAAAAATGCTATTTAACAAATTACAATGACCATTTGAAAAATGATTTTTTTCAAAGACTAAAATTTAAGACATAAAAAATCGCACGGAGTTGATCATACATTACGTACACCATGGATTACATTTTTCGGTACTGTAAATTTTTAAACTTCTACGGAGCTGGTCATTCATTACGTACGCCATGGATTAAACATTAATATTCTTGGACCAATTTTAAATGAAATTTCATTCTTAAACTTCTAAACATCCCACAATATTACTTTTTACACCGTCGTATAGAGAAAAAAAATGTACTTTTAAATGCAATTTGTTTGAAAACTGTATCTCAATTTGTTTCTGAGTTATTAAATTTTTTTTGCAGTGTTTATTACTTTTTTGTCATAGTGGCAACAGAAGTATCCATTTCTGTTGAAAGTAAAGGGAAAATACAGATTACTCTATAGATCAATCAGAAAACGAATAAAATGTGGATTCAACCAATAAAACGCTTCAGATTTTGATTTCCTACCCTGACAGAGGACAATAACCATTTTTCCAAATGGTTAAAAAAACAACAACAAAAAAAAAATCCACAATTAAAACTGACTGAGTGTAGTAAGGCCGAAACATTATTAAGACAGTAAGGTTAAATATTCGTTCATATTTTGAATGGAAATAATTTACCGTAATTTCCCGCGTATTATTGCTTAGTTAAGTCTTTTTCATCCCGGAAATTTTAAATAAAAAATGAAGCCAAATAAATTCAAAGCAAAAGGAAGTCACATTTTATTTAAAACAAACTCTGGTAGGAAAGCGAGTTATCTTTGCTGCGGCGTATACACGGGAAATTACGGTAATCGTTTTTTAGGTAGCTTTCTTTACAAAAAGCTACCTATTGCAGCCGTTCGGAGGAAAGCGATTTCAAAAATTTTGGTATATTTTCATCGATCATGACCCCCAGACCCCGAAACCACCCTCCGTTCAAAATTGATATATATATATATATATATATATATATATATATATATATATATATCCATATATATATATATATATCCATATATATATATATATATACATATACATATATATATATATATATATATATATATATATATATATATATATATCTGACCTATGTCACACTGTAACTCTCGTATTTATGAACCGATTTGGATATAATTCGGTGTGTACATAGTACATACCAATGTCTCGACCGAGTTCGTTGGCCAGCTTCATCCGCCATTTTGAAACAAAATGGCGGCCATTTAAAATTTTTTTAAAAACTTAAAATTTGAAATGGGGTACCAAAAAATTGAAAATGGAAAAATATTTTTTTTTTTATGTATTTGACCTTTATACAAAGACTCCGTAGCAGTTTTTGTTTTGTCTATATCTTAAAAAATGGCTGAGTTATGGCATTTTGAGTTTCTAGCAAAGCTGACATTTTGAAACGTCCTGAATTTTGTCACGCGATAAAAGGCGTATTTATGAACCGATTTGGATGTAACTTCGTTTATACATAGTAGAGACCAATGTCTCGAACGAGTTCGTTGGCCAGCTTCATCCGCCATCTTGTTTAAAAATGGCGGCCATTTAAAATTTTAAGAAAAATTTAAATTTGAAATGTGGTAGCAAAAAATTGAAAATTGAAAAAATATTTTTTTCTTATGTGTTTGACCTTGATAAAAAGATTCGGGAGCAGTTTTTGTTTCGTCTATATCTTAAAAAATGGCTGAGTTATAGCATTTTGAATTTCTAGAGTGACTGATATTTTGAAACGTCCTGATATTTGCCACGTGATAACAGACGTATTTATGAACCGATTTGGATGTACCTTGGTCTGTACATAGTACATACAAATAACTCAACCGAGTTCGTTGACCAGCTTCATTCACCATCTTGTTTCAAAATGGTGGCAATTTAAAAAAATTTTTAAAAATTAAATTTAAAATGAGATACCAAAAAATTGAAAAATGAAAAAGATTTTTTTTGTATGTGTTTGACCTTAATACAAAGATTCCGGAACAGGTTTTGTTTCGTTTACATCTAAAAAAATGGCTGAGTTATAACATTTTGAATTTCTATTGTGGCTGACATTTTAAAACGACCTGATATTTGGCACGCGATAACAGGCGTATTTATGAACCGATTTGAATGTAACTTGGTCTGTAAATAGTACATACCAATGTCTCGACCGAGTTCGTTGGCCAGCTTCATTCGCCATCTTGTTTCAAAAGGGTTGCCATTTAAAAAAAATGTAATTTAAAATTTAAAATAAGGTATTAAAAAATTGGAAAATGAAAAAGATTTTTTTATGTGTTTGGCCTTGATACAAAGATTCTGGAGCAGTTTTTGTTTATGAAAATATGTTTTTTTGTTTATATCTTAAAAAGTAGTTGAATTATAGCACTTTGAATTTCTATCATGGCTAACACTTTGAAACGATCTTGTATTTGTCGCGCGATACCACACGTATTCGCCTATTTCGATGGAAGAAGGCATGTGGATAGTATACATCAATATCTTGACCAAGTTCGCTGGCCAGCTTCATCAGCCATCTTGTTTCAAAATGGCGGCCATTAAATTAAAAAAATTATATTTAAAGTGAGGTGCAAAAAAATTAGAAATTGAAAAAGGTTTCTTTCTTAAGTATTTGACCTTGATATAAGGATTCAGGAGCATTTTTTGTTTGTCTTTATCTTAAAAAATGGCTTAGATATAGCAATTTCAATTTCTAAAGTGGGTGACATTTTGAAAAATCTGATTTTTTGCCTGCGACAGCACTCGTATATATCAACCGATTCCGATATGAGTGAGCATGCGCACAGCAATTACTAAGGTCTCGACCAAGTTCACTGGTTAGCCTCATCTACCATGTTGTCTTAAAATGGCAGGCACTTTAAGAAATCGCCGAATTTGGCAGCCAAATATAAGTGACTTTAAATAAAAGCAGATTGGATAAAGCTGACTAATTTCGCGAAATTCTCATTCATAATGATTTAGTATTGATAAAAATTAGTATTGAATCTCCTACATTCGGTTTCCACTTAATTGAGCTTCGTGTGTTTGAATAATATAAGTTGGCTTTTTAAAAATAAGGAATATGAAAGCTACCTCTTCCTCCCGGCACTGGCCGGAAGGACTTTTTATAAGTGACATCAACACAAATGTCATCTTCGTCCTCAGGGTGTCCACTCTCGACGGAGTCCAATGGCTAATTCTTAAACCGTTAGGCATTGACATGTATTTCCAATTACAAAATATTTTAAATGAGGTAAAGAAGTATTTTAAAAGCGATTTAGGTCAATAAAAACATTTCTTAAAAAATTAAGAAGTTTAAATTTTTATACGGTCCCCCGGTTTTATAAGTATAACTTATTAGTAAAAATAGCCTATTACACTGAGAACTAAAACAAAAGTCCCATTCTTCTAAGATTATAACTGACCGAGTGATAGCTGTTTAAAGTTCAAGCATCTTTTTTGTTGCAAAATACGGATCATTCAGAAATTTACTAGAAATATAAATAACCGTGAGATACGATAAAAAAATAATTGTTGAGAGTAAAATTAACGTTACAATATAAATTTGAAATCTATTCACATTCTGAGATATTAAAGAAAAATATACAACTTGTACTATAAGTATAAGTTGAAAAAAAAACAAAAACAGAATATTTGTGAAATGAAATAATGAAAAGAAACAGTCGGAATTCTTTGCAAAATTAAACAGATTTTTAAATGCTATTAGATTATCTAATCTAAAACTTATTTAATAAAAAGTAAAGTAATCTTAAAACTTGCTCGAAGTGACTCCCTTAGGCTGCAATGCAGAAATGTATACGCGAAATAAATCCTTCTAATACTTTAAGCCCTTTGTGTACGATCCCTCGAAGCATGGCCTAATTCATTTGCGTTCAGGTGCAGAAAATTGACATAATTCATGCAATTCAATGTTTCATAACTCTGTCGATTTTATTGTTAGATGACTAGGACTCTTTTTGTCTAACTTTAATGTAATAGGAAATTTTTACTAAATATCACATATAGGACCGGAGCACCGTAAAAAAATTTAAATTTCGTAACTTTTTTATTTATCAAAAGGATTTAAAAAATATATTTTTACCTCATTTAAAACATTTTTGTAATTGGAATTGCATGCCTATGACTAACGGTTTAGAAATTAGCCATTGGACGCCGTTGAGAATGGACACTATAATCAATACATTCAACATGTATGCAATTTTACGCATTCGAATAGTTCCAACCCTGGGATATATGACATGTTGAGCGAAACATTTTATTACCGAACTTTGAACTGCATGGGAAATTTATATACATTTTCAACCATTTATTCTGTAATAAAAAAAAAATAAATAAACGATTTTCAATGCAGGTTTAACACGCTCACGCCGACGCGGTGGGTCACACTCGACTATCTCAGAGCTGCCAGGTCTCCGGCTTTTAGGATACCAGTATTTTAATACAGAAAATGTTGTTTTATTTAATTAGAACAATTGGGCGATTTAAAGGAACAACATTTTCTCTAAAATAATAGTGGTGTGCAAAAAGCCGGAGACTTGACAACTCTGAGACAGTCGAGTGTGACCCATCTTAGAGTCGTTTTTCGGCGGTGATCCCTTTCTTGGCAATTTTCTGTTTCCATTCTCGTGATAAAAGAAACGCTCCAAAACGAACGCAGGCGAAATAGATCTTGAAGGTGCGGGAAAAACCGGTTTGGCGCGTATTCTCCCCACCATCACGTGATGGTGGGAAGGTTGATATGTGCTTCAAGGAAAGGTTGCTATTTCTGCGTCCAGTTATATTAGAAGTCTATGGATCCACCGCGCAGGCGTGAACGTGTTAAATATTATACGGTTTCACTTTAACATCTGTTGTTTCTGTTCTCTTAAATGTTCATGATTATTCAGTAGAATTTCAATCTCTGTCTATTGGTTTTGAATTGGAAATAATCCCTAAAATCGATTCATTTCTAAATAATTAATAACTCTGAAACTAATCGAAAGAATGACATTAAAATTTGAAATAGACTCATTCAAATGTGTAGAATATTTTACTTTGGCGAATTCTGGAATTACTATAAGGAAATGTAAAGTGTGGGGTTCCTTTAATGGGACAATGTACCCCGAAGCCCGAAGCAAATTCTAAAAAGTTTATATCATAGCAGACGTTATTCTTAACCATATGGTACCGCAATCCTTTTCTACTACCATTTTTGACAGAGTTAGTACATGGAAATCACCTTTCGTTACCATATTATTATTACAGAACTATACGTGTTAGATCTTAAAACGTATTTAATTTATTAATATATATATTATATTATTTATTATTATTATTTATTAATGTATTATTTATTAATGTAACGTATATTATTTATTAATGTATTTTTTAAATGGACTCTTTATCGTTTGAAGCTTTTTTGTTATTTGGATATTTTATAATTGCTTTTTGATATATTATTAGATGGCTTGATGAAGAAAAATTATGTAATCATGAAAAAATGCAATTATCATGCTAAAATTTGATTTATGTTTGACTTTTTTTTTTTTTTTTCACAAAATTTAAAAGCTTACTTCTCTTAGAATTTTGAACTTTTTAGAACAATTTTCTTGCAACTGTGCAATATAACTAACTGTAAGAGCCATATTTCTAAAAAGTTAATTAGTTTAACAAAACATAAATAAAATCTCAACAAAAAATAAATAAAATGTCACGACATATGTAATCAAGTCGATGGTCTAGTCGATTGCGTAAGTGAAGCTGAATAGGGCTGTAAATATAGTATAATGTTATCAATTTTTTGGCAATTTTGGATCCTCTCCCAACCTTCCAATATAATACGTTATCTTTCCTCGAATCCCCCTCCGCCTAATAATATTGTTATCAGTATCTAAAAATCCTTTTATTTTTATGTATTTTTCTTTTTTTTATACGTTTGCAATGATATACAGATATGGTTGTACATATTTTATTCGCATATTTTACTGATTTAAATGAAGAGAAGAAAGTCATAAAGTATCACTATTATATAAGAAATAACTTTATATCAAATAACATTTTAAAGAACTACTTATTATTTAAAAGTTTTTAATAATAGCTCTTTGTTACATAATGCATTGACACAGTAATATTGTCTTCTTGCAATTCGCCCTTTCACGGGGCTAAACAGAAAAGCTTGAAAACAAAACAGGTGGACAACATTCTCCCCCATCTTTTACTAGCAGAAATAACAAGTATCATTTCGAATCTGGTTTCTCTATCAACGAATTATATACTCATATGGCAGGCAGGAGAATATTAATGGCGAACGTTGGGTTATTCCATATTTTGGAATGGAATGTTTTTAATCATTCAATAGTTTTAATAACTTTGTATTTTCAAAAAAAGAAGAAAACAGACTTAAAAAATTAAGATAACAGATGTAAAGAAAATATATCAAAAAAGTAAATTTTGATTTGATCAAAATGATAACGATATCAAATGACAAAACATTCTCCCTCTACAGATATCTTCCGATGTCAAGCGCCACCACCCCCCCTCACACACACGCACACACTTCTACCTAAAGTGATACGTTATATATATGTACACTGTACAACCCCATTAAGTGAAAATCAACGTAAGCAAATGTTATTATTTTGTTTGTCAGTTCTTGATATTATTACGCGAGATGCATGCGCAGCACGCCAAAATAACAGAATATTTACAAACACGAAACAAACCTATAGGAAAGAAGTATGTGTGGAAATATTCTCTTATTTTGGTTCACTGTGCATCCTGCCCGAGTGAAAATGTCTCGAATAGACCAATGCATTGATAGTAGCGCATTTCTGCAAATACAAAGAGGGAATGATACGAATATTTTAGCAAGTAGCTAGCGTTATTTCTTTTATAACTCAAAAAGCGCATCTTCGATTTTAACGAAATTTTTTCCCTTAAAAGTACATACTTTGAGCATTATTCTGTAATTTTTTGTTTGGTGTAAATATAAAATTACTACATTAATAAATTTTTTTCTTTATTTTTCTATGTTAAAATTTTAGTAAAAATGTGAAAAAAGTATATAATGTGAACTAATATATTCTTCAATAATTGGCATTGGTTTCATTTTTTTTTTTAACTTTTGTACTTTTTAAGAAACTAGGGGGCTCTTCCCCCTACGAGCTACGCTCGCCTGCCCCCGTTCAGACGCCGCAGACTCCAAAAGCACGCTAATTTGAACGGCTTTGATTTTGAAAGATTGAATTATAATTTTAAAAACAGTGGCGATCTGCTGTTAAAAGATACAATGTCTGTTTTCGTCTTTGATTAAATAAAATCAGTTAAACATTTCAAAATAAGCTAATATAAAAGGAATTAAGTAAACATAGTCTTTGTTCCCTTGTTTTTTTTAACAATGCGAAAAGAAAGTTCTTTTAAATAAGACATTTTAAATGTATCGTTTTTAATCTGGCGTAATTTTCATCCAAACTTTTCTTTCTCTTTTGAATATTCATGTGTAAATACTTTTGTTAGAAATGAAATTTTATTTGCGCTGTCCTAACAAAAATAGTTGAAAAGATCTTATCAAAATAACCAATAAATGTCCCGCTCAATTTTTAAATTTAAACTGTTTTGCAATATTATTTTTTGCTCATTTTACTTAATAAGTGTAATGTGACGTAAATGTGACGTAATTTCTCCTATTTAAGACTTCTAACGCATGTTAATAAATTTATTATTTTACAATATCCTTTCTCTTTTAAAATTCACGTGTAAATATAGTTTTTATGACGTAATTTTCAATAAGTTCCTGCTTTTTATACCTAATTATTTAATTCTAATTTGAAGGGGTTTTTTCTGTTTATAATAGTCACGTGTAAATATTTTTTTATTTGAAGCAAACATTATTGTTTGCGCTGTTTATACAGTTGGTAACTGTTTAAATTAAAACCATTTTCTAAAATATGTAAAAAATATCTCTGGAAAAGCTGAAAATTTTAATTTAAAATAGACATAAAACCTCAAAAAATGAGTCAAATTAAAAAAATGAATGCAGTCTGCACACCGGAAACTTCAAACGAATAAAATGATCTAAAAATGATTAAATTCCCATGTACAGTTTTTGCTGCTATAAAACTTTTTTAATGGAACGATTTTGTCCAAATTCAGCATTAAATATATCTTAAAACAATTCTTCGATTTGAAAACTGTCTGCATCAGCGTGTTTATCAAACATTTCTATATATTGCCACCGATTTTCATATTTTTGTATGCAACATTTTTCTTGATATTAACGAAGAAAGACCTCCGGTCACAAAAAAATCAAAACCCGCGGCGGTGACAGCGTGAGTTACTTTTTTTTAGAATAGAGAGAAATGTATTTAATAGTAGCACCGGTAAAAACTTCCCCGATTATCTCAATGAATGTTCAGGGTCAGGGACTAAAAACACTCTATATTGTATTCTCATGGTGAGCCTTATTCCCACACATGTTATTTCAAACATAGGCCAATGGGGGCCATTTCGCTATGCTTGTCCGGCTAGATTAGATATGCACAACCTGTGGCCCGCGAATTCGTCAATTTCTAACTGGAAAAAATTGCAATTTTTGTCCATTGATCGCAAGAAAAAAATCATGAATTTCGTCAATTTGCAGCGGGAAAAATTGAAAATTCAGTCGGTTAAGAATCGCGAATTTCGTTGATCGGACACAAACAATTTCGAATTTTATTGATGAGGCGAACGACAAATCGCAGATTTCATCGATCAAGCATGGAAAAATCGCAAAATTTCTCGATGAGGCGCAAAAAAATTGGAAATTTCTCCGAATGGGTACGGAAAAACCGCGCGAATTTCGTTGGTCGGGCACAAAAAAATCGCGAATGTTGTCGACCAGGAGCGGAAAAATCGCAAATTTCGCTGATCAGACACGAGAAAATTGTTAAGTTTGTTGATGATGCGCGAAAAATTTGCAAATTTTGTTGATGATAGGCGGAAAAATTGCAACTTTTGTAGATCGGCTACAGAAAAATCGTGAGTTTCGTGAGAAAAAAAACAATTTCATCAATTTGCCGTGGGAAAAATTTGCAAATTTCGTCAGCCAGTTGAGAATCACGAATTTCGTCGATTGCGGAAGAATTGTGAAGTTTGTCGATTAGGAGCAAAAAAATCTCAAATTTCGTTGATCGGCTGCGGAAAAATCGCGTATTTTGTCTGGCTATCGCGAATTTCATCAATTTCCCGCAGGGAAAATTATTCCGTCAGGGTCAGTTAAGAATCGCCAATTTCGTGGATCGGGCACAGAAAAATCACTAATTTCGTTGATCGGGCTCGGAAAAATCACTAATTTTGTTGATGAGACGCGGAAAAGTAGCGAATTTCGTTGGTCGGGACGAAAAAAATCGCAAATTTTGTCGTTCAGGCACGGAAGAGTAGCAAATTCCTGTCATCAGGCACGGAAAAATCGCGAATTTTCTCGCTGATACGTGAAAAAATTGAAAATTTTGTTGGGGGGCTGCGGAAAATCGCGAATTTCGTCAGTTTTCCGCGGTAAAAATTGCAAATTTCGTCAAAGTCAGTTAAGAATTGCGAATTGCATTGATCGGGCGCGGCAAAATCGCAAATTTCGCCGATCGGAATCGCAAATTTCGTTGATCAGGAACGGCAAAATTACGAATTTTCTCGCAGATGTGCTTAAAAATTAAGAATTTCGTTGATCAGCTGCGGAAAAATGGCGAGTTTCGTCAGTTTATTGCGAGAAATAATCGTGACTTTCGTCAATTTGCTGCAGGAAAAATAGAAAATTTCGTCAGTCAGTTAAGAATGGCGAATTTCGCATTGATCGGACGCGGAAAAATTGCAAATTTCGACGATCGGGCACGAAAAAATCGCGAGTTTTATTATGGGCTCCAAAAAATCGCGAATTTCGTCGATCAGGTACGGAAAGATGATCGAAAAGATCATGAATTTTGTCGATTAGGCGCAAAAAAATCGAGAATTTTGTCGACCGGCTTCAGAAAATTTGCTAATTTTGTCGATCAGGCGTGGAAAATTCGAAACTTTCGTTTTCGACCGTGGAAAAATCGCGAATTTCGTTGATCAGGCACGAAAAAAATCGCAAATTTCGTTGATCGACTCCTCCCCCCCCCCTTTGTTCATAAAATTCACATTTTTTTGGCACTAGCCACTTTCATGCCTATGTTTGTGTTTTAGCACTTTTAATAGAACAAAATTCACTCCCTCAAATAAAGTCAAAGAATAGTATCATTCCTCCTAAATAATTCTTGCTATATCTCTATGTTATATATACAAACGTAAACTGTTGATCTACCCTTGTCAACTGAATTCGATATGTTGACTGGTTAGGGGAACCTACAGGGGTAAAACTCCCACCCCTCCTCTGAAATCATATTTTTTTATCTGATTATAGGCCACAGATCACTTCCCTGAAACAGAATTCTCTCCGTGTTACTGATGTGGCCCTCGACAACCGAGAAATTTTTGTAAGTGGCCCTTCTCTTAAAAAGGTTGTGCATCCCTAGGCTAGATCCTTTAACACAACTTTCCGAAAACCTGACAAACAACAGTAGAAGGGAGATTATCAAAATGTGGGATCATTAAACGTTAACTATAAGTAATTTTAAATTTTTTCAAATTTAAGGCCAATTTTTTTTTTTTTTTTGCAGTATAGTATATAAGTCTACCAAATTATACACTAATATTAAAAGACACCACTATTCTGGAAAATTAATTACTAAAGAATTTAATTAGTAGATCAGTAGGTTACAAATTTTGGACATTTCTGGCATGTAGGTTACAGATTTTGGATATTGCTGAGATGTAGGTTACGCAGTTTTGACCTTTCCATAAATAAGTTGTGCTTAGTATTTAAAAAATTCTCAAGGCTAAGAATGTAGTAAATTTGTTCTATAATTGTATATATATATATATATATATATATATATAATTAACTTTTGTTACCCAGTAATAATAATAATAAAATCAAATGTTAAACTTTAATATTAAAATATTTACTACTTTGTTAGAAGTAATATCTTAATTTTATAGGAATTACACATTATGCAAAAAACATACCTTTACATAATATTAGAAGTATCCAGCATATAATTTATTCTTTTTATTTTCTCAAAAAAAAAAAAAAAAAAAAAATTATCCTGCCATTTTTTTAATGCACATATCTATAATTTCTTTATCAAAAGAAAAGTCTCCTCTTGTTGTTACAGGGTGAGGTGGATTTGGTGATTTCAACAAAATGTCCTCATATTTTAAATTTGTGCTGTCCTTTTTAGATGGATAACGAAACCTGTTAAAATCAATGTCTGCCTGAGGAGTCAAAAAATTTATAGAAAATATTTGTTCACCATTATTAATGCTGATCTTTTCAATAATACCTGGCCATAAGTTTTCATCATGAATTAATACAAAGCACCAGTCACCAATGTCAATCTATTTTCAACTGTGAGGAGTCAATTGTAGAAACAATATTTTTTCCCCAGCTTCAATGGTAATGCATTCTTGATTCTTTTTTACAGAGATTGCAAAAACCAGATCTATTTCTTATTTGAATAGTACCAAATTTGTTTGTCGTTTGTACGGAGTTAATCGTTTGAGTACCTTTAACAGTTTTCGCTGGCTGTCTTCTATACTTTGAGTACTGTCAATTTCTGCTTTTTTTTTTTTTTTACCAAAGTTACAGCACATAGTGGCTTAAACTTTTTATTTGCCTTGCATTTTGGTGGGGGAGCAAAGAGGAAGAATGGAATTTTAAGGAGATTGGATTCTTAAACCTTGAATTAAAAAAAAATTAACTCAAGTACAATAATTTAACAAAAAAATATTTATTTTAATTTTTAAGATGTATGTTAGAACAATGGACTGTGTTATAATATATTTATTTATGCATTTTGAAAATTAAAATTATTAATGTTTAGATCGTTCCACGATTTGGACATTGTTAATAAATATTCTTTTGGGGTACATTTGCTACAAAGAAAACTTTTTAAAATACATAAAAACACGTAAGATCACTGAAGAATTAATTTTGAAATAAAAAAAGAAGTTTTACTATTAATTTTAAATCAAACTTTTAAAAAAGCATGTCCGAAATTTCGTAACGATCGCAGCTGTCGCCATTTCGTGTCGATCGTTACACACATTAGTCGATCATGCTTCAAGTCAAGTTATATTATTACACGTACTAAATACACTTTATTTATACAAAACACGGTAATTATTTACGACAAAACATTATATTAAATATCTTTTTATACGTTTCAGGAGACCAAATCATCTTCAAAAATAAATTTACCGAAAATAAAATCGGCGTTTCGATCGTTACGCGATTCGGACATTACAGTTTCTTATTTTAGAAAAGTGCATTTATTGCAAAAAAATCTTACAAAAACACATACAAATACTTATAAAATTTAAAAAAAAATGATTTTAAAGTTAGATAAAAGAGTTTAAAGTACTTATTTGATGTATTTTTCGTGAAAATGACAGCTTTGTTACGATCGTTACTTTTAGGCATAACAAAATACAGAAAAAATCTTTATAGAAAAGTCCTTCTATCTTCAAAAAAGCAATAAATCAGCCTGCCATCTCTTAACGAAATTATCAAAAAATCATCCGTTTCCTTTATGTATTCGTTGTTTACCATTAGAACCACCTAGAAACAAGATAAATCTCTCTTTCTTGATGGTACATTGGAACAGTTAACGTTGTGAATGTCCAAAATTTGCCTCTTTAGCATAAAAAAAAATTAAGATATTTATACAAAACTTTTACAATAAATTATGTCATTTCCTGTCTCTGAACAGAATTAAAAACTCAGTCTAAAAAAAATTTAAAGTAAATGATACTTAAATTTCTTTATTGAAAAGCTTAAAGTTATGATGTGTGTCCAGTGCCCACCTTTTAAGAACTGCCCAGAAACAGTATACTGCAATTAAAATATGAATATATTGAATATCTGATACTATATGGGCATTTGTATGAAATAATTTTTAACTGCGCATGCATGGAAGTTTCCACAATTTTTATTTCATAATTTGGTAGTCACCTATTTAGGGCAACTTATATAAAAAGTCCAGTCCAAATGATGCGAAAATTAAAAAAAAAATATGGACGATATAGGGAATTGCTTTCTAAAGTAGCTTTATTATAAGGGATATTCAACAATTTTTCAATCAGATCACTGTATCTTACTGAGTTTTAACAATAGTTCACTGGACATTTTCTAGAAGTTGCCGAAATATCTGACTACCAAATTATGAAATAAAAATTTTAGAATCTTCCACGCATGCGCAGTTAAAAATTATTTCATACAAATACCCATATCTCATCAAACATTGAATATATTCATGTTTTAATTACAGTATACTGTATCTACTGTTCTTTGACAGGTTTTCGGAAAGTTGCGTTAAATTTGGTTGGAAAATCTGCATGCTATAAAGAAAAAACTTTTAATTTTTTTCACAGAAAGTTTACATCTTCACTAATATGAGTAGTATGCTTACACAAAAACACAGAAACATTGAACAGGACCCTAAGAGTACTTAACGCAATGTCAGACCATTTTCAGCATTTTCTGTTACATAGGTGATCGAAAATATTATTTATTATTAAAGTTTTTATTACCCCCTAATTGTCCTCTCGACTAAATTTACACTGAGAAATATGAAGCCAAATATGTTCTTTGCATCCTAGAAGTTCAATTACCATTCGTCAAGAATTTCAGTACAGGTATTCGACAAAACGTATAAAATTGAAAGCCTCCGGTCAATTTCTCTTAATTTTTAAACAAGGATTGGAGTTTCTATGATGTAAATAGTTTATTTTTAAAAATAAAAATGTTATCTAAATACTCATTTTTACAGAATTTTAATATACACGTTAAAAAATACAAATGTTTCTTAATCTAAGAAAATATAATAAAACCACGAATGAAAATAGACAACAAACTCTTCCGTGTTACCCATCATTCCGAAAAGCCTTCTTTTTCATTAGAAATCCAGAAACCGATATATTTTCGAGATTCAAAGAATCATTTATATAAAAAAAAAAAAAAAAGATTATTTCGCTGCCAATGACTTTGGAAACTTTTCTGAGTATTTATTTTTATAGTATAATGATCAGTTTTCGAAAACCAGAATCTCGGTTTTTAGGATGCTCATTCTCAATGAAACATTGGCAGCTACGTCATTGAATTTATGCATACTACAGTAGTAAAATAATATTAATTAATGGTACTGTTAACTGTGTTAATGTATCATGTTTGTCTGTAAAAAATGTTTGTTGAATATGAAAATGTTTACTTGAGAACGGAAAACCCATGCTGCGGTACGGAAAACTGATTAATACACTATAAAAACTACCCGGAATCGTTTCCGAAAATCAGTGGCAGGAAAAGAAACTGCTTTTATGAATGCCTCGTTAAATCTCGAAAATGCATTGGTTTATGAGGTTTCTAAATATGAAGAACGCTTGTCGGAATCATTAATAATAATTCTATATTTCTTATATTAAGAATCATCTTTCATTTTTTACAGCGTGCACCAATGTATGTAAAAGGAGACTGTGTGGATTGATGAATATTTAGCAGTGAATATTTTTTTTTAACAATTTGTATCTTAAAATCTTATGTTTTCCCAGCCATCATGAGCGTCTTATTTTCAAGCTCACTGTAAAAAAAAACCTTTATTGTTTACAGAAAATCTGTATTTTCTATATACAGAAAAAAACTGTTTCAAAGAAAAAGTTTTTCTGTAAAAAATATGGATTTTGTAATTTTTACAGAAAAAAATCTATATTTTTACACACACACACAAAAAAAAAAACGTTTTCTGTAAAAGATTACAGATATTTTCTGTAAGTTAAACAGTTTTCCACTGGCGCCAAAATTGTCAGTTTTTTTTTTTTTTTACTGTAAATTTGAGAGATTATTTTTTCTACATAGATGCTTTTCTGCTGACCCAAAAATATTATAGAACGATAAAAGAATTATAAACACAATACAGGGCTTTCGGTAAACATAACCTTCTAATTAATTTCTCTTTGAAAAATGATCAATAGAAGCATTTATTTAATGCTGTTTGACTTTTTTAATTTTTTAACTTTGAATACAAAATATGCGAAAATTTTTTAATCTATTGATTGGTTTTGCGTTAATTTTCCAAATTTGAAAACGTTTGAAAAATTAATACGATGAATCTAAGTAAAGATTAGCCTGTTTCGTAGTTATTTATTTACTCGTCTTCTCATGGATATGTTTTCATTAACTTTGAATGCTTTAAAATATTCATATTTATAACGTGATTCGGAGAAAATGAATCTTTTGTTTCTGCATTAACATATTTTTCCCCCTCTCGACAAATTATACACCTAGAAATTTCCGCCTATTAAAACTCAAAATAAGAATTATTTCTTATAAGTCCAACCGAAGCTTAAAAGTTTGCTTTTAAATGAGAACATTCCAGTAAAGCAATCTGAAATAAATGCTCTATCTAATCACTAAATAGCTTAAATGTTATTTTCGGGACACTAAAACATATATAGAAGAGGAGAAAGAAATTCACAGAAAAGCTTTCTCTCTCTTGTGGGGCTCTCCTAGTGTTCTAAAGCGCTCAAGTGAGGAAATTCCTGAAGCGAGAGTAAATATTATAGTAGTTACCTAAGCAACAGTGAAAGTAATAGAAATAAGCTCGTGTGACGACAAAAAACAGCATACTTGCACTGATTCGACGCGATGGATTTTTTTTTTTTTCAATGCACATGAAGCGGTGGATAGGGGAACTTAAGGTAATAAGAGATGGATAGAGATTCCTATCCTAAATGTATATATAAAAAAATATAAAAATACGTTAAAATATATATTTTATCATTAAATTATTATTACCTATTCAATAAAAAGTTACCATGATGTATATATACAGTAAATCATCGATTATACGTGTTTCAGACGTATAACTCAGAAAGACGTACAATTGAAATTGCATTTGCCTAAGGTGTAAAATCTTTGACTGAAGAAATATAATGCTGCAATGACACAAGTTTAATTATGCTACAGTTTTCTGTTCTTCAAGATGCACTACATATTGAAAAAGGCTAAAACATTTGAAAAAAATATTAAATGATCATTTCTGAAACTGAAAAATAAAAGTGAGAATTATCAAACTCTATATCAATTGCACACCTTGAACTATACTTATTTATTCCATAATCGAACGCACAAACATATTTCAATTAAACCAATCTTTAATCGCGCCTGATGTGCCGATTTACTTTTAGACTTAAGCAAAGCCTAATGGATGGAGTTAAGTTTCTGAAAAGTTTTCTCGCCGGTGTTCTGAGAAACTAAAAATTTTCTAAGTGTGTCAATGTCAATGCAGTGCACGCACTGTCCATTAATTTCGACCCCCCCCCCCCCACACACACACAGGTTCCACGAATTTGAAATAACACCTGTAACCGTTACACATGTTCTTTGTTTTTCATCTTCCCCAAACATTGGTAACAGAAAAGAAAAAAGAACGACGCAGGGAGAAAAAAGTTTGAGAAAATCGGCTACGGCATGAATGAAACGTCGTATAACTGACGTTATGCGTCGTATAAACGAAACATTCCAATATTAAAATACCTAGGGATGAATCACTACCGCATTGAAAAGACGTATAAATGAGAAACGTATAAACAGTGCTTTACTGTATGTGCGTGTGTTTTTGTCTGTTTGAAAATACCTTCCCTTTGAACAATCGATAAAGTCAAGATTTTTTTCTCAATAAAAATTTATAATGTAAAATTGGTTAACATTTTAGATAATACGCCATTTTTTGATTAATAAGATGTTAACTCATATTGAACTTTGCCAATTATGAAAAGTTTTATTAGTACATATTTTCAGTAATGTTATTAAGCTGTAATGTAAAAATCATTACCCCGCCTATACTTATTGCCTGAATAATAAGAAATAAGAGTCTTTTATTGTCTGTCTCTATCTCTCTGTTCACTTTTTCAGATTTAGTCTCTTATGTCAGTCTATACTGAATGCGTCGATATTTATATCTTGCACCAATCGTATATCTAGAACTATAAATTAATTCGTAAGACAAATAAACTTTTTAGAGTAATTCAAGACAAAAAAAAATTTTAACCTTCTTTAACTTAAAAATGAAATTTTATTTATTTTTTAATCTGTGTTGAAAGAGGATTTTTTTTTTTTTTTAATGTGTATTCTTTAACCACACACAATTTAACATAACCTTTATATGAAGGTTAGAAGAAGAATCTCTTACTACCACAAAAAAGATGAAAAACAGAACATTTCGGTAAAATTGAAAACTTTTTTCAAACACCAAAATATTAGCTTTAATTTTTTGAAAAAGTTTGTCAAAGTGTTATCTAAGTTGTGGAATTTAATATATTTTTTACAAAATCCTTTTCTTGCTACAATATATATGTACAGGGTATCCATAATTAAACGACCCTATTTTAAAGTTGTCTACATGAAATTTTGTGGAGGAAATAATGAAGGGATGGGAATTTGTTTACGCAGTATTAAGATGGGATCGGACCCCACCTGGATATTTTGAAGTTGTTGTTTTTTTTCATTTTGAATATGTATGCTAAAATAATTTTCTAGGAATTATCCTATAAAGGTCTATTTCATGATTTTGTCTAATTAGTAAGTTTCACGCAGTTAATTTAGTTTTTTTTTTTTTTTTTTTTTTTTTTTCCTTAGAAAAATCGAATGAGGTAATTGAATGACCCCATCTTAGGCAATCAGTGAATAAATGAAAGCTTTTTATCATTTATCATGTTTTAAGAGAAAGAAAGAGAATTTTTGGCATCCTAGCAAATATTGTTCACTAGATGTTGCTGTGGGCCTCCCACATTTCTTTATTTCTTTGTTCTTGTGTTCAGTTGTGTGTAAATTTCGCCATTCAACGAAATGAATGGTCGCGTCATATGAACATTATAATTACATGTGGAGTCCTACCTATAGGGACACCCTTTTTTAAATCTTAGGCATTTAAGTAATAGTTTGATCTTAGTACTGCGAGGGTTAAACGAAAAAAGAAATTAGTTAAAAATTCCGCCGCCAGAGGGCGTTTTAATGAATTACACATTTAGCATACATTTACGACAGTTTACAAATTTTGTTTAGTAATTTTACTTGATCTTAAAGATAGCATTTCACGACATGCTCTTAGCATTTCCAGAACACACTGTTGTCAACTGCGGAACATGCTATCTTACGATTCCAGATGACACCTGAAAATGATGGCCGTCATGTGGAACACGTTTTGTTATACTAAAAGTTGTAAACTATCGTCAATATGCTAAATGTTTAATTCATTAAAAAACGTCCTCTGGCGATGAAATTTTGAACTTTTTTTTTTTTTTTTTTTTTTTGCTCAAACAAATTCTCATAAGGGCGATTCTTCCAAAAGTGAACCATACCCTCAAAAAATAAACTATAAAATTTTTCTTTTTTATTCATGGCTAATTAAAGTACATAGTCTGAAGTATTTAATTCATGCATTTCTTTTATTTTTACATGGTTTGTTTCTACATGTTCATGAAGGTCAAAATTGATGTTTACAATATACAAAACGCATGCATTCATACACTTATACTTCGTTAATCTCTATAAAGAAATATACTGCACTTTTATTTAATTTTTGGCTTTTAAAAGTAGCTGCAGGTATATTTCTATTTAATTTAATAAAAAATTACTTTCATTTTAATTTTTTCAAATTGTAGTTTGTGATCTAAGATACTTCAAAGTGATGTCCCGTGCATCACATTAAAACTGCATTAAGTTTTACTAGAATTAGTAATATTTATTTTAGATGGAAACATTTCTGATTTACTTTATACTTTTAAAAATAAAAATATATACATTGTTAAAATAAATTCATGTTAATAATTTTTCAAATTATAAGCATTTTAAATTTGTCCCGTGCATCACACACCCTTGTCATGTGCATCATTTATGTTAAATTTTGAAAAAAAAAAAAAAAAAAAAAGACTAATTTAGAAATTTTAAAGCTTGACATATTTTTATGCTAAATAATAATTTAAAAAAATGTTTTGAAAAAATACAAAAATGATGGTTTCGATTTAAAAAAAAAAAGAAATTATGCATCATCATGTTCTTTAACATAAATACGCAAAACTTTAATAGAGAGATGGTACATTATTTGGCATACATTTCATTCCGTGGAATGTTTCTCTCTTCAACTAATAAAACTTTTTTGCTGGTATTAAAATCTTTACAAGGTTGTAAAAATCAGAAGCAGAATGTACAATTTGAGAAATTTCCTTGCTCATAACTTTTTGACGAACAAATGATTTTGCTCTTCCACCTATTCTATCTATGTCAATTTTCCATGTGAAGTAGCAAAGTATTTCCAGCTAAGTTCTAGTAAGAAAAGAGCCATAAATTTATTCTTGAATTCAGATGATGAGTCGTCTGTCCAAATCACTTCAATTTTTGTTTTCATCTGAAATGGGGCTCCATATCAGAGTAAAGTAACTCAATAAAAGCTCTGACTGTACTTTTTTCCTTTTCTTTTGCATCCGAACAAATTAAAATGTTGAACAAATGTCCTGAGACGATGTAGCTGCTGTGGATAAAGTCAGACTACTTCTAGAGCACTGAATTTCATTTTGATATTCACAGTTATAATTTATAGCAAATTCTGTCTGAAGAACTTTTACTTTGAGGTCTCCTTTATCATTCTGAAATTCTTAATTTTGAATTTGTTTAATATTTAAGTGGCAAGTGACTAAATAAAAGGTTTCTTTTAAGCTTGATAAAACTTTGCCAACGCAGCCTTCTTTCACATTACATCTTAACTTGCCTCCTCTATCTTTTGCCATTGGGTCCACATGACAGTATTTTCATCCGGCTCATCATTTTCAATCTTTTCTCCATGAGAACAATTGCTACAAACACCTTGCCAACAGTGAGAATTGTTAGTATTATTACATAATGCTTCATCCCGAAACATTTCAGAATTATGCGTTATCTTTAGGTATCTTAACTTTAGGAAGAATGCCTCACAAATCATACATTTGCATTGATCGATACATGTCAAAATAAAACATATTTTTAAACACATTTAGAAAATTTACTTTAAAAAAAATTCAAATTATGAGTACATTGGTGCCATTTACTGGCAGTTATTTTAAGTAATTAATATCTGCATCAAGTGGAATACATGATTAGTATCTTTTTATCATGTATTCATCATAATTTAACATCCTAAATATGTTGAGAAATATCATAAATCTCAGGTGGTATGCAAACAAGTCAGACTTGTCCCGTGAATTACTTTTATTTGTCCCGTGCACCACATCCATAAAATCTACATAATTAATTAATTAATTTTTTAAATGAACTTAATATTGCACCAAATCGTTCTACTAAATGTTCTTTCATTACAAAAAAAAAGTGTAATCAATAAATCCATGAAGCATCACAGAAATTAACGTTAATACCGTATGATGTATGCATTTTGATTTTTTGTGAGTCCCGTGCATCACGCATACATTTTAATTTCTTATTTATTCAATTTTTAATGTGGGAAAAGAAACAGCACGTCTTTCTGAAGTACAAGTTAAGGTCTTATACCTCATAATTATCAAAGTATTTAATAAATTTAATCTCGGTAAAATTTAAGCGTTTAAACACATGTAAATGTCCCGTGGATCACGTAAGAATCGCCCATAACTTCATTATGTCCTGCACAAAATTTCAACTTTCTGAACAAAAGTTTCGTCAGTAGACAACTTTAAATCAGAGTTCTTTAATTTTGGACACCCTGTATATATATATGATTTTTTTTATTGTTATTATCCTTACTTTTCCCTATTCAGCACGAATGTACAAGTACGTCAGATACTTCTTATTTGAACTCAAGGAGTTAGGGGTAATGAAGGCATAATGTTTGAATTTGCTAAAAATAGCAAAAACATGCACTTTAAACGAAAATCAAGGAACTGTATGTAATACTGTGATCAAAATTAATATGCAATGGGTCTTAATCATAAATATCATAATGTTTTATGTGATCCAGTAAAGCATTAATAAATAAATTAAGTCATTATATTAAATCACAAAAGTAATTACAACCCACGCTGTAAAAAAAGAGAAATATTTCTTAATCTGTCTTTTATCTTTATTAAGGTTTGCGAAAATATAACATAACCTCTTCCAAGTTATCTACGATTCCGAAAATTATTCCTTTTTCAGAAACTTCTGGAATTTATAGATATCCGAGATTTAAAGCAGCATGGAACAAATATTTCTTATGCTGCTCGTAATTTTCGGAAATGCTTCCGGGTAGTTTGTAGAGAATCCGTTTTCTCAAACCGACATATCGGTTGTTTTAGAAGCCTTTGAAATGTATAGATATCCGAGATTTAGCGAAGCATTTCTGAAACAAAACTTTCTTATGCTGCCCGTAATTTTAGGAAACGCTTCCAAGTAGTTTGTAGAGAATCAGTTTTCTTAAACCGACATATTGGATATTTTTAGTAGTCTCTGAAATGTATTGATATCCGAGACTTAAAGAAGAATTTCTGAAACAAAAGCTTCTTATGCTGCCCGTAATTTTCGGAAACGCTTCCGAGTAGTTTGTAGAGAATCAGTTTTCTCAAACTGGCATATAGGTTTTTAGAAGCCTCTGAAATGTGTAGATATCCGAGATTTAAAGAAGCATTTCTGAAACAAATGTTTTTTATGCTGCCTGTAATTTTCGGAAACGTTTTCAAGTAATTTGTACAGAATACGTTTTCTCAAACAAGCATACGGGTTTTTCGGATGGTAACGATTCTCAATTAAACATTTTCAGCTGCATAACAGAATTGAGTATGCATGAATGAGTAACAAAATAATGTTAGTGTTACTGCTATTAATTTATCATGTTTTCTGAATATTAAACTGTTTACTTGTGAATTGATAGTATCTGATAAACAAATATTTTGGTTTTAGAAAACTAATTACTACACTGTAAATTGCGTGCAGCAAAAGAAACATTTGTTTCAGAAATGTTTATTCAAATATCGGAAAGCTGTTGCTCTCTGAAATTACTGAAGATAAAGAAACGCTTTTCAGAATTGTTGGTCACTCAGGAGAAATTATATTTTCGTAAACCTAAAAAAGATAAGAACTAGATTTAAAAACAGTGATCTTTTTTTTTTTTAATGCATTCTGACTTTTAGAAGATTGTGAATTTTAATATTTTTACTTTAATTATTTACATAATAAAAGAAAATATCCAATTTCATTTACTACTTAAAATGTATTATTGCTGTTAATTTCCCTCAACCAAACAACTCTATAGAAATTTTTCTTCAGGTATATCTAAAAATTAAGGCTGTTCTCAAGTTCCCTGCTCAACAACGCGAAACTTTCTGACTCATTATTAAACGTAAAGCATAAAATTGTCAGGGCTGGTTATTGAAGGGATGTGGAATAGAAATGAGATTTACATTTTTTATAAGTAAATTACTTATTGAGTTATAAGTGATTCTGGTCACGTGACGAGCGGTTTTTCTCCTTTCTCGCGTTAGAAATTCGGTTCAAAACGCCAAATTTGACAGTATTTTCTGGATGATCTTTTGCGTTTACAAAAAATGGAAAACGCATTTCGATTACACAGTTTCCAAATAATAACACCTGCCAATTTCATGCGTTTCCGAACAAAAATGAATTAAAAAATATGGCAGAAAGTCGTCCCTTTGGATTTGAGAACAGCCTTAATGTAAACTGCATTTTATTACTTGTACTTTTAGGTAAAGAATTAGAAGAATTAAAGGTAAAGAATTTCGAATTGGGTATTTTTTATACAGTAAAAGCCTGAGACGCTAGAATTCAAGATTTTTTAATTAGCTGAACAAGTGATTAGAAAATTCGAACGACTTACTATTTTTTAACATTGCTTTTAATTAACTTCCGACTGAAACAAGACTTTCAAGTCGAAACGAAACCGAACATCAGTTTCGGTTATTTTTCAAGTTTCCACCAAAATCAAAAACGAAAACGAAACTTGCTTAGAAGGAAATTTTAAGTTATTAATTTATAGATATGTACAAAGATAGTATTTATTAGTAACAAAACACATAGCTACCTAAAAAGGCATTTATATTTGAAGAGCTGAATGGATGTTAAGTGATAAGGCTAAGATGCTTTACCCACACAAAAAAATCGCCAAATTTTTGGAATATTTTGTTCAATAGTAACCTGGCTATTATGCTTGAATTAAGCCATTGCTGACCATTGAAAATCTTCAGCTTTTGCTGCAGACTCACTCCACCGCTTTTAAAGAAATCGGTTACTTGACTATATTATGGAGAATTCTCATTGGTCAGAATTGAGATATTCTATAAAAGCGACGGAGTGACTAAGCAGCAAAAGCTGCAGGTTTTTAACAGTGTAAAGTTCCCTTCTACATCAGAGATAGTTTTTTGTCCTTAAAACTCCCCGTAAAAGAACTAATTACGCATTATAAATATTACAAAAAACGAATTTAAAAAGTACATTGCTCATATTTGTACGAAATTATTTTCATTTTAGAAATTTTTATACATCTACTTTCCAAATATTGGTCGGGATCCAGATAGATTTTTCGCTGTTTAGCGAAACGAGATTGGCCAATCAGAAGCTTGTATTTTTGCAAACTTTTCGCTGTTTGCAAAAATGCAGGCTTCTGATTGGTCAATCTCATTTAGCTAAACAGCGAAAAATCTATCTGGATCTCGGTCATCGTATATTTCAATAAATAGTAACATATATTTATTAAATATTTGTGCGCAACGGCAGACGATTCTGTAGATTTCGAACACTTTTCTCGAAGTAAACATTCAATGATTCAAATTATGATTTGACGATAACGTTTAAAAGATTGAGATGTCATCATGATGTTATTTGAAAGCTTACTAGAAATTAGAGCTTGAACTATCTAATGTCTACTCTGATGTACAAGGGTATTTTAAAAGCACGAAATGACGCAAATAGCACATTTCACATAAAATTTATATTGTAAAATATATGTTTTTGCTTTCTTTTGATTGTTTTGTAAAAATAGATCTTTTTGCGCTTTTTAATACGTCGTTATTTATAAGTAATATATTTTCCATGATTAAAAGTTGTCGACGTATTAGAAAAAGTAGTTTGGAGTGGGCTAGAAAAGCGTGCCAATCAAAAAATTGCCAAACACCCATGCATTGTCGAAGCACATCTGTTCCATTATTACTTAATATGTTCATCCACTCATCTCTTCATTTGTGTGTGTGTTTGTGCGTGAAAGTATTTGTTTCAAATAAAAGCAAAAACCTTATTCAACCATTAATTTTATTGTTTTATAAGTTCTAGTTCTCTAGTTTCGACTAATAAAAAAAGATAATTGTTTTTGATTATTGGAGGGGAAAAAATCACGTGGATCCCCAATGATCCATCTTTACCATGTATCATTTTTTTCATTGTAATTTACGAAATCGACTTTTGATCAGAAAGATCGATAAAATATCCCACAATAAAGTACTCAGAATCGGGCCCAAAATATAGTCAGGTATCTATGGTTATCGAGTATGCATACAACATGATCTTACACAAATAATAAACAAGTTTTTCGATACATGGAGTGGAAGAACATATTATGTGCATTAAATAGTTAAAAAATTGTTAAACTCCTCCCCAATCAGAAAAGTTATAGACATGTCAATGAAGCACTTTCATTTTAAATGGTATTTCTTCACACGAGTACCGGAAAAACAGTTATTGAATAAAACTACAAAAAGGAGCATGCTGTAAACTTTAATGCCTATTTTCTCAAATTCAGATTTGTCTTTTTTTGTTATTTGTTATTTTGTTTTTAGCCTATAAATGTAGTTTTTTTTTCAAATAGAACCAAGTAAATGGATAGTTGAGAATTAAATTCAGCACAAAGCTTAAGCTACGGTCTTCACGGACAAGACTAATTTTTCACCAATAAAATGCAGAACGTAGGAGAGACTTATCGTTACAACTCTCACAGCACACAAAACAGAAAAGAAATAAGATAGCAAAGTTGTGTTATATTTACATTAAACAACAGTATTTAAAATTTTATTTGTACTCAATTTATTTATATTGGAACACATTACAGATCATGGCATGATACTCCGCAGATGATTTCATTGATATCATATCAATCTTGTTACTGAAGAACACAAATCATAGATGAAATCGCAAACATTCATACTGAATATGCTATGCTGGAGCATATCTGGGAGAAATTGGATTGCTGCTTGGGAGAAATTCGACTTCAGCCAGGATATTTACCATGCAATTAACGGCTTCGAAGTTAACTTTCCTAAATTTATTTATTTATTTATTTGTAAATGAAGTTTAATTGAAATGCATCAACGAGTAATCCATTGTTTTTTTTTTATCTTGTTTTTTTTTTTTTTTTTTTTTTTAAATAAAGTCATAAAAATTCGTATTTACGTACAAATAAAACTTCACGAGTTGCTATTACATGAAGTAGAAGCAACATAACTTCCATATATTATTTCATTCAGATATTTTTAAGTGTTAAATTTCCAATAATAATTCCCATTTGTTTACTATTGGTATTTTAAAATGCGCTTTTTGATTCTCGTGAGTAGGGCTGGCCTTTTTTTAAAAAAAGCACCCAGATGCAAAAAATTACTTGAAGCCCTAAATTAATTTCAATGGCTTAAAAATTATGGAATCTTATTTTACTCCTCGTGAGTCTAAACGATGTGGGCAGATGTGGGTCTAGGTGAAAAAATTTTTAGTACATTAATTTTCGTTTTCAAAAGTTAAAAAAGGTCTTTTAGTCTTGTTGGTTTTCTATATATGTGCAAAATATGGGTGCGTTGCACCCATCACACCTCCACTATAGCCAATCCAGTCCCTGCGTTCTTGGTGAACGGTATTGCATCCATTCCTTAGATTCTGAAACTCTGCATGTATCAGGTTTTAAGAAATATTTATTTATTTATTATAGCCATGAGCAATATTTCTTTTTACTTGGTACGAAAAAGGTTAAAAATTTATATTCTTTAGGCTCTAAATTTGATGGTAAAAACTATTAAAAATGACTGATGAAGCCCCACAGTTTCAAACAAATTGGATAACTTTATTGAGAAGTGCGTCTATTTTAAGGATTCTCCGGAATTAATTTGCTATGCATATTAGCAGTAAGATAATTGAGCAGAGTTGAGATTTGAATATTTTTCAGTTGATTAGGGAAAAATCGGTAAATGTTCGCTTTTTCAGATTTTTCTTTAAATGCCCTTTATTTTACTGATTTTTTTTTTTTTTTTACTTTCTGTAAGCTTTTTGTCTTGACATGCCTTAGCCTTCAGGGGCTGAGGAACACGGAAGTACAGAGGAGAGGTCAATGATCTTACAAGAAAATCGCAACGAGATTGTAAAGAAAACCTCCAGACAATTTCCTCGACCCACAAGAATGAGAATAAGACGTTTTTCAAAAGGATTTCCGCCAAAAATTTAAGCCACACAAATTTATAATTACAGTGTAATTTTATTTATTAATGAATATCCTACGGAAAACATACATACATTTAATGGATGATTACGAAGATATCGATGTTGTTTTGTTAACTGCATCATTTCCAATAAAGTATAAAATTAAATTACATTTTTAAAATTTAAATGAAAACCATCCTTAATAGACACCCCCATTCGTATGTCTTGGTATATATGTAGACTGGATGGATATTTACAACTTATATTTAATATTATCAGTGCCCGACTTAGATAATCTAGGGCTCCGAGGCAAGTGTCATTATGGGGGTCCCCTTCAATCTATCCATAGAAATTATTCCTGACTTCTGCTGAAGTTACTACAACTAAACATCACACATATTGCATGGATACATAAATTTCGTACCAGGTACTATTCACATCTGTATACATATACAAGGTATTACAAGAAACATGGTCACAACTTTAAGAGATAATGAAATACACGAATACACTATTTTTTTTTAATAATTATTTTTATATTTTGCATAGGGATGTAAGGGCTCATGTGGGCCCTTGAAGTATAAATACAGGTCTTTTAATCATTCTTACGTAAAAGAATCAGTGAGAGAAAGGGGAGGGCCTCATTCTCTTCCCAAATCATTAAAAATATAAGAACTTCGATCACTTTTGGCCTATTTTAAACATTTGGAACACTCTTAATGAAAATCCGATTACGCCCACAGGCCCCACTTCAAATGTGAGGCAGCTGCCCCGCATGCTCCTGCATTAGTCAGGCTCTGAATATTATTGTTAGTGAAAAATTGAATCACAGAAAATATCCAGAAAGAAGCAAAAATTTAACAGCTTAACTTTTACATACAATCATTTCTAAAAGTAATTTGTTTGTGCTTTGTGAAATGTTTTATGCAGTTGCTTTCAATTTGTCGTACATGAACAATATCATTTTCACTCTTTTTTTTTTTTTTTAATTTCAGTTTGCCTAACAAGTTATGTTGGATTAGACTTCGATAAAAATTAATATTCATTAAACATCATTTTTAAGTCTAGTCAAGAGGGAGCACAGAAATTGTGAGGTTTGGTACAGATATCAGATGTAACCTCTACAGATGGTTACTTTTACGGTTATGGACACGTTTATGAAAACCCCTGCATTCCTTGTATGCGCATATTCTTAATAAGAAATCGGCCCTCATGGATGCCCTTTTCACCATCGAGCCCGTATTAACACGTTCGCTGCCACTTACGCACTGCTGCGTCTGACCAGCACCTCTTCGTATGCCGGCGACGCCCTGGAGTGCTGATCGACTATGATAAGTTATATGCTCTGTTTTTAGTGTGGCTTTGGAAGTTGAACGGAGAGGTTGTTTAGGCACGTTAGCGAAGCATGAACTGCACTAAACATGAAAATAATATGTTATCTCGTTTTTCTGGTTTTACTAGTAAAATATAGGGAACATTTTAACCATTAAAACACTGTTTTGTAATCCGGCTTCTGAGGATGGAAATATCATTTTTAGTGGGAGCGAATGTGTTAACTGTACCTCCTGTGCACGACCCTGTGTTTAGTTTTTATACTGACATATCATGCAGTGGCACCCAAAAGTGTTCGTACAGTTTAAAAATTTGTAGCAAAAAGGAAGTAACCGGAACTGAATTTGAGTATGAAGTCCAATATTTTTCCACATCATCTCTATGTTATTCTAAATAACACCCAACTTTTTTTTTAATATTGGTTGATTTTCTTTTCATATAAAAATGAAAACGGAAGGAGACAGAGAAAGAACACTCCACAAAGGTCTTCGCACTTTGAAACATTTTCGGAAAAATTTATAATTAAAATTATCGGATGTCGCTTTATTTTTATTTTTGCATTGCGGTGCCATTTAAAAAATCATTTGGCTTTAATTTTTGCTTGCTTTCTCCGTAATATTCTGTTTATTTTTTAAAAACGGCTCGTAGTCGTAAAGAAAGAACTAGCAGCATTCGGAAATCGATTATATTTCATCATAGTAGTAGTAAATTAGTTCGGAACATTGCTAAATTAGTTAATTTATCCCATTCTATTGTGCAGTATGTGATAAAAAGCTTTAAAGAAGAAAATCGGATCGAAAATAAATGTAAGAAAAGGTTGTCCGTCAAGGTTAACACATTGTGATATGAGATTTATAATAAGAAAAAATGTGAAAATCCACGTTTAAGTGCTGTAAAAGTTGCTACAGAATTTAATGAACATTTTTTTGCTTCAATTTCACCTGGAAATGTTCGACAAGTGATGGCCCGTAGATTTTTTTTTGTTGTTGTTAGTACGTAAAACAGAAAGCTTAGGTTTTCCTTCGCAAAACAGATGATAAATAAGCCCGAATCATATTGGAATAATGTCTTGTTTGCAGATGAAAGTAAATTTAACATTTTTGGTTCCGATGGTAGTATAATTGTATAAGGAGAAAAAATGAAGAACTTAATCCCAAGAACTTAGTTGGAACAGTTAAACATGGCGGTGGAAGTGTCCTTGTTTGGGTCTGCGTGGCAGCATCAGGACTAGGTAATTTGGTATTTATTGATGGCATAATGAACCATGCTCTTTATTTAAATATTTTAAAAGACAATTTAAAATTATCAGCCCGAATTTGGGTATTGGAAACAACTTTGTTTTTTACCAAGATAACGATCCTAAGCAAACAGCTCTCAACGTTAGCCTCTGGTGTCTCTATAATTGGCCACAAGTTCTGAAAACACCACCCCAATCGCCGGATCTAAGCCCAATAGAACATATTTGGAGAGAACTGGAGGTTAGAGTATGAAGACACGACATTAAAATGAAAAGCGAATTAAAAACAGTAATGATAGACGAATGGATGAAGATTACACAAATTACAGAAATTACAAAAAAAAAAAAAAAACCTAGTAAAATCTTTTTCCAGACGTTTAAAAGTTGTTGTGGATGCTAAAGGATATACTACTAAGTACTAATTTAACGAAATATTACAATATTTACTAATATGTAGAAATTTTTAAAAGTGTGCGAAGACTTTTGTGAGGGAACTCTTTTGTTATTTTTTTTATTATTGATTTCTTCAAAATAACGTTTTACTATGTTTTTTAAATATTCTATGTAGTTTTGTTAATAATAAGTTATAGATATTATTATTAAATACCCATTCTGAAATATTAATTTTAATTAATGGATAGAGCACTATTTCATTGAAATTCGTATGTATACGAACACTTTTGGAAGCCACTGTATATCTTTAGATGTATGATTTGTAAGGCACATGTATAGTTTAAGTAGAATTTCTTTTCTAACTTTTGGAACTCTCATAAGAATAAACTTGGTTATAAAATATATATATTTATATATTTAATTGTCTCTGCAGAAGCAGAGAATATTCTAGCAATATACGAAAGATATTTAAACATTAAAAAATAATTTGTAACTTATGTGGATGAAGGAAGGGACCGACCATCAGGACAGACCATCACAAATAATGCAATTAGTTTTGCTTGAATTAACACATTAGAAAAGCTTCTTTTTATCAGACGCTGTGCATCGACAGGTAACTAACTACAGGTTTCCGTCGCTTCATGCGGTTTCAGTTAGTGCTATTTTTAGTTAGTGCGGTATTTTTTTTCACATGATCCCTCGATTAACGCTGGGAAATTTTCAATTAGTGGGCAAAGCACGGAATGAGCGATCCCATTTTGCCAGTCAAAAGGCGTCGAATTGTTTATAAAATAACATAAAAAATAGACAAGAAATAGGACCAATATCACGAAAATCGTACAAAGGTTTTTATTATGCAGAATTGAACTTAAAATCGCCATTTTAATACTTCTTGATTCTCAGTTATTTAATTAGTTTAAGCTCTAATGCTAATGGAAGTTTGTGCAACTGAGATAACTTTTATTTCAAAAATTACAAATTATGCTCTCATGTACTTTCTAACCATAAAACGTCAAAAATAACATCGTAGTACTTTATTATATTATTTATTTATGTATATTTGCTTTTAAGAAAGTTGACTTTGACTCTATTGAACTTTTTTTCCGACTGAATGTAATGTTTCCGTTAGTGTAGTAATATCACGGGATCAATTAACCGCACTAATAGAGATAAACTTGTGTCTTGCCTATCTCAGTGAATTTAAAAAGATTTATTTCTTCGAATGAATTTTATAAAACAATACAGCAATAGAATACCAAGTAGATATAATTTTGCCACGCGTATTGCTTAAAAAAAGAAAAGAAAAAAACATGTACAAAACATTTTTTATAGAACGTACAAAAGAAAAAAATCTTACTAATAAATTATTAATATATTTTTATGCAATTTGGATTATTGCAAGTATGATACTGCATTAACTAAACCTGCTGCGCTAGAATCCATTAAAGATCATGGCCTGCAGTGTCCAGCCCTTTTTTTCTGACCATGGGCCCTAAGGTGCTATAGAGCATATGTCTCTGCCAGGCGGTCTGCCTAACATGGGACCCCCAGTGTTTAGTTCCCAAGCAAGTTTGGTACACATTTTATCGACCCCGAAAGGATAAAAGGTTGAGCGAACTTTGTTCAACAAGGAATCAAACTCTGTAGCTGTAGCGTGGTAGCGCGCGCACTGATCTCTAAGCTACTGGGCTTATGTTGCATTAGTGATAAGTTAAAAGTTACTAAAAGAAAAATTCATATATTATTTTTCCTTATTACAGTACGTGCTACTTAAATGAATTAAATTTCCAAATCAAATTCTCATTAAATTAATTGCTGATTTTAGTATACAGGAAAATCACATTAAATTAATTGCTGATTATAGTATACAGGAAAATCCCATTTTTATTTTCGTTTTTAGTTATTTAATGCAATAAAGTAACTGATTATATTAACTAGTGTTTAGTATAATCAGCATATGCTGCAATATCCTTTTACGTATACATTTGACACGTTGCCGCGTAATGTTGATGGATATTGTTTGTTAATTTATAGAAGACGTACGTAAAAAGGGTCGCCACTCATATCTTAGATGAACATTTCTTCTGAAAAAGTATTTCAGAATGTTTTTTTTTTTTTTTTTTTTTACACAGACAAAGGACTATACGGATAAATGGATATTTATGTAAATATGCAACATCTGTTTCTTTTATCTCCGAAACCAACTAATCTATTTTCTAATTTTACTTCCCTTAGCTGAATAATTCTTTATAAAATTATTACAAAATACATTATTTTACAAAATCAGAAGAGCTAGGACTGTTCATTAGACCACGCCCAAATGGTTATTTTATGGATGACAATTTTGATTATGTATAATAATCTGTTATTTACAATTTGGTTAGATGGAATAGCTGTCGGCTTTTTACAGTCCATTTCAGTAAAACAGGGGTTGATACAAGCAAAATTTGTGGCCTACTTAGGGCCCCTTCACAAAAATCCATTTATTAAAACAGGCCCCTTCACAAAAATCCATTTAATAAAACAGGCCCTTTCACAAAATTCCTTTCAATAAAACAGGCCCCTTCACAAAATTACATAACATAAGAACTTTTCATTGATTTTAATTTTAGGTAAATTTTAGGACTGGTAAAAAATTTGTTTTCTAAAAAACAACCCCTTCTCTTCTAGGGAGACGCGAAACCATATCTGAAAATTTATCACGTTCTTATAAAAAAGTTTGTTTGATGGATGGGGGGAAAGGATTTTAGAACGTAGACTTGCGTAAATAAAAAAATTGTTCCTCTCCCTCCCTCCCCCCTCCCCCGGAGCAAAACCACATCTCGAATGAAAATGTTAAATAACCAATAGAAAATGTATTTTTATTATATAACAAGAAAAATCTTTAGTGTTATTTCTTCTATGCGAATTAATGAATTTCGTGGCTAGTTTGTGATTTGGGAAAAGTTTATAAATTCTGCACTGCACAATCCACGATAAACAAGTAACGAAAGATCTTACGGGAATCGTTCAGCTGGTCCCCCGGTTGCGTGGTCAGTAAGCGGAGGCTGCTGTCACCCCAAGGGCCCGGGTTCGAGTCCCTGGGTAAGACATGGATGTACTTGTGAATGTCCCATTGTAGTTTATAATATATATATGTAAAATAAAAATTGTTATGAGTTGTTGTTGTTTCTGTATAATAAGGATCATTCGAGGCGACAGCCATTGTAGCTATAGGCCTCAAAGCATTCTCTCCACTTCGGTGGACTTCAAATGTCAAAATGTCAAATCGTTCAGCTGTAGTACAGGAATGTTAACCGGGTGTAATCTAATGATGGGATGAAATCTGGACATCAGGTTAGCTTCAAAAACATTTGATGCTAACTGGTATCTAGCGTTTAGGGCATCTTTTGTGGAATTTCTTAAAATCAAAATGTATGATATATATAATATATATAGTTGTAATTTGTATAAACACACGTTAAATTAGCTTTAATACTGTTTTTTTCTGTTTTTTTTTTTTTTTTTTTTTTTGCTATATTTATGTAGAAATACTAGTCAGGATATTGTTTTATTAATTTTGTAGACTTCAATTTCTATAGCAAGCCATATCGTCAGAAATTTAGAGATCGCCTAGGCATAATTTCAACGAGAGTAAAAACTTCTGTCGCGAAGATGTCCCAAACGAGGTTTAGGATATTTCTAACTCTGATAAAAATGTAAGTCCTCAAATTATTTCTTGCATTCCTGCTCTTTTAATAAGGCCGGTCATGGCGTCCTGGCGGACAAGGACAAAGAAAATGCCAGGGGTCTCGAAAATCACCGGGCCCCAAACCTCCCTGTTTTCGTTCATCTGTGAGGTATTCGGTCAAGATAATTTCAAACATAGACGTACCTTGGGCTCTAAAACTGCGGGAGCAAATTTCTCTAAGGACTTTTGTAAAAAATTATACCCCCCCCCCCCTTCCAATCACCGCGGGCACATGCGGACACTGAAATTAAATACTTAAAAAATTTAATATTTAAACAAATCTTTAAACGTTTAACCATGTACGAAATATAGGGGGAAATCCTAAATTACACGTTTCGTGTTTTTAAAAGAATATTTTAAAATATTGAATGTACAAGTGATATGTCTAATGCAATGTTAAATTAGGAAAAAGTTCAAACAAACTTAATAAAAATTTGTCAAAACCTCGGGCTTTCGAAGATTTTATTAAATGGTGGTGATGGTAATACGGGGGGCGGGGGGGGGGGGTTAAGGTAAATGTTTAAACCCTTCATTCAAGGTGACAACCTATGATAAAATTTCATTTTAAAAAAATCCCTGGCGGACGTTTTGATTGGAATGACTCAGAAATTTTGCTGTGATGCACTTTAGGATACAATAACTTTAGCTTAAGAATTTAAAAATTAATATTGTCTTTAAATTTCGAAATTTTGAACTGAACTTCTTCACAAAGTTTCAACTGAAGAAAATCAAGAACGAAAGATTGTTCATGGATATAGATTACGTAACATTTTTTCACAGTTTTAGAATACTGCTAGTAATACAATGAAATGAGATATCTAGATAAACAATTAAAACACACAGAACGCAACTATAAATCCATTTTCAAAACTTTCTGCCCAGATCATATAATGTATGCACATTATTTCGTGCGATCCTGATCTACAGAGCTTTGAACATACCACATATATAGTGAAACTAAAATTTAAGTCAGCTGACAAACGCATAAAACAACTAAAAAGGTTTTTCTATGGAGTTACTATTTATATCTGACATTGCATCAATATATGAATAATGTAATAAAATTTAGTTGAAAAACGCGTAAAACAGTTGAAAGTACATTTTCAGGAAACCTTTCCATGGACGTCAATGCGATTTTTTCTCTTTCTTTCTTTTTTTCTTTTTTTATAAACCTGTATTTATCCGCTTTATGACATAATATACCGAAATTTATTTAAGCCAGAAAACGCACTATACAGTTATAAATACCATTATAGTAATAAAAATACAATTATAAATGAAATTATAGCCATTGGTGGCGTTTCTTTTGCGCTGCCATATGAATTTACTCATATTCTACAAGAATCTTTTAAAATAATAAAATATAAATAATTCAGCTGAAAATGCCTAACATAACTGAAAACATACTTCAGGAATTCACGTCCAAAAACTTTCTTCCGCGCAGCTCTGTATATGATCTGCAGAAGTTATACTCACCACGTAATGAACTAAAATTTATTGAAGTTTTAAAATGCCTCCCACAGCTGAAACCGCACTTCCAGCAATTACGGTTCATAATCAGACCTGTAAATCAGTCATATATGATACTTCATACTCTTTAGAAAGAATACTGAAGCCAACCTTAGTGACACATATTGATGTTTCATAACAACACTAAAATGCACCGCAAACGATTCCCCTCCCCCATAGAAAGTTTTTGTGTATTCCTGTTAACGAGCTATAAAAGTTACATACTTCATCTTCAATAGGTAATATTTTTTGTAGGTAATTTGTATTAGTAAGCCTCAAAAGCGTATATCTATACAGTGGAAATACAAATATAGTTACTATAGAGTCAGAGAGCAGGAAAACGGCAAAAATGACGGTTGGGCAAACAGAAGTGAGAAGTCACAAATACTTTTAAACTTTGTTGGAAAGTGTTAACAACTATTTTAAAACCTTATATTATCAAACGTTGCCTAATGGTCCTTGAAAAACAACATTATAAGTTTTATCAACAAGATTAGTTAAAATTTTTAATAAAAGAGGTTTAATTGATTTCCAAAAAAAGTTACATTTTAAGCTGTAACTCTACACAGACAAGTTAAATTACATAAAAAAAAAATAATAATAAATTATTTTAAACGGATGGTGTATATCGTAATTAATTTTATTTTATGATTTAAACGTTCTATGAGTTATGGATGGCATGAAACATTACCCGTTTGCATATAGTATTCTGAGATAAAGTACAAGAAAATTTTGAACAAAAAAACAGCTTTTTACATAAGCATGATGCATAAAAATTAATTTTTACAAATGTTACATGCAATTTCTGAATGATTAAAAATCAATGATTATTTTAATGCCATTCTCAATAAATTTTTTTTCTGCTCAATAACGCGAAACTTTTTGACACGTTTTCTTCCTGACTCATTTTTTACATAAAGGCTTGATACTTGCAGGCGCATGATTATTGAAGTGATTTGCAATCACTTTTTTTTTTCATTCTCCGATAAATAAATTAATTATATCTTGAGTTATAACCGATTATTTTCTCAGTATAGCAGTTTTTTTTTTCCTTTCCTGCGCTGCCATGTCTCGAAATTCAATTCAAAACGCCCACTTTGACAGCATTTTCTGAAAAATCCTCTGCCTTTACTGATAAATGGAAAAACACTTGGAATACATATAATTTATTAATAAGACCACCTGCCTATTTGATGTGTTTGTCAACAAAAATAAAATTAAAAATGCGTCCGAGAGAAGGCAGTTTGGATTTGAGAACAGCTTTAACCCTTTCGAGACGACCGTCTTTTACAAAATTTTTAATCTTTAGTCACCGGATTTTTAAAACAGAAAATTTTGCCTAATTGAATCGGGAAAATGCTCGGATTAAATAAGGGAAAATTTATAATACAATTTTACTGGTGAGAATAATCACTGATTCTGAGCAACTTATGCGGCACGAATACCGGTCGCTCGTCCCCAAGAGGTTAATAAAAGTAATGCTCCTAAAAGTGCACGTGTATATGTATCGTTTTCATGCTTATCAATTAGTACAGCAATTCTGAAAATTGGGCGAGCTTTCTTGATATTTCCCCTTTATTTATGGCATTTAGTGGCATTTGATAATTAAAATTTTGATAAGCATTCCATGTTTTTAATACGGATACCCATTTTTTTTTTAAAAAAAAAGTTAACATACTTGAGAAATTTGAAAGGGTTTGGGGAAAAAAATTCGTATGGGAAATTTTAATCATTGCTGAGATTTTAGAAGTTCATAAAATAATTTAGTTGATATTTGATCCGATTTAAATCCCATTCATACTGGTTTAACATTAATCCAAATAACACAGGCCTGCGATGAAAAAAATACAAGGGTATTGATGGCTGAACTTTATGTATTTTTTGGTGCTAATTAAAAAACAAATAATGAAAAAATTCTATCATGTTACATTTTCTTGAAAAATATTGGGTCGATTGGAAAGTTTGTCGTGTTGGAAAAATCAATTCGTACCGGTAAATTCTGCCAGGTAATTATAATACATTAGATATCGGAATCAATGTCTAATAATTAAATGATAGAATTTTCCGATACGAATTGATTTTCCCAACACGACACAACATTCCAATAGACCCAGTTGTTTTAAACCGTTTAAACCTATAACAAAATAATCGATTACTGAAAAATCAATTTGCCTCACCGAGAATCGATTTTTTTTACATAGATTTACATAGATAAAATCACTGTTGCCAGGTAGCACATGCAAAATTGTCCAAAATTGTCCTTTTCATTTTAGCAAAAATATCGATATCGATGTTACAAAAAATTCTGATGTGATGGGGGAAAGTGGAGGTCATTTTCGAAATCAGCCCACCAAATAACATAAAAATCAGCGAAAACTTCTCTTGTATTTTTCAAAAACTTCAATTTCGCAGGCCTGTGTAATTTATCAATATAAACATTTAAATCAATTAACTGTTTTTAATTTGTTTATTTTAATTGAAACGTTTTTAATTTTACACAATTTTCAAAGTGGACTCCGCTTAAAGATCCAAATAAAAATACTTAGTTTTTATATTGTTTTATTTTCAAAATATTAAATACAATTTTTTATAAAATTTATAGTATTTTGATGAAAAAAAATGAAGAAAAAATGCCAAGTTTCTGGTACTTCTGTCTCGATTTCTCTGAAGTTTAATTTTTTCCAGTATTCTCCGATTGTACTTAAGTTGCAATCCTCAATACATTTATAAATATGTTTTTACGTTTACTAATTTTGAAATGACATAAAGACAAGTGAGTATTGAAAAACTGAATATAATGACAGATTTTTCTATTCCCTTAACACTAACTGCTTTACGCTACTTAATTGCAAATTTTCTGCACTACAAATAAAAAAACGTATTAAATGGGGTTTTGTTTTATAAACAGAAAATGTTTTTTTATATTTCTGTATTCAATTAACCCATTGTAGTTCTATGGGCACTTCGAATTAATAATATGTGACTTGCACCTTGAAAGAGAGGCCCCACCAGTGGCTGAGAGGTTCTGCTCTCGAAACTGGTAGACGGGAAGTGCTGGGCTCGATCCCAATCGCGCCCGTCGGCCTAATCGTTCGGAGCTTTCGTGGTTTTCTTCGAACCATGGATTTCCATGCGTTAATACGGGTTAGGTTCCCTTAGAAAGACCCCCACGAAGGGCACTCCCCCTCGGGCCTATATCCCTAGTGTAGATAATCGGCCGTCACAAAATCAACCAACCAACCAACCTTGAAAGAGAGAACGATATAGCCGGGTGGATCAGAGAGTTTTGTTCATATTATCACAAGTTTAGAAAATGACAATGATCAGAGTCTAGAGACATAAATCAAGAGATCTATTCCACAGATGCATATAAACAGCTTTATAATGGAAAATAAGTTCCGCGTTTCTGAAAAAAAAAAACAAAGCAGGAGAAATATTTTTAATTGAACATTGATTACGACATTAAAATTTTTTGAAGACTCAAGACGGAAATTACTGATATGAACATAAAGACGTTAATTCTGGGTAGTTTGAAAGATCCAAGATTTATTCTAGTTCACACCAAAAGTAGCACATTAATGGTTAAATTTAAAAAAAAAAAAAAAAAAAAAAAAAAAGAGAGAGAGAGAAAATTGAAATATAAAACTGGCCCGTAACCACAAAACAATACAAAAACCTGGAGGGGCAAAAGTTAAGTTTTGCCCTGTTCCTGAAAAACGCCCCCGCCAGATTACGCCCATGATTTCAGAATGTAGTAGTTTGTCTCCTATTAGCATAATTGCTATCTTTAATATTGAATGAAACTCTACAGAAACGTATAAAGAAATTTAAATTACTCTGTTTTAACCTCTTCACTCCGCTGGACCACACTTGTGGACCTCCATTCTTTCCTGTTTTACAAATGATACTCTAACTCTAACATAATTGCTATTCCGATCTCAGACTGATATGCTTCGATATCTAAGATTTGAAATAATGCAAATAGATTAAAACTCTTGCTCTAAGTCAAATTGGAGAAGAAATAATTCCGTAATGCTCAATAATATTGCATTATTAATCAGCAGCGAAGAAGTTACACATGACTAAACATTTGTTTATTAGATCATGTTATTCCTTATTTAAAAAAAAAAAATTCAAACGTGTTCTATTCTTGACATCAATTTTATTTGTTAGTATATATATTTATTTTCTTCTTTATTTTATAAAATGTCTTCCGATCTCCATTCATAATAATAATAATATTTTTCGACCATATTTCCAATATATGTTGGTTAATTTTATTTGTTTATTTACAAAAAAAATTTATATACTATCGACATCTTAAAATAATCTGACAAAAAAAAAAAAAAAAAACATTCTTTTGAAATTTGCCTTAACTTAAAAAGAATAAGAAGATCTAAACAATACATTCAAGGATATACTAATGAGTGATTAAGTTCTGTAAACTTTCGACAAACACAAAAGATTTGTTGTTACCTGATTGCATGTGAAATTTGCTATATACAATACATCCTTTTATCTTAAAATTTCAACACTAGATGGCACAATCAATAAATGCCTTTTCTCTTCATTCTTTTCTTTTCGTTTTTCTGATTAATATACTACAATTGTAAACAAAATTCCAATTAAATCATTTGGCTTCGTATCTATTTCTCTGATGCTTCAAAAATATATTTGGGTATGATATAGGCATACGAAGCTTTAAAAATGGATAAATAAAATTACGTGTCAGTGTTTAAATGAAATTAGTATTTTGATGTTGTTTTTCAACAATTTATGATACATTGAAATGGAAAATACTAAATTCATCGCAAAATGCTTCTCAGGGAAAAAACCAATGACGAATTTAGGTGGTGATTCAGGACGAAACCCTTCTTCCCCCTTGGAATATTTAAATGTCTTCTACCCTCTACCCCCTTCCCCGGCCTCCGCAGGGTTTGAAACTTGGAAGTTAAATTTCCCCAACTCCATAATTTTTATCTCTGATTCATTTGACTTTATATTGCTTGATTTGTATACGGGAAGCTTAAGTGACGGGCGCCTATATTTTGGTATTCTTCAGGAATCTGACTCATTTCAAACATGCTTTGAATCAGAAATTTTATTTAAAGAAATTTAATAGATGCCACAGTAACACTTCTTTAAATATATGTTCTGAAAAGCATGTTGCTTGAATCAGACTCCGGAAAAATATACTGTTGGCAAGCGGAAGGGATAACCCGTGGCAGTGTTAATCAGACATTTTTCACCGGGAGAGATTTCTGTGGCTCCGAGGAGGATATTATAGAGTTCCGGGAGGGGAGGGGGGGTTGCACTTTTTGACCATTGAAAACACAAAATCTCAAAACTTCTTGGGGGGAGGGAATCTCATTGCCCCGGGGGGAATGTCCCCCACCTGAATTCAGAACTGCCCCGTGGACCTTATACGCATATAAGAAAACCGCATGAAACTCTGAACAGTTAGATGGACAGTCGCGACTTTTATATTCCATTGCCATTACCAATTGCCACTAATGTTGTCAAATGTCTCAATTTTTAGAGGTTAGAAGAATGTTCCATGGAAACAAAGCCTTTTTTCCCCACACCATTCCGTATCTGCGTTAAGTTCATAAAGGACTAAAAATTTCATGAAAATTAAGCAACTCTTTAATTTTTAAAGATTTGATCTGGAGTTTTGTTTTTTAGTGTGACATATTTATGAAAGTTTGTTCATGAAGACTATGTATTCTTAAGACACATAAATATAATAAAGTAAAAATGCAATGTCACATTTCTATCCGACTTTTTTTAAAGTGGTTATACATTATATATATAAATGTATATTTTTATATATAAATTTATAAATAATTAAATAATTAAATTATAAAATTATTATTATTACTATTATTAAGTTATTAATAATTAAATTATAATATATATGATTAAATTTATATATATTATATATATAAATTTAATCCTCCAAAAAATTATACTAATATCCATAGTTCATCTTTCACCACTTTTAAGATTTATGTAAGTGTTCATGTGGTCTTTTAATTATTTGGTGCTTAATTTATAATTTAAGGATTTAAGGGTAATTTCCTTAACAATATTTTAACGGAGGGTAGAAATACACGATGTTTTGTTTCATAATGCCATTCTTATTTACTGTAGAATATGAAACTTGAGGTAAATATTTCAAAAACAGTTTATCATATAAGAATTAAAAAACTATTTTTATTAAATAAATGATGCTTACCTTTAAAACAAAGAGTAGAGAAAACGTAAAGTTTATTACTATTTCTACTTCATTGAGAACATTTAAAAATTAAGACAAACGACAATATGCGTATCGGCTAACATTAACAACTGAAATTAAAATGGAATACTACGTCCGGATAGGAATATGTACTCTGAATAGGAATATGTTTTGGAAATTATTGCACATAATTTTATTGTAACGAGGAATACACGAAAGGTTTGTAACAATAACTCAAACACAATTTTTGAAAAAAAAAAGTATATATATATACATATATATTTTTTCAAAATGAAATTTAATTTACATATAAAGGAATTTTCAAAGAAAACAAAATACCGTAATTTCCGGTGTATAGCCCGCGGATCAAATAATCGTGTTTCGACCCAGAAATTTTAAAAAATAAAATATAACTTTTTAGATCACGGTAAATATTGGTCTTCAAATACTGAATCTGGGTCCAAACTGAATTGTCTGATCTGCGGGCTATACACCGAAAATTACAGTACATTATTGAATGAATAAAATTTTTATCGCATTCCCAAAATAAATGAAGATGTTAATAGAGAAAATTAGGTGGAACAAGCAACATAGATATATGGGCGATTCTCGAATAAGTGAGTAATTACACTCCGTGATTTAGTGAAAAATAGATAAGACATAAGGTAGTGAGTAATGTACAATATTCCGGGATAAACTTTAACCAGCATATTTCTTCAACCTACCTACCTTTAATCGACCCGTTTCTATTATTTATTGCATTCTATTCGAACCAAAAATTTCTTCAAAAAGTTATAGCCACGTAGAACAAAGTTCAATAAATGTGTTGAATAGTTTTAAATAAAAATTGTGGTATACATTTTTAAAACAAGGTCGAGTAAAATTTCAACAGCGTAGTGAGCTGATGCAATTTCATTGAAAGGGTGCATAAGTGACATAGACAAGAAACAAAATTAAAAAAATTGCTTCTGTGCTCATAGTAAGTTAATCTTAGTAAGACAGTAATGTGATATTTTAAACTAAGCAAAAGTATGACATGATCATCATGTCATGACAAAATCATAAATAAATAAAAATAATAATCAGGAAAATTTAAGTACGGGACAATAGTGATAAGTAATAAACATATTCTTATCTTCCTATCTATTTTGCAGCTTGTAACTGCTTTTGAATTTCAGGTAATTAAACCATGTGACTTTCTCAGTAATCAGATTGCTGCTTCTACTAAATGTAACTATCCTACAAATTTTATCTGACCTCTTGATGGTCGCATGAGCAGTTTTCTACAAGGGGACAGTAGTGACATAAAAACTAGGGGACAACATTTCTCTGACCAGAATAAATATAAAACTATGCATAATTTACAAAAAAAAAAAAAAAAAAAAATCTTTATTTTATGCTTTAGAATATAAATTTTTATTTTGTATAGTGAAATTTCTAACAATAGTTTGTCATTACACTTAATTTGTTCCAGAAGATCAGTGCATGAAGTGTGGGACGAGGGACAGAAGTAACAATTTGAATATTTAAAATATTATTTGAGTATAATTTACAGTTATTTTCTTGAAAATTCTTTTCGAAATTGTAGAAAGGCATTGCAGAATACATTTTTACTAACGAAAATTATATAAAAGGTAAAATGTAGCATATACCCCCAAAGACACAAATTAATTGGAGAATCCCCATATATGTATGCCCCCGTTCGTTAAAACTAAATAAATAAAATAAAAATAAAAGAATCCCGAATTATCAATTTGCATCAAATATATATTTTAAATGTGTTATTATATTATGTAAAAGCCCTAAAACATTTAGATATATGTACAGGGTGTTTCATAAAAGATGGGAAAAACTAATAGGTGATAGTACACATTCAAACAAACAATTTTCATCAAATAATGTATGGTCGGAAATAAAACGCAAACGTGCTGGCGCATTTTAAAACTTGGCCCTTGCAAACGTTAAAGCTCTATTGCTGTTTCATCTCTAAGCTCTATTGCTGTTATCAGGAGAAGAATGACCCTAATAGTACGAAAATGTGATTTGGGGAAGAAGAAGAAAGCCTATGAAAAATTTCGCCTCGATTAATGCATAAACGCCGCTGATCCGAGTGTGCAACTGTCAATCGCGGTAGGAACGTATCGGAAGATGCTGCCCTTCAGTAATAGGGAAAAGGCTGACATGCATTTTATCTACGGAACTGCAAAGGGCAACATAAGAGGCTCAACGATTGAACGAAGAGCGGTTTCCCATTCCCACCTTGCTTTAGTCACTTAACCCTTTAGCGGGTGGTATCCACAAAAAAGGACACCTAATTTTAATTCCAAAACTGACAAACGGCACAGAGAATATTTAATTAAAATTTTCCTTTTATAAAGTACGGGAAAATAAGCAAGATTTTATTTTCTAGTAAATTCATTTGTAAATTCTGATGTCAGTCCATCATTTTACAAACAGATTTACTTCGCACCGGAAACAGTTGTAATCGTTCTTTATGTATTTTTGCCTCATATAACAACATCACCTTCGGCCAGTATTGCCAGATTGGAGACTTTTTTTATTCAGATTATTTGACTGTCACCACTTTTTTTAAATTGTATAATTCGCCTTATTTTTTAGAATTTTTAATCTATTTTTAAATAGGCCGAATATTTCTATTTCAAAAAAGTGGTGCAATCAACAATCTGAGGACAAAAAAGCCCCCAATCTGGCAACACTGCTTTCGGCGCCCTCTAGAACGTTTGCGTTTTAATTCCGGCCATGCATTCTTTGACGAAAGTTGTTTGTTGATGTGAACTGCCACCTATTAAAGTTTCGCCCCTCTTTTATAAAACACCCTGTATATATATATATATATATATATATATATATATATATATATATATATATATATATATATATATACATATATATATATATATATATATATATATATATGTATACATATATAACCAATAATTAAACATAACCTACCACCATCAAAAACCGTAATATTATGAATTAAAGCTGTAAGTATATATAAAAAAAAGATTAAATTATTTATAAGAATTATTATGGAAGAAAAATAAGAAAGTGGACACCGACAAATAATGGAAATGCTTACATATTGAATTACGTTTTCAAGGGCACAGAATTCAATGATATAAGCAAAATGGTTGTTTTCTGTGGGAAAAATAAGCTAAAGCTAAAAGTTATTTTCCCCTGTTCCCTAACAACCATTAAAATCAAGTGAATTGATTAAAAATGAAAACAGAATAGAAACAAATAATATGAATTGGAAAAAACAATGAAACCTATTTAAATATTTATAGGATATAAAATGAAATAATAAACACCATACCGAGTAATATTTTAGAATAAATCCACGCTCACATGGCACCCATATCGTAAAGATTAAGGTTAATAAAACAGTTAAGAAATCACAGTAATTGATACCATAGGATGCAGTTAATACATATTGAAATAAATGTTAAATAACTTTTAATATAATATAAAATAATATAAATAGAAAGTAATTACATAATTAAAATGCACTATTAAATTAATTAAAAACCGTTAAACAATATCGTCAAAACTTAGCTAAAAATTCCCCCTGGTGTAGTAAATTATAACTGAAATGTAGCTGGAAGAAGTAAATCTAGAACTTATCGGGAAAAAAAAAAAAACACATATTGTGGTGCTGCCATCTAGTATTACATTTATGATTTAATTGTCAAAAGACTTGCTTCAGTTGTAAGCAATTGAATGTAACAATTGTTTTATTAACAGCAAAACCAAAAATATCCTTATATATAGATAATTATAAACTGAATATAAACCACACAATGTATTTAAAAAAAAAAAAAAAACTATTGTTAATAAAATTTAAAAAGCATACAAAATATTCTATTAGCAAATTTATTTAAACTACACTAAGAATTTAAATAATTCTAGAACATCGATAAAATATAGCATATAGCTATATGCTATAAAACAGAATAAATTCATTAATAATTAATATAAATAATTATTAAAAATATAAAAATCTTTAATAAAAACTATTATATATAAGATAATTATAAAATGAACAGGAAATAAAAAACATATGGTAGTATAAAGAAGGTGAACTGATACTGAAATTCCAATTACCTAAAAAGCACAAATATAGTGTGTGGATTATTTTATACATCCATAAAAATCCTAAATGTATGAATGTGGGACATTCAAAAACAATAAACCGATAATAAATTATATAACACTAGGTGAAAATAAATAAATATTAAAATATTAATAAGAATAGAGGAATAATAATAAATATAATTACCCAATTTTAATCCATACAGTATAACTTTATTTATATTAAATATACTTATATGTATATTAATCACTATAAAAATGGCATACTATTAGTAATTAATATGATATTGTCCTTATTAAATTAAAATTTATAACAAATGATTGTAAATAAGATTAAACAATAATAAAGCTAATAATTAATGAAATTCACCAATTACATATAAAATATCAAATCAACATCCTTATAAAATACGTATTAAAAATATAGTAATAATACAAAAGCCCCATTTTTTTTATATATATAAAAATTAACCATTGCGTATTATCCAGACAACACCACCCTCCTCCGTACTCTAACATCTACCCACCCATCCATCCTATAATAATTTTTTTATGTTATTTTACAATTTTTATTTTTTATAGAGATTTTTTTATTTTATAATTTTTTTGTAATTTTGTTTACGCATGTGTTAATTTGTTTTAAAAGATCATGTAAGAAAAATACTAATTGTATATTAATGAATATATGAATTTTTTTGGAAAACCATGATTTAATGCATCATAAATTAGTTTTTTAATATTATTGTTAATTAGAGGAGAAGAACATAAACATTTTATTCTATATAAATGATTAAGTATTATATTTCGAAATACAGAATGATGTAGACAAGATTTAAAATTTGTAAATGTATTAACTTAACTAGCAAGTAACTAGCGAAAAGTAACATTTATTGTGGAATGACCCGTGCATGAAAATGCATTTTCTTAATGTATGTTCACACTGTCGTTAGAAAAAACTTATCTAAAAAGGGAATCGAATTGAACTTATACCATTTGAACGGAAAAATGCTGTAAATTAGTGAGAATTAATAAAATGCTATTCGTTTGTATAGGAAAACTTGGCAATATTCTAGCTCATACATTTACTGCATTGTAACTACAAGATTGCTATTTGCAGTTATTAATAAAGAAACTGGTTCGTAAAAGTTTGTTGAATAAATATCATTTGTGAAAATTGATTGACGATAATGTACTATTTCCTTTTTTGCTCAACATCTTTTTATAATAAGCACTGAAAACTAAATAATATTACTTGTGTTTGCATTCAACGTTTGAGATACATTAAGCTTCTCTCCAAAGAGATTTAGGTAACCATTGGCCAGTTTTGGACAAATTGCTATAGTGGTGGGAGGGAATGCTTTCAGGAGGAGGACTTTTGAACAATTTCTCTAAAGAAATCTCCATACTAGGGGGTCTTGTATATTAGGAGTATGGGGCGGGGGTCATACAGAGCGTACTTTCTATACTAATATTTCCATACTATTTCCATTTAGGGGGGGGGACAACCCCCCCCCTAAATTTTTAAAATAATAAGAATTTCGACTACTTTCGGTAAATTTTCATCCCCCCACCCCTTCTGTCGAAAATCCTGTGTACGCCCATACCCGTGGACTGAATGCTAAGGAGAAACATGTTTAATGAGGATATTTTGTACCTAACGATTGAAAATGGATACAGTCTGCATGTAAAGATTTTTTTCTTTTACATTTTATAAGTTTTAGATCCTACCAGGAAAGCACAAGTACTGGAAACAAGGCCCCCTAAAGATTAAGGTAAAACATAGAGAAGCTAAATTTTTTTTTATTCTTTCCTCATAAAAACTAAATTGTTTGATTTTTCTACATTTTGTCTACATTTCATAATAGCGGAATGTTTTTTGCTTTAAAAGCAAACCAATAAAGGGCAACATCTATGCTGATTTTCTCATAAAATATATGTTATTTTTATCTGAGTTTGCAAAATGCCTTCAAGAGAGTGTTTCTCAATTAAGAAATTGAGAAATTTTCATAATTATTTAACTTAAATCTTTTACAATAAAATCTTTTGAGGATTTGAATATCATTCACTTGTTTGAAGGCCTTAAATTTGTGATTGTGGGAATTTAGGTTAGTGATAATTAAATTGGTATTTTAAGGGAATTTGTAAATTTAGATCCCTATTTGTTGAACCTAAATTACTGGTCCCCTAAAGTATCAATTGCCGAAAAGATCTTTTTTTCTGTAATCTATTATGTCATGTTGTTTATTTAAAACCAATGAATGGGTATTTTTAGTATTACTTTAGCTTCGGGGACGAAGGAGTTATAAAGAACCTGCATATATATATGCAGATATATATATATATATATATATATATATTTTTTCATAGAAGAGACGAATGATTTCGTGACTGGCCCCTTCCTAAAATTCACATACTCAGGTTATAATCTCATATGCTCCTTTCCTGTCATCGAGCCTGATAAATTTTGAAATAAAAAAATGAATGCAACAATCAGTATTACTGCTTGGCGATGGCAGGAAGGCATTTTCAGAGTTCACTGTATTATGGGAAAGGTTAGGTAACATGACATAGATGGTGATTAAGATGCATATTAAATAAGGAGAGGAAAAAAAAGTTGTATTCGCCATTTTATTTAACATTCACACTCATTTAAAGTCATGTGGCTCATATGCTATCTCTAATTGCGGTTGAATGATGGTGTTTATTTTTATTCAGCATTTTTACAGTTATTTGAATTCCTATGAAATTTCCCTATTTATACTTATCATTCAGCAGTTCTATATTTAACTTTTTGTTTATTCAGATTTGTATATATATATTTTTTTCGGTTTACTCTTATAAATATACATTTTTAAATTTTTTCATGATATGTTTCACCCTCTTTGAAGTAGAAGCGAGCGTATGTGAAATGCATTTACATTTCCCCATCTCATGTCTTTTTATGTCTACCTTTCAGTAACAATAAACAGGAGAAACTTTGAATATTTTACCATAGTGGAGGCTTGACCCACTGCCTCTATTTTATTTTAAACCTGCCCCTCTCTCCCTATCTTTTTTCTTTGCATATATAGCCCAGTGGTAGGGGAGGGGGGAAAGGCCGAATTTGGAATTAATTAGGGGAAAGCTGGAAATTGTTTTAATCCCTTCTGTTTAGGTCTAGAATGAATATGCTATATTTCCCCCCTCGTAGTAGTTGAGTGTTAGGAAATATGTATAGATTTATAGTCAAAAAACACGATTTTTTGCATACCATAACAATATCTCAAAACAGCTAACTCTGTCACAAACATTCTCAGTACAAATGTTGTAGAGCTTAAAATTCTGAGTAAAATGAGTACCTACACTTAATATTTTTGTTGAACATTAAGGTCACAATTCTACTTTAAAGCTTTAGACCGTGCTCGGGGGTTTGAACTCAGAATTAATTAGGAGAAAACTGGAAATTATTTTAATCCCTTCAGTTTAGGTCTAAAATGAACGTACTATGTTTTCTTCCTCGTATTTGTGTCAATGTTAGAAAATATGTACATATTTATTTTCGAAAAACACTTTTATTTAATTATCTTAACAATATCTCAAAACAGCTAACTCTATAAAACATTGTCAATACAAATGTTGTAGAGCTTGAAATTCTTAATAAAATGAGTACCATCATTAATATTTTTGTTCAGCATTAAGGTCGCAATTCTATTTCAAAATTTTTCAAATCAAGAGCTTGAAGCCAGGAGAGACCAAGTTCACTTAACAATATCTCAAAATTGCGGTCTAAATATTGAACAAAAATATTAAGTGTGGGTACTCATTTTAATCAGAATTCTAGGCTCTACAACTTTTGTACTGACAATGTTTTTGATAGCGTTAGCTATTTTGAGATATTATTAAGTTAACTTGGTCTCTCCTGGCTTCAAGCGCTTGATTAGCGATTAAGGCAAAATTTTGAAATAGAATTGCGACCTTAATGTTGAACAAAAATATTAATGATGGTACTCATTTTATTCACAATTTTAAGCTCTACAACATTTGTATTAACAATGTTTTTTATAGAGTTGCTGTTACGAGATATTGTTAAGGCTGTTCTCAAATCCAAAGGGTCAGATTTCTGACATAAGTTTTAATTCATTTTTATTCGAAAATGCATGAAACTAGAAGGTGTTGTTATTCAGAAACTATGTCATCGAACTGTTTTTTCCGTTTTCTTGTAAACGCAATAGATCTTTCAGAAAATACTGTCAAAGTTGGCATTTTGAACTGAACTTCCGAACGAAAGAAGAAAATCCAGTCAATAAGGGGAGTAAAAGGTCGTGTCACGTGATCAAAATCCCTTATAACTCAATGGATAATTTATTGATCAAAAAGTGGAAAAAACAGTTCGATTCCAAATCGCTTCCATGGTCAAGCTTTCCAATTTTATATCTTTCTGTTAAAAAATGAATTCGTAAATGTTTCAAAACGTTTGTGCTTGTTGAGCAGAACAGTTGAGAACAGCCTTAAGGTAATAATAAAAAAAAGTGTTTTTCGAAAATAAATAAGTTCATATTTTCTAACATTCACTCAAGTACGGGGGAGAAAACATAGTACGTTCATTTTAGACCTAAACTGAAGGGATTAAAACAATTTTCAGTTTTCTCCAAATTAATTCTGAGCTCAACCCCCTGAGCACGGGGCTAAAACTTTAAAGTAGAATTGTGACCTTAATGTTGAACAAAAATATTAAGTGTAGGTACTCATTTTGCTCAGAATTTTAAGCTCTACAACATTTGTATTGATGATGTTTTTGACAGAGTTAGCTGTTTTCAGATATTGTTAAGGTATGCAAAATAAACGTGTTTTTTGTCTATAAATCTATACATATTTCCTAACGCTAACCTATTACGAGGAGGCAAACATAGCATATTCATTCTAGACCTAAACAGAAGGGATTAAAACAATTTCCAGCTTTCCCCTAATTAATTCCGAATTTAACTCCCTAACCACTGGGCTAATAAGCACAAGATGAAAACCTAGTATAAGCTTCTCTACTATATTTTTATAGTTAATGTTGTTTTTCACACATATTTAGTGATAGTAAAAAAGAGGCGCAGAATTTTGTAGTTTTTCCTCAAAGTTATTGAATATGTTTTTTCTTTAAAATGCACTTTATTTACTGACTTATAAGATAGTTAATTAGAACATGATATAAGCACTGGCCCTGATTAGCAAATAGGCACGAGAAGCGCGTGCTTCCCTAGAAAATTTTGAAAGGGCGTGAAATTAAGAAAACAGGAGGCCCCACATTTTATATTGAATTAATTCCATTCCAAAATTCTATTTTATTTCTTTTGAAATTATTAACTTATTCTGAATTCAACCTTTTTACCCAACTTAGAATTTTATGCTAATACCATACAAAATAATTTTATTTATATTTTTATTGAATCCAATTTTTGTGCACGTATATACTGTAACATAAAAAAAAGTTGTTTAATGGAATGTATGTAAGTTTGACTAAGCCACTCTTTGGAATAATATCTGTAGGTCAGTTTCCGGATATGTCAAATTAAAAAAAAATCTTCTGGAATGAAAAGGGGCCCGAAATGACGATGTGTTTCCCATAGCTTCGGAGTTTATCGGGCCCTGTATAAGCACAGTAAACTCTGTCTAAGGCAGATTATGTTTAACACAGAAATATTTTTAAGTCCCACACAACGATTTTCAATACAGAAAACTCTGTGTTTCTCTAATGCGAAATACTGTCTTCGGCGGAAAATTCCACCTAGACAGATCTTATTGTATTGCCATGTGTTTTTATACTTTCTTTTTACAAAATGGCAGCTGTGGGATGTTTGTCCCACTGTGGTTGTGGCTGTATTGCCAATTTAGTGGATATTTTAAAATTTAAATATTTACCACTATTTCCGAATAGTGATGCTCGTATTATTAAATTTTTGGTTGCAGAAATGTTTAACTTTGTACAGTATTATATGCAAAGCTAAAATAAAATTATAACTCTTTAATAACCAGAGAAGTCAAATAATATATATCTTTTTATAATATTATATACAAAATTTACAAAACAATACAGTAAGCTGCACTGATTTACCAAGTGCCTTTATGTCTGTTATAAGTAATAATATTGCACCAATCGAAATGACACGAAACTGTTCTTTTCTTTCTTCTTAAAAAGAGAGAGAGAGAGAGAAAGGAAGAAAAAAAATCCAAATAAATAAAAATTATTTTGAAATAAAATTTATGTTTTTTTTCTTTCATTTCAAACAAAAATTCTACATCAGTTATGGATGTATGCCAGGCAAATGATTTTTAAAAATTGTAACATTTTGCTATAATTTGATTTTTAGAAATGTAGGTCAATATTTTAGAAAAAAAAAGTAACCACAAAAGCTATTTACTTAAACTGAAATAAGCGAATCATATTCAAAATAAAATGGAAAAATATGTTATAGCTTGATGTTGCAAATTTTGCTGAAAAGCGCTATCGTAAAACGCATCATCTTTTGGCATTTTTCTTTTTCTTTTGAAGCATAAAAAAAGAGATATTTTTATTGCAGACTTTTCGATTACGAAAAATACAGTCGAAATGTTAAAATATATGTTGCTATTATTTTATAAAGTTGACCGATTTTTAAATATACATGCCACACTTTTTATATAAATCAGACAAAATGAGATTCCCTCCAGAAGATTTAAAAATAAAAACACCTTAATAAAGCTTCGTGTATGAATTGAGAAAATATCTTTTGTATTTTGTATAATAAATCGCAATAATTTGATATAAAACTTGAGTCTGAACTGCCTAAACATTTTTTTTAATGATTGCAGTCAATTCGAAAAGAGGAAAATTATTTCAAAATGATTAATTAGTTACTTTCTTTTGCAGTCACTGGGAAGCGCCACTGAACAAACAGCCTTCTATCTAAGAAACTGATTCCTTTGAAACTAGTAGTTTTCAAATATTTCAATTTTCATGAATTAAAAAGACAAAATACAGATGAAAAAATGATTAGTAATTTTTATTACTTTACTTTGTCGTACATATAAAGTTTTATTGGATCTTTTTATACACGGAAGTGCTGAATTCCGATATTTTCCTGTAGTGTGTAGAAAGAGCATGAATGGAGGGGATAATCCCCCACCGGTATTTCATACTCTCCCTCGGAAATTTCAGATTTTGGTCTATATTCTAGACTGCAAAAGTTTTAATCCCCCCTTCCTCCCACCCTGAACTCAATAATGTTCCCCATCCCTGGGGCTGCCAAAAGGCCGTCCGGAAGAAAAATTCTGAATTCAAAAACGCTTGGTCGATGCTATGTTACTGAGGTTAGATTCTCTATTGAAAGTTCAGTTTGTAGCATTTCTAGTTCGTTTACAGGGACACACGAAATAATTCTGTTACATTATGGTCTATAGGGGAAAACCGTTCACAGTGAGTGCATTTTATGAAAGTTACACTGTTTTAATAATACAGTAAATTCTGTCTAAGGCGGACTCTGTGCAAGCCGGAAATCTGTCTACCGCGGAAAATTTGTCAAGTCTCGGCGAACCCATAGAAAATAACATTAATTCTTGTTGCATAAGCCGGAATCTGTCTAACGCGGAAACGGAAATGTTTTTAAGGTCCCACTTAATATATTTGTTGCATAGATGTTTTTAGATGGTAATAGATGAAATTATTAGATTAAAAAAGATTAACTTTATTAACAAGAGAACAGCATGGTTGAGCGGGAGATGGAGAAGGAATGACAACAACAAATCAGTTAGGGGAACGGTTACAGTTAAAGCTAATAAAAACGATTACGATTATACACAATTATACTTACATACATAACATCTCCCCTTTTTTTTAAATGTATGAAATGACAATATAAACAGGGATTAAACTTGATTAAAAATACACACTTAAAAACAATTAGAAAAAATAAAAAGTTATAGGTATGTCCACATCAGTCAGTAAAACGTTTTGGTGGTCTAACCACACCACCAAGACGTGTGACACGGGTATCACTAGTTTGGGATGATGGATGCAATGGCATAGATGTGTTAGTAGAATGAGAAGTTTGAAATACACCTGGTTGAGTCGGTGGCACTGGATCAACTGCACTAGAAAATAAATCTTCAGCTGATGGTCTTGGTGTAGATGTTTGTGAAGCTTTAAAGGGTTTTATATGGAAGCGATTTCTACGGTATTGTCTACCATTCTCTGACACAATAGTATAAGACCTTGGTTGAGGTCCCACTATAGCTATCTTTCCTCTCTGCCATTTGTTCTGATTCCAAAATAGGATTTCTTGTCCCTGATGCAAAGGCTTAAGTGGACGAGAATGTATATCGTATTTATGTTGATGTTGCTGTCTGCGTTCTAAATTTTCTTTAATTGTTCTGCAGTCATAGTTAGGAGCAAGACTTTTAGGGAGAGTGGGAACTAAAGTTCGAATACGTCGACCCAGCAAGATTTCAGCTGGAGAAGGCAAACCATCCATTGGAGCATTCCTATATTCCATCAGAACAAGGTGTACATCCCTGTGATCTTGTGCTGCTTTGGTCAGGCTAGATTTGATGGTTTGTATACATCTCTCGACCGGCCCATTTGAACGGGGGAAACCAGGACTTGAGGGATTGAAAAAAATGTCCCAACTCTTACAGAAATTAGAAAATTCTCTGGAATCAAGAGGTGGACCGTTATCAGCGACAATTTCTTCAGGGATTCCAAAGCGTGCAAAACAAGTTTTTAATGCATTTATGACTACAGGTGCTGTTGTATGATGCAAATGTTGCAATTCAATGTACTTTGAAAAATAATCAATTATTAGAAGGTATGTTATAGAATTCAAATGAAAAAAAATCGATAGCAACTTTCTGCCACGGTCGATCAGGTAGTTTCCTATCAAGAAGTGGCTCTTTGATGTTCTGCCTTTGATTTTGTAAACATATAGTGCAATTTGATATCAGTTGTTCAATCTCAGTAGTTAACCCTGGCCAGAAGAGAGACTGTCTGGCAAGAATTTTGCATGTGACTATGCCTCTATGACCTACATGCAGACGCTGTAAAATATCCTTGCGACAGGACTTGGGAATTACTAATCTATGTCCACGGCAAATGAAACCATCTTCAATATGCAATTCTGACTGACAGTTCCAATATGACTTGGCTAGAACATTAACATCATGTTTTCCCTGCGGCCAGCCATTCAAAATGTAATGTTTGACAGATTGTAATTCTAAGTCGTCTAGTGTAGCTGTTTTAATTTCATCCAGCTTAGATTGTGAAGCATTGACAATTACCGAGACCATTAGATGGATATTATCAATGTCAGTAGTAACAACAGGATCAATAGGCAAAGGAGCTCTAGATAATGCATCAGCTACACATAGCTGTTTGCCTGGAACATGTGTAAGAGTGAAGTTGTATCTTTGTAAACGAAGCAGTAATCTCTGGAGTCTGGGTGATATTCTATCAAAGGGCTTTTGCACTAAACCTAACAAGGGTTTATGATCAGTTTCAATAACAATATGTTGTCCATAGACATAATAATGGAAATGCTCACAAGCATGGACCACAGCCAGGAGTTCCTTTTCAATTTGGGAATACCTGGACTGAGCATCGGTTAATGGTGCAGATGTATAGGCTACAGGCTTGCTTTCCTGCAGCAGTACACCACCGAGTCCAAAGGAGCTAGCATAGACAGAGAGCACAATTGGTTTATGTTTGTCAAAAAACTGGAGAACTGAAGTTGATTGCAAAAGATCTTTAACCCTCAAGAAAGCATCATTATGATGAGAATCCCATTGCCAATTTATATCTTTCTTTAATAGATCTCTTAAAATGGAAGTTTCCTGTGAAAATTTTGGCACAAACTTCATACGATATGTGGCCATACCCAAAAATCTCATCAATTCTTGCCTACTGGTTAGGACAGGAAAATCTGTAATAGCAGAGACTTTTTTGGGACCAGGAGAAAGACCATCAGGTGAAATTATGTGACCTAAATATTGTAATTTAGATACACCGATAAGAGTCTTATCTTTGTTGAGCTTCAGTCCACTTTCTCTAGCAATTTGAAAAAGTTTCTTTAATATCTCACAATGATCGTCTAAATTTGCACTGTACACCAATATATCATCAAAATATGGGTCGATTTCTGGGCAGTTTTCAAATATATTAATCATACACATTTGATATACCTCAGGAGCACAATTTAATCCGAAAGGCATTACTAGGAAACGAAATCTGCCAAATGGTGTTATAAAAGTGCAAAGATCAGAACTCGCATCATCTACCTGAATATGATAAAATGCATTGTTTGCATCAACGAGAGAAAAGATTTTGGAACCTTTCTTGCGAAAGAATTTGGAAATGTTGTCTTTTGATATATTTGTTAAGGGGACGAGGATCAAGACAAATTCTTATTGATCCATCTTTTTTAGGAACTATAACAATTGGATTTACCCAATCAGTAGGTTTAGTGACCCTTTCAATTATACCATCTTGTTCCATTCTTAAGAGTTCATTTTTAACTTTACTTTCTAAAGCCAATGGTATTTTACGAGAAGCTGCTATAACAGGTGTTGCATTTTCATGCAAAATAATTTTGTATTTACCAGGTAAACGACCTACACCTTCAAATATATCATTATATTCATTCAAAATTTGTAATAATTTAGATGGAGGATAATTTACATTATTAGATGGGTTAGAATGAGCACTAGTAGATGAAAGAGAATGTGAAGTGACACTTGTTGAGTCATTACTTACATTAGATTTGGAATTCAAACAAAAATTTGTATTTACACAATTAACACTACTTTTTCCACTTACTTGTACAGAGGAATCCATTCGCTGTATGAGATTTAAAGCTGCGCATGCAGCTGCACTTGACACTGGTTGTACATTCAGATTCACTATAATAAATTTTAAATCATAGGACATATTATTCACAACACACTTGAGAATACTTTCACCCACAACTGGTAAAGCATCACCAGTGTAAGTACACACTTTAAGGGTACTTGGATGAATTTCTGGACTATTATTTAATTTCTAAAACACAGATAAGGGAAGCACATTCACTTGGGCACCTGTATCGAGCTTGAACATGATGGGATGATTATCAATATGGATTAGCTGAACCCAATCAATTTCCACAAGTGTTGAAATAGCACCGATATAAGCTATATCTGGACTGCAAACAATTGATGAAACTTGATGGTGTTGTTGCTTTGGTAATTGCCTTTTAGGTTGTCTGCAGACATTGGCAAAATGGTTTGACATATGGCAATTATGACATGTTTTCCCATAAGCTGGACAATTTCTGGGCACATGATGCGATCCACATCTTGAGCATGGACGTTTATGATGAGCTGCCGGATGCTTGTTGTTATAAGTAGGCTTCGAATTACTGCTTTGATGTTTTGCTGTATTTCCTTGATATTTTTTGGTTTTCTGGCGATTTATTGCGTCGACGTGCGTAGATGATGTAGATGTAGGTTGCGACATGGCGAGAAAATGTAGTTTCGACAGTTCAGCAGACTTGCATATTTCCATGGTTTTCTTTAAGGACAGTTCAGGCTCTCTCAAAAGCCGTTCACGTAAAACATCATCACGTAGGCCTTGTATGATGCGGTCTTTGACGTTACGCTCATAAGCTGCACCAAATTCACATTGATCAGCTTGCAGTTTAATTTCTGTTACGAAAGAATCAAAATTTTGTCCAGGTTTCTGGATCATATTATTAAACACAAAAGTTGCTAGAGTGATGTTACGATAAGGCTTGTAATGTTCATCAAATTTATCTAAAACGTCTTTTACCTTTCTAGTTTGAACATTGGTAAGAGCCGGAAACCCGAATGTTAGGTAATCTTTGTAGGAAGCCTTGCCGATAACGCTAAGTAATAAGGCGATTCGCGTATCATCTTCTTCCTTGTGATATTTAACTGCAGTTTTAAAAAGTTCATATTTTTGTCGCCAATCCAACCAGGCTTCTGCTGGATTATCACCAGGAACGAATTGTTCCATTTGCAAAAAGTTGTGAGCCATGCTGTCTCTGACAACGTATTTAGAATTTAGCAAAAAAAATAATAATTAGACGATAGATGTACTGAATACTACTGTAATATTAACTTCTGACACCATAATATATTTGTTGCATAGATGTTTTTAGATGGTAATAGATGAAATTATTAGATTAAAAAAGATTAACTTTATTAACAAGAGAACAGCATGGTTGAGCGGGAGATGGCGAAGGAATGACAACAACAAATCAGTTAGGGGAACGGTTACAGTTAAAGCTAATAAAAACGATTATGATTATACACAATTATACTTACATACATAACACCACTAAAGCCAAAATTTTGCATAAGGCGGAAAAAAGGATATTTTAAACGTGAAAAGCACTCCGTTTATGCAACTTTAAAACTGATATACATACGTCATATAAATCACCAAAAACAACGTTTAAACACACAATAAACTACATAAGGTAATGTGAACGGGCGTATACGTTTCGTGAGTTTCAGGACTCACATCATCAATGTATAAAATCTAATTTGATATATATATATATATATTTTTTTTTTTTTTTTTTTTAGATTTTATACACTGATGATGTGAGTCCTGGAACTCACGAAACGTATACGTTTGTTCACATTACCTTACGTATTTTATTGTGTGTTTAAACGTTGTTTTTGGTGATTTATATTTCCACACAAGTTTTTATTTACTATCTTTGGTTGCAACGGATCCATCTGTGATTTTTATCATGTCTGATCTTAATCCTTTTTACAAACTTAGATTAAGACGGGAAAAGTTTATTAAGAAGCATTAACTTTTGAATGTTTTTCGATTGCTAGCTCACATCTTGGACTATATTGCGAAAAAATAGGTAAAATGGACTTTAAAGCTTCTCTTGAATGATTAATGAGTTTCCATAATCTACACAACATTGCCATGAAGCATGCTTGCTGACACCCGAAAGATGCCCACCAGCATGAAATTCGGGAATGGAAAGGAAACTTTCATCTACTGATTGAAAGATATCAACAGAAGGACATACAGTGAAACCTCCCTGTGCGACCACTTCCATTAACCTCCTTTAACGACCATTTTTTCATGGAACGAAATTTATTCCCATAGGCTCAATACTAATTTTACCTCCATTCAGCGACCATCCCAGTTGAGTTCCCTCCATGTGAGAACAACCCATTTCTTTGAAGTAAAAGAAACAAATTCCGTTTTTTCCTGGTTGCTTGAAGAAGGTTTTATTAGGAAAAGTAATTCCGGAGAGCGCATTATTCATCAAACTTCTAAACTAAGTTTAGAATTTTTTTTTAATTTCGGTAACTTTAAGTGTTTAAACAACTTTGTGGCCTTTTAGGCAATGAATTTAACTCTGATGACAAATTAAGAATGGCGGTCATAAACTCCCCTGCCCTATTCTGTCAGGAAACTATCAAAGAAATAGATAAATTAATGAATCGTCAATATTTTTTCCCGTCAAAAAAAAAAAAAAAAAAAAAAAAATTGCATTTATATACTGAACTTTGAAATAAAAGTTATAAAAGATAAAACTGTAAAATCAATGCAAACGTCAATGTATTCATTTTTTAAACTCTGTAGGAATTAACTTATGTAATTAACTTTTGTTTTGAAACTTAAATTTTCATATTTTTTCCTAATGTGGAAAATAAATTTTAGTAAGATTAATTGTTACCTTTTTCATCAATTAAAATCTAGATTTAAACATGACCCCCAATAAGAGACCACCTCTCGGATCGACCCATTTTTATTGGAACGGAACGTCGTCGCTTTAGGGAGGTTTTACAGTATATCAATGCGATGCAAACTGTACTATTTTATCGTAAGTGCCTTGTAAAAAGATGAAGCTAATGCCGCTGAGGTAAAACCTACAACGCGCGTGTCATTGTTTTACTTTTTGCGAATTTGTAGGGCAGTTTATAAAAAAAAGTTAGTGATCGGGAAATTGAAAACGACGTTATGTTTCATGAATGTAAATACTGTTAAACTGCCTGTGTCTTGGAAATCTCAGAAGAAATACTGGTTGTCGATTGTTTTAATGGAGGAGTGGCTGAAAGAGTTCAATAGACAAATGATTGAAGAAACTAAAAAATAAAATTTGTTCCTCGATAATGCACCTTGTCATGTTGACGTCAAACTGTTGAATATAAATTTACAATTTCTTCCGACAGATACTACTTCAGTGACACAACCAATGGGTCAATGATTTATTAAAATGCTAAAAACTACTACAAAATATATGTGTTGCGGTCGATTATTGCGTCTTTTGATGATTGTTCTTCAGCCACCGACCTGACAAAAAACATCAGTGTTTTCGATGCTGTTAAATGGATTGCCAAACTTTGCTCAGAAATGCCACCTGAAAAGGCCAACTGTTGTCTTGAAAGAAACTAGAAAGCAAATGAGGATGACCACCAGTGGTGTAGTCCTGGAAAAAAAAGTGGGGTGACGCTCATAGGTTCGAATATTAGGATCTGTATCACCCATAAGGCAAACTTGCTTTTAAATCTTGCTTTTCATTTTTCAATTGCAGTGAAAAGTAATTGAAAAATTAAATTTAAATTTAAAAATTAAAAATGTAAATTTAATTGAAATTAATTTAATCAAAGTTTGTTTGTGTGTTGGGCGACAAAAGGTAGAATTTTAGAAAAAATGTAAAATCTTATTTCATGTCTCAAATTTTTTGGAATAGAATTCGTAATTCAGTAACACTAATTCAAGCAATGAAATTTTTATTACAATATTTTGCATTATTTATCTTGGAAATAGTTATAGGATAAATGTTTTCTATTGAGAACATTGAAAGTTATTAGATTTTTACTTCATGGTCACGTATAGTGTAAGGAAAGTATTGTATAATCAGGGCAAGAAAAAATAAGACTATGAAATTTTGATATATCTTTTTACCTTTTGAAGTCCCCTGAATTTGTTTTGCCCATTTTTACAACAATTTTCTATGTATGTGCGTATGCTGGTATTTCCTTCCAGAATCCGCTTTTTACTTTTGAAAAGTATTAAAAATCAATACCTCATTTCATAAAATTGTTACTTTATTGGTGTACTCATTTTCTAAAACAGATACTAAGTTTGGAAAGTCTGCGTCCTCCTGCGTCTCTAGCGTCCCCCTTGAAAATATAAAGTAAGGGGACGCTCGAGATAAAATAAAAAAGTGAGGGGACGCCGTCCCCCTGCGTCCCCCCTCGACTACACCACTGATGACCACGCTTCTGAAAACGTTGAAGACAGCGGTGCAATTCAAACAGGACGGCTTGAGAAGAATTAGGTACCTCGAAATTATTTTTCTTGTTCAGAGAAATAAAAAAAAAAGATCCGATAATAACAGACTTGCGCGTTAGTGCAGAATGCATGGTAAACCGAAAGAAAAACAAACATCTATAAAGGATTATTCTTTTATTTTTAAAATACCATGCGAAATATAAAGTATATATTGATTGCACTGATTAAATGATTTTCATTAAATTTCAGAATTAGAGCAATTTCGTATTGGTAATATTTATTTTTGTGTTCAAATAATGTGTTTCGAAATTATGAAAAACAATAAATTTAATAACAATCTAATTTCATTAAAAATTTCATTTTAAAGAATATTACTAAAAGTTATGAACTTAAAAAAATATGCGATTTGCGCATTTTTTTAAGGTGGGGGGAGGGCTATTTTGCATAAGCCGGAATATTGTCTACCACGGAAAATTTTCTTAGTCCCGACCGATTCCGCCTTAGACAGAGTTTACTGTAATTAAATTGATATGCATTATTGAGGTGCAATACAACATTCTCCTGTGGAACAGGAAGCACATGTAGATGTGCACTGACTTAGAGAAAGTGTTTTTGCAAATTGGGATAACAGAAGAAGATCGGGATTACTTAAAATTTTTGTGGTTTGGTGACGAAAAGGATGATTTAAATTTTTTGAGATTTACACAAGCTGCTTTTGGGGTAACTTGCAGTCCCTTTCTTTTGGCTGCAACGATTAAATCCCATATACGTAAATATGTTGATCATCCTGAAGTTGTTAAGATTTTGGACCTAGAATATCTAGATCAAAAATGTGGTTATACGCGGGTGGTGGACAGTTCTAATATATGTCGTATGTTCATCACCTTTCACACACAAGACAAAATAAATCTATCGAAAATTTCACGAAATCTTTTCATCACTATAATCATTCATTCAATCACTTATCATTCATTTAAAGGGAGACACAAAAGAGCTCCATTACATTATGGCTTATGGGGAAAAATCCTTTGTAGTGTGTTTTAATGATGTTGTGCAGCTTCACACATAATGAAACGTGTATTGTTGAGATTTTTATTTAGATATCATTTTTTTTTTTTACCTTACTAAATAGCGAAGTTCCGTATTCGCCAATTGTTGGAAAGTGTTTCATAATCTATGCGGGACGCATGAATTTTCTTTCTTGTCATGGACTTCTGCTTGATTTTCGTGCTTTGTAGGAATTTCTTTCTTAAGTTGAACATAAAATATTTATTTCCCACAAACCAAACTGGACTTTGATAAAAATCTAAGTACCTAAAAATACTAAATTATAAAACTATATTCCTAATTAAATCGAGAAAAAAAATATGATATTCAAACATAAATAGAGATTGCAATATTGGAAATAAAAGGTTTGCCGCGAATTGCTTTTACTACGCAAAATATTGCCAGTTATGGCACCCCTACTCCACAGAGCGGTTAACACATGTGGCACCTGTCCACTTCACGTTTTAGAGCTCGCCTGAATGACAAAGATCCGTCTACCTTATTTCTGGTCTATGGTTCAAATAAATGTCGATGCAACTCCATTTAAAAATTCTTCCTGTTGCAAGAGATTTTGTTTCTTATTCTATTTTTTCCCATTATGGGACGTAGCTTTAGGGGGGGGGGATCTATTACATCCCCCCCAATATGTTCAAATAGTAGGGCGCCACAGAAGGTTTATGAGAGCCGTCAGGCGCCCGTAAAAAAAGGGTTTATCAGTAGTAAAAAGTAATTATAAAATAGTTTTATTTTAAATATAAAATTACAAAGTGAGTTACTTTTTGCATACAAAACTTGCATAAGGTATTCAATTTTAGACCTGTTACTTCCACTACGCCCCTCCCCTCCTATCCCGAAGAAAATTTATACATCCGGAATGAAAAAATTGAAAGCAGGAACTGTAATTAATTGCAGGATAGAAGTACAATTATTTCCTTCTTATCTCGGTAGTTGTTTGTCACCCTTGGCAATAGAAAGAAAGTGGAAAGAAGTACCTGGAGGGATTAGAAAGTTCACATATATGTTGAAAAGTAGGGCGTCATGAAGCCCAGTGGCATAGTGGCCAGAGCATCTGTCAACCGCGCTGCTGGTCGAGAGTTCGACCCTCGACTGGACAAGCTTCACTCAGCCTTTCATTCCTTTGGGGTCGATGAAATGAGTACCAAGCTTGCTTGGGAATTAAACACCGAGGGTCCCGCGTTTGGCTGACCACCTAACCGGGACGTATGCTGCATAGAACCTCGTGGCCCAGGGTCAAGAAAACAGGGATGGGCAGTGTCGGCCCAAATCCTTCATGGATTGTATAGCCACAGAGATTAGTTTAGTTTAGTAGGGTGCCACAAAAGGTTTAACGGCGCCGTCAGGCACCCACAAAAAAGGGATTTAAATTACTACATCTATTTCTTAACAGAAACAATTTATATATATGCGGAAGAAAAAATTCCTTAAACAGGAATTGTAATCAACTGCTGGACAGTAAATGTAATTTGATTCATAGAAATACAATTATTTCCTTCTCGTCTAGATTGGTCCCTTTAGCAGTAGAAAGAAAGTGTGGAAACAACTGAAAGTGACAGTAGTGGATGAGAACATTTTTCCAATATATTCAAGTAGTAGGGCGCCATAGAAGAATTAAGGGCGCTGCCAGGCACCCTGAAAATAAAGGGTTTAAATTACTACCTCTATTCCCCAACAAAAACAATTTATACATCCAGAAGAGAAAATTCTGAAAACAGTAATTGTAATGAATTGCGGGACAGTAAGTGTAATTCTATTCTTCTTATCTCAGTAATTGCTTGACACCGTTGGTAGTAGAAAGAAAGTGAAAAGACATGGAAGTGACTGGAGGGGATTAGAACGGTTCACAAATATGGTAAAGTAGAAGGGCGCCACACAAGGATTAATGGCGCCATCAGGCACCCATAAAGAAATGATTTAAATAGTAGTTACAATTATTTGTACAAGTACTTTACTTTAAATGGTAAATTATAAAGTAAGTTACATTTAACATACCATATTTGTATAAGAAATTTAATTTTAAAATTGTTATTACCTCTATTCCCTAACAAAAGCGATTTATATATGCGGAAGAGATAATTCTGAAAACAGGAATTTTAGTCGATTGCGAGAGAGTAAGTGTAGTTCGATCCTTACAGTTCATTTTATCCTTATCTCAATAGTTGTTGGTCATTCTTGTAGTAGAAAGAAAGTGGAAAAAGTTGAAATGACTAGAAGGGGGTTAGAACAGCTCAGAGAGAGTGGAGGTTGTCTAGAAGACTCCACGGGCCGAAATTTCTAAGGCCGGACACGCCCCAATACAAAACAAATCTATCTTGGTTGGTTTTAAAAACTAAAAGCCTAAACCTGGAGCGTTTAAAAAATCAAAAACCCAGAACGGCTCAATTTTTTCAAAAAAATCCAATTTTTCTTAACATATAATTAAGATTTTCTTTTAAAGAAAGCTGCATGCATATTTATGAAAAATTTTTTATAGTAAGATAAGGTGGAGCAAGAGTGCGCGATGTACAAAAGTACGCAGAGCGATTATCTAATACCAAAACAGAGTTTTGCATTTACCTACAGTAATGACTGCCATTACATCGTTTACAACTGTAGCTAAATGCAAAACTCTTTTTTGGGATTAGATAATTGCTCTGCGTACTTTTGTACACAGCATACTCTTGCAGCACCTTACCCTATGTTGTAAAAAAATACATTTTTGAAAATATTTCTTCGTAATTCATTAAAGTATATTTCCAAAGATTCCATTATCACTATTCTTTTTACAATAATAATAATAATAATAATAATAATAATAATAATAATAATAATAAAATGTCCTGCCCGACACGTCCTAATAACAATTAAGTTAAAGTTCAGCCCGGAACAAGTATGTAGAAACAATGTACGCCTGATAATGGCCCGAGTCGACAGGAAAAATTAGGCCCGTGCTAAGACACTATGCAACTGCCCAATGCCGATTTCTACGTTTGGCATGTTAAATTTCTGTATTGTGCTGTCAAACTAGCATCGGTTCGGGCAACACATTTACAACCTATTTTTGGTCCAACCAAGTCCATTGAAAATTGTTCATATTTCATCGTCTTAGTCCGATCCCATTAAATTTGGTCTAAAATGAACATGCCTTACGCAAGTCACCTCGCCAGTCTAAGCTCTGAGGAGCCCTTATGTGCATCGCGTCAAGCAAGACTGTCGTAAGCCAGTGATGCCGCCATGACACATTCTACCGGCCAAAGAAGAGCACCGCCAAACGCACGTCACTTTCTCGGCTCCCCAAACACCATTGGACGACATGGTCGCAACGACAGTAAAACGTAAGTACTCGAGGATTAAGCGGCGTAGTTCGAGGATCACACCTCCGAGTCCCCAAGAGCTTTGAGTGTACCAGATACTTATAGGAGCGCCGGTCCCTCGTTATTAACCACTGGTTTCCAAGATATGCTATTGCTTTACCAAGAGCATCTGGACGTAAAAATGTACAAAGATAGGCACAGGACCATTTCTTTAAAACTTGGTACATCGAGGTCCTCTTAATTTTTTTTTATCTGCCCGGCCCGTTTGAAAGTTTGAATTTATTTCGTCCTGTACCGGACTCCGGCCGTGCAGATGTAGACCTTTAAGGTTGTCATATAGCCTGAAAGAATCTTCTGAATAAAAAATTCATCTACCTAAAGTTTGAATTCTTTCAATTCCCCTCTTATGCAACATGTGACAAAAGCGCATTCCGGTCAATTGGAGGATTGATGACTTGTGTTTTTTGAAGTGAAGGTATATATTTATTTTAAATTGTTGATGATTGAGCAGAATGTAAGAGCATTTACAGTTGTTTACTTTAGTTAAAGCTCAAATTCCTTCCAAAATATAACTTTTGACACATTCGAAAAATCATCATCGTTGATGTTCACATATAAAATTTCACGTATTTTTAACCAGTTCTCTAAGAATCAAACAGCACTGGAATTTTTCTGTAAAAATCAAAACTGATATTTTAAACAGGATTTCGAGACGTGATAGTAAGAGAAGTGATCACCAGGTAACAATCAAGCTACAATTCAGTGCGTGTTTCACATATTTAAAAAGAAAAGAAAGCTTTCTTGGTTCGTCGGTATTTCAATATGAAAATCTGAAAGTTTGATGCATGTAGACATGAAATCAACATTCTAACTGTGTTGCATAAACATTTTTGCATTTTCGAGAGGGAAAAAAATCTAAAAAAATCCTTAGAACAAAACTCATTTAACACTTTTTAACTTTGTTTAAAAGTTTTTGTATTTGCTGCATAAATGTATTCAAATGGATTAATGTCTGCAAAATGTGGCGGGCAGTAAACTTTCCAAAATTTACGGTATATCGTTGCAACTATACCCTTATAATAGATTATTTACAATACAGCTTTGAGTTAATGAGGAATGTCTAAATATACTACCAAACTAGTTAGATGTGCCAGTCCCAAAATTTTCTTCTATCTCATACAGCTTAAATTTCAAAAAGTAGCTACATATGTTAATACTTCAATATTATTAGTTCAATACTATACCAACTTTGATTTTCATCTTAAATTTGTACTTCATTTAATTAATCGGAGTCAAAACGAGTTAATCTCGAACATAATATGTATTAAATTCAATAGTTTTTCGTTATTCTTTTTTACATCAGCTGTTTTCGAACAGCCGGCTTAGCAGGATGCGAGTTCCCGTCGCTGCACGAGACGCCGATGGACAATAGAACAACAAAATATCAAGAAAATTGTACAACAATTGCTATCACAGAACCCCTTTTCGGCGGAATATTTTTAAATTCAGGGTGGACCTATTTGCCATAGCTAAAAAAATACACAAAACATTTGGTTCAATTCTATGCATAACTACATACTAGAGGTGGGCATTATTTAACATAACAGTTAAAAAAAACACTGTTATTGCTTTAAAGTTTGTTTTTTAGTAACAGAATATCAGAAACTCCCTATTAATTTTATAACTATTTATCAATTTCCCTTGCAAAAAACTGAAAATAAGACCAAAAAAAAAAATATTGTAGATTTATTTTAATTTTATATTGCGATGAAAATAAAATCGTAAAATCTTTTTTCTAGCTCTTAATAACCTTCTAAGAAAAAGTGAAAAAAAAAATCCACTATTACAAAAGAGTCGAGTAAATCATACTTTAGTTTAAAAAAGAAAGCCCAAAAACCTTCAACCGCGTCCTATGTATGAAAAAGAAAAGTCGACACGTATCCTTCAACCGCGTCCTATGTATGAAAAAGAAAAGCGAACACGTTTTTTTCATTTCATTCATTACTCAATCACTTTTCACGAAGGCAGAATCCATCTGCTCGGAATCTTAAGCAAACTTTTCTCCTCAATCTGTTGTTGTGAATAAAAAGTATTTATCAGTTGTAAATATTCGTCAGTGTCAGATATTCTATACCAACTGTTAAATGTTCAAATATTATGTTCGCTTTCAGCATGAGATTGTAGATCTTTCAGTGTTGAATTCGTAAAAAATTTAATCATGCCTCTGAGAAATTACAGTTACTTGTAACACATAGCTATGAAGGAGTTATATTATTTAAAAAATATATTATTGCTCTGAATATATTGTTTATGTAGACTGGTAATATTAGAATCTAAGAATTTTACGTTATCGAGAGGGGAGGAAGTTTTTCTAAGTTTGTAAGTTAGATTCGCGTGGCTGGGGGATATTTTGAGGTAATTTGTAAGTTAGTATTGCGGTTTCTGTTGTGGTTTGTGAATATTTTAAGGTGAGATAAAGTATTTTTTCGATTGTTATTGAAGGATGTGCTTGTTGATGCTACATACGGGTGCGGCAAAGCTATTTATTTATTTATTTATTGTACTTTTGTCATAACTATGACTACTAGAAAACTTTTTTCTTGGAATTAATTTTACTAAAGCAATAAGATTCTTATTTTATCGGAACATTTGTAAAAATTAAAAAAAATGATTTAATCAATTTGGGAAAAATAATAATCACTGTTGTCAAATATGAAAGCAACGGCGGCGTTTTAAAAACTGTTTGTTCATATAAGTGAAAATATTATGATAGTGGAATATTTTAATTAACAAATTTTGCCTTAAACCTACTAATTAGGTTTAAAATATTTTATTAAATTATTTTAAATTATTTTTTTATATCCCATAATGTTATTGGATGTTGTTAACGGATAGGTCAAAATATACAGTTTATCGCATCGCACCATTATTCGATAAGTGACACATATGAAAAAGTGAACTGTTTCAGTAAAAACGAAAAATACTTTTAAATGTGAAAAAAAAAAAAAAAATGCTTGGGAATACATAGAGTAAGCATTTATTTTAGTATGAGCAATTTTGTTAATTTAATATATCGTTAGTAGTTCAAAAGTAAATTTCACAGGAGAGGCAAAAGACAATTTGCATGATTTTACTGTAATATGAAATTTTAGCACTATTAATTATAGCACATGCAGTGGTGGAAAATTGGCGCAGAGGAGGAGCCTATTGAAACCACTAATATTTTATAGTATGCTTCACCTTAATAAAAACTCAGAAAATCAGTCATTAAATATGCCGAAAAATACTACTCAAATTTAGTGGTGTCAATAGGCTCCTCCTCTGCGCCAATTTTCCACCACTGCACATGCTGGAATGAAAACTTGCATAAAAGAATAAAACTCTTAAAAATGAAGACGTAGGATGAGGTTTAAGGGTTGGGTAACTTTACCTCCCCACAAAATCCACACCTCTTCTGTGGTCATAAATCGATATATGGCGTAATAAAGTGATTTTCCGCATAAGTACACTTATGAAACTGTTTGTGCAGCAAGACGCACTTATAACAGACCCTGTTAGTGGAAAAAAAACGCAAAATGAATATTTGCAAGGCGTGTCTCTTTCCTTGCGGGTGAGCGATATGTAAACAGCGAGACTAAATAATATTGTAACCAATATATATATATATATATATATAATTACTCTAATTTGGTCTTTTTTATACATATTTAAACATCCTTTTTTAATGTCAAATGGGGGTATGTTTGTAACCACTCATATAAAGGAACGCTCAATATATATATACAGAGAGAGAGAGTTGTGCATTTTAGGAATAAGTGTGAGATATCTATCGAATAATCTATTATTAGGCAGATGAATTTATAATTGTGATAAATTTACTTGAATATATAACTTTTCACCCTAAAAATTTGAGAATTATTCTAGACATTGAATGACATTTGAATTGGGGACATCTTAAATCAAAGAGAGTTTTGAATGCTAGAAGCTATTAAAAAGAAAAAAAAAATTGTACGATTCCTTTATGTACAGATTATCTTCAGACTTAGGTTGGGTGGGACTAAGAAAGTAGGATGCTGTAATTATAAAAGAAGAATCATGTTAGATATAGACTCTAATGTTTTTAAATAAATATATAATTATGTTTAGTGTGTCTTTATGCCTACTGCTGGAATTCGAAAACATGTTTTGAATTTTTGGAAATTTTAACTGTACGTTTTAAATGTGAGCTTAGATCATTTTTCCGACAATAAATTTCAAAGAAACAAAATATTACCCAAAAGTCTTTAACTATAAATATTTAACCAAAATCTATAAAAATGACCTAAATAATAATAAAAAAAAGACCCTAAAAGTGCAAATGTCAACAAATGTTTCGCCTCTGGTAAGGTGTTAAAAAATTATTAGGTTATTGTAACATGTTACCAAGCTAGCGGTGTAATGATGGAACCTGTTAACAAAAAGTAACTGCTTTTCCCATCTCTACTTCATACACTTTTCGATGGTAAAAAAAATGGAAATGACACAGGCATCGCTATTACAGCGCCCCTCCCGGTAGAATATTTCCATATTGAAGGAGGACCCGTTGGCCATAGCCAAAAACATACACAAAAAATTTGGTTCAATTCTATAGATAACTTTAAACACTTTTCGATGGTACAATAAGGAAAATGAACAAAAATCGCTATTGCAGTGCCCCATACAAGCAGATTTTTTTCAAATTCAGAGAGGACCTGCTTGCCATAGGCAATACATTACACAATAAATTAGGTTCAATTCTATGCATAACTTCGTACACTTTTCGATGGTACAATGTTGACACACGGACAGGCAGACATTTTGTATAAACAGGTTTTTTGGGATCTCTGGCCCCTAAAACGTATAAACCAGACGTAAAAAAATTTTAGATTACAATGCTTTCTTCTATTGAAGATAGCAAAATGTAAAAATCGCCTGTGAACCTAGTTTCTGAGCTCTTTTCTTCCGGATTTTTGAATTATTAACTAATAATACAGATACAAAATGTAATCAATTATGAACAATCTTACCGCTTGGAGTCTTTACATCCCCAAGCAATATGATATATCTACATTAGGTAGATATATATTGTGATACACTGATATATCTACATATACCAATCAACAGTGCAAAATGTGTTTTGAAAAGGTGTAAATATTAATCAAGATAATTGTTGTGTAAAGCATCACAAAAGATGAATTATGCATAAAAGACATGATGATAGCACGGATTAGGGCTACTATATTGTGAATTGTAGGAACCTTAGCACGGATAGAGACGATGGTGCTGGGAAGTGTGTGTGTGTGGGGGGGGGGGGCAAAAATGAAAATTATAAAAGGGCGCAAAGTCAGGTCCTCCCCCCCAATAAAATTTTCAAGCTACGCCCCTGTACCCATAAGTCATAATGTAACGGAATTATTTACTGTTACCCTTTAAGGGTGTTCTCAAATCCAAAAGGTGAACTTCCTGACATAAGTTTTAATTTATTTTTGTTCGAAAATGCATGAAGCTAGCTGGTGTTGTTGATCTATGTTGTTAAACTATGTCATTGAGCTGTTTTTTTTTTCATTTTTTTGCAAACGCGATAGATCTTTCAGAAAAGAGTGTCAAAGTAGGCGGTTTGAACCGAATTTCCGCACGAAGGAAGAAAAAGCACTCAAAAGAGGTCGAAAAACATGTTTGTCACGTGATCCAAAACGCTTATAACTCAATAGGTAATTGATTGATCAAAAAATGGAAAAAACAGTTCAATTCCCAATCACTTCCATGGCCAGGCTTTCCAATTTTATATCTTTCTGTTAAAAAATGAATTTGTAAATGTGTAAAAACGTTTTGCGCTTGTTGAGCAGAGCAGCTAAGAACAGTCTTAAATGAATGATAAATGCTATATCTACTTCATGTTCCACAGGAGAATGTTGTATTGCACCTCAATAATGCATATAAATTTCGTTATTTTTGAAACAGCAACTTTAGTAAAATGCACGCACTGTAAACACTCCCCACCCCCTCCCATAGACCATAATGTAACGGAATTGTTTTATTTTGTGTGTCCCTGTAAACGAACTATAAATGCTACACATTAACACACGTGGCGCCTGTCCACTTCATGTTTTAGAACTCGCCCGAATGACAACTATCCGTCCATCTTATTTCAGATCCATAGTTCAAATTAGTGCCGAAGCAATTCTATTTACAAATTGTGCCTGTTGCAAAAGATATTGTTTCTTATTCTATAGGTAGTGTATCAATATTGATAACTGACGACACAGATGAAACATTTATCTGGCTTGGTGCCGGTGCGGGTGTATCGCTTGCATCAACTTGAAACGGCTCTGTTTATAATGTTTCAATAGCTTTTCCTCTGGAGGAAACATTGTGGAATTCTGGAACAACCGGGAGGGAAACTTTAAAATCAATGATGAATTCACAGGAATGCCTGTGGTGGCCATTCCTGCGGGAGCCCCATTTTTAGTCCCATTCCTAGGAGTCGGGGTGTAATGAGACCCGATAAATATCTTTTAAATAGCCGAATTCAAGAAATACATCAACACTATTATAAAGTCAACAAAATATCTATATTATAAAGGACAAACGCGTCCATGCGTAATGCTAAACACCGCACAATTTCAATTTTTACACCCTCGAATAGGAAGAAAAAATGTACTTTCAAATGCAATTTGATTGAAAACTATATCGCAATTTGCTTGAAAACTGTATCGCAATTTATTCAATTTTTATTCTTTTTAAATTAATTTTCTAGCATATTTTTTTTTCCAAATCTATTTCTATTGCGTGCAGACGATTATGAAAGAAAAATCAGTTGCATTTAAATTAATGTAAGTAGCTCATCATTTGTTTCCCTTCCATAACGAAGTTGAAACATTCATTAATCAATACATAAAACAATATCATATAACTAGTACACACATTGAAGACGTGTAATCAAATTTAGCGCTTAAACCACTGAAATGAAAAGAATCAAAAAGGCTGATTGTAAATAGTGATATTTAGCGATTTCTTCTGCTGTTAAATGTGAGGCCAATATGAAAACATCGCTTTTAACAAGTTTCAAAACTTTATTTGGATGCATTACTGCAATTTTTCATACATTAAATAGGATTTTTAGTATTGTTAGCGAGCATTTAAAACATATATATTAAATGTAAAACTTCCGATAGAGTTATCAGTTTAATAAAACAAAACAACAGAAGACCCCATCGCTGTGCCTTTAGTATGTGCAGAGAAAACAGGATGTTAACGCCAGAAATAATATATATGATGGTTTTCACCTGTATTCTGTAACCCTGGAAGCCCGGGTGTGTCCTGTTGTTTCTTTAAAAAATAAATAAATTTTCTTTCTAATTTTCTAAACTTATTAAATAAATATCTATATCAAAACATATCACCAGAATGATCTAACCGATATGCAAAATTGCAACTCGAGTTCGTATGCTGTAAATGTAACTGTTGATAAAACTTATTAAAATCAATTCCACCCCTTTTTTAACCGACTTCAAAAAGAAGGAGGTTATCAATTCGACCTGTATGTATGTTTTGGCCATGTTCACGCATAACTTTCTTAAATATGAACCGATTTTGATAATTTTTTGTTTGTTTCAAAGTGTAAGTCACCCATATGGTCCCATTCCAATTTCATCAAAATCTGATGATTAGAATTTTTTTTTTTTAAATAAAAACTTTAAAATTCAAATCCTTTTTAAAGCAGTCGCCCATATATAAGCACTCATCTTTCATACTGTTACTCTTACACAGATACGAGATCTTTCAAAGCGCGAAAACTTAGCTGGACAAGGGCCGAGATCCAGATAGATTTTTCACTGGTAGTGAAACGATATTTACCAATCAGAAGCCTGCAGTTTTGCGAACTTTTCGCTGTTTGCAAAAATGCAGCCTTCTGATTGGTCGATCTCGTTTCGCTAAGAGCGAAAATCTATCTGGATCCCGGCCATTCTGTCATCCACCAAACCGGAAGGCCCAAAAAGACACAAACCGATATCGGAAGTCGGTGTTGAAAAGTTGAAAATCAACTTTTAAAGTTTCTCGTGTATCAGAGCACAAGTACAACGCCTAGAATAAATAGTGTGGAAAACTGCTATCGAAACAGCACTAAAGAAATATATTCCTTAAATGTGCAATGATGCTGTAATTCAATGAGCCGATCGCAGCAACATCTGCGTTATATTTTCAAATTTCAGTGTAAACATTGTATTATAACAGAGTCTAGACCAAATGGTCTTGGAGTTTTAGAATATATCCTCAGAGGTCGCTCCGATCGACTCTTTGGATTTCTGCATCGTTTTACATTTAAGGGATATGATATTTTAGTAGTTTTTAACATAGCGTCTAGAATACCTAGTGTGGAAATATTCTACCCAAACAGTGCTAAAAAATTGTATCCCTTAAATGTGCGACGATACTGCTAAAATCCCAAGTTTCTATCGCAGCGACATTTGCGGGATTTTCGTATTATATTGTATAGACTGGCAATATTATGGCGCCTAGAATATACAGTGTGGAAATCGGCTATTCCTGCAATACTTAAAAAAGCGCTAAAATATTGTATCCCTTAAATGTGCAACGTTGCTGCCGAATTATGAAGATCGCAGCGACATCTGCAGGATATTTTCTACAACTGCAAGATATTGTTAGTCTATACAGTGTAATACTAGTAATACGAAAATCCCGCAGATGTCGCTGCGATTGACACTTGGGATTTTAGCAGTTTCGTCGCACATTTAAGGGATACAAATTTTTAGCACAGTTTGGATAGCATATTTCCACACTGGGTATTCTAGACGCTGTACACTGTTAAAAATATCGTGAAAAATTACCTCTGTTTTTAAAGGCTATCTATTTTCTAACCAATGAGAACGCTCCATATGTATTTATGTAGTGTTCTCATTCATCAGAAAATAGAGAGCCTTTAAAAACGGAGGTAATTTTTCGCGATATTTTTAACAGTGTAGCAATATCTTGCATTTGTAGAAAATATCCTGCAGATGTCGCTGCGATCTTCCTATTTCAGCAGCATCGTTGCACATTTAAGGATACAATATTTTAGAGCTTTTTTAAGTATTACAGGGATAGCCGAATTCCACACTGTATACTATAGGCGCTATACTTTCTTAGTACTACTGCTACAGTATAGCGCCTTGAATACATAGTGTGGAAAATGGCTATCCTTGTAATACTTAAAAAGTGCTAAAATATTGTATCCTTTAAATGTGCAACGATGCTGCTGAAATACACAGATCGCAGCGACATCTATAGGGTATTTTCTACACCTGCAGGATATTGCTAGTCTATACAATGTAATACGAAAATCGACAGATGTCGCTGCGATCGACACTTGGGATTTTAGATGTATCGTCGTACATTTAAGAGATACAAATTTTTAGCGTTGTTTGAATAGCATATTTCCACACTGAGTATTCTAGACGCCGTAGCTACAGAGTCTAGAATATATAGTGTGGAAATTGGCTATTCCGGTAATACTTAAAAAACTGCTAAAATATTGGATCCCTTAAATGTCAAACAATGCTGAAATTCAATGAGTCGCACAGCGACTCACGAAATTCAATGAGTCCTGAAGATTTCGATCACAGCGACATCTTCAGGATATTTTCTGTAACTCCAAGACAATTTGGTCTTGACCTTGTAATAATACGATGATGTTTACTTTGAAATTTGAAAATATATCGCAAATGTCGCTGCGATCGGCTCCCTGGATTTCAGCATCATTGCGCATTTAAGGGATACAACTTTTAGCGCTGTTTGAATAGCGGATTTCCACACTATGTATTCTAGATGCTGTACACTGTTAAAAATATCGTGAAAAATTACCTCTGTTTTTAAAGGCTATATATTTTCTGACCAATGAGAACGCTACATAATCGAGCCTATCGAGCGTTCTCATTGATCAGAAAATAGTTAGCCTTTAAAAACAGAGGTAATCTTTCACGATATTTTTAACAGTATACTACTGCGATAGTCAGTCAATATGTTCTGGGTATCTGAATCTGGGAACCAATGAGAACGGTTCAGGATCGGAACCCAGTAGGTATTGTGAACATGCTTACAGCATCTAGAGCTGGACGAAATTACAGCACCTAGAATACATAGCGTCGAAATCTGCTATCCAAACAGCGCTAAAAAGTTGTATTCCTTAAATGTGCAATGACGCTGAAATCAAGGGTGCCGATCGCAGCGACATCTGCGACATATTTTCAGATTTCAACGTAAAGATTGCATTATTACAGTGTCTAGACCAAGTCGTCTTGGAGTTTTAGAAAATATCTTACAGATGTTGCTGTCATCGACTCATTGGATATCAGCATCATTTGACATTAGGGACCCAATATTTCAGCACTTTTTAAATTTTACGGCGATAGCCGATTTCCAGACTATATATTCTAGACGCTGTAACCAAATCGTCTTGGAATTTTAAAAAATATCCTGCAGATGCTGCTGTGATCGACTCATTGGATTTCAGCATCGTTTGACATTTAAGGGATCCAATATTTTGGCATTTTTTTAAGTATTACTGGGATAGACGATTTCCACACTATACACTGTTAAAAATATCGTGAAAAATTACCTCTTTTTATAAAGGCTATCTATTTTCTGATCAATGAGAATGCTATATAGACGCCTATGGATCGTTCTCATTGGTCAGAAAATAGATAGCCTTTAAAAACAGAGGTAATTTTTCACGATATTTTTAACAGCGTATGTTCTAGACGCTGTAGTTTTGTAATAGACAATGCTTAGGTTTGCTATAGTTTGAACACAAAAATTTCTCTTAAAGCACTTTGCCGCACTCTGATGTGTAAACTTTATTGATGGATTGTCAGCTTTTCCACACCCAATTTCAATGTCCTTAGGTATCAATGTGGACCTTATAGTTTACTGGATGCGGTAACTTTCCGAAGTGCGAGATCTTGTCTAGAAAAGATGCCGCATTTAGAAAAACCCAAATGTCTAAAACGATGCTAACCGACATCGGAAGTGGGTATCAAAAAGCTTACAATTCAATAGCAAAGTGGCCTTATACATCAGAGTTCAGCAAAGTGTATCCATTAGTCGGTGCACTGCAAAGTGCATCCATATACAGTACACATAAAAGTGCCTTCTTATGTGTAGCAGCACTGTCTTCGGTTATCAGATTCAGACTAAACACCTAATCATTGACGCTCATTTCTGATGTCTTTACTGCCTAAGGATCGGGAGTATTGGTATGAGAATGGTGACATACGGAAACAAAATTATTGATTGATAGATTATGGCCAAAAGCTATCACCATGAATCTGAAAGAGCTTGTCATTATTGCCAAACTAATGCTTATTAAATTTTCCGCCACTCGTATAATCAAACTTGTCCAAGCGAGTATCACCAAGTTCTGGAATAGAAAATGCCTAGTTTTGCCGTAGTACAGCGTCTAGAATACCTAGAGTGGAAATATGCTATCCAAACAACGCTAAAAAATTTTATCCCTTAAATCTGCAACGATACTGCTAAAATCCAAGTGTCGATCGCAGCGACATCTGCGAGATTTTCGTATTACATTGTATAGACCATAGATTAACATACAAGATCGGACACTCCCATAGAACGTAATGGAGGATATTCCATCTACGCCATGATCACTTAATCAAGGCAAAAACATCTAGCGTAAAGAAGAGATGACTTCGTAGACGTGTAATGTAAATCCTCGCTGGCCAATAAAAGAGTTCATGAGGCAAATCAGTAGTAGCTTTAACTTCTTATCAGTTAGAAGTTCCTTGGGTAAATTACCGGTATCATGTGACTTTTTTCAGCCCCCAACACATATTTGGAATATCCTCCATGATAATGCGATTGCGATCGCTGTGCCTTTAGTGACAATGGGGAAGAAACTTCCCATTCTCGCAATATTTTCGTTATTGAGCGTCTACCTTATTGTAATCTTTCTTTTTTAACGTTGCATGTTTACGTTTTCAACAGAATATTACACCAATACATGAACATAGAATAGATATTCTATTCTATATATCTAATATCTATTCTATGTTCATGCACCGATATATATTTTTTTTTCGTACATGATGGGTTAACGATATATGTGCAACGAAAAACAAGCTAAAAATTTCATTTTGAATATTATACGTCAAGTAAATATGATATAATTATATTTAAAGGTACATAAAGCGATGGTGTAATGTAAAAATATACGAAATATTGCACTCTACAAATCCCAGAAACTTTCATAAATATTCCCATTTGGTAGAAAAAATTTTATAGATAATGTTTTATTAATTTATGAAATTTACTGTATTAAACAACCATTGCAATAATTTTTAAAAATTTACGTATTTTCACTTTCTCACAGTTAAAATAAAATGATTGTTTTTAATCTAAATAACATACATCAGTTCAATAATATTTATGATATTATCATATAGGAAATAATAATAAAATTATAGATAGCGAAAAATTCCTTTTTACAAATTTTTAGAATTATATAAATCTAAACGTGAAAATAAAGCAAAACATAGAGATACTTATAAAATTGTATTCGATGTGAACAAATTAAAACAATACCCGAATTTAATTTCTTACAGTTTTATTTGATTAACTTACATATTTACGTTTTCAACAATATTTACCGGGGGTTTTATTTTATATTATAATTATCATTTTGTAATTTAAAGCTGGACGAACAAGTAAAAAAAAAAAAAAAATCAGCGACCCAGTTAAATAAATTAAGCATAAATAAAATATCGTCTGTGTCTGGTTCGTTTAGGAAAGAATATATATTCAAAACATAGAGAGTAAACATATTTCATCAACATAGGTAAGTTTCGGAGACTTGTTAATGGACTTTACCCACAAATGGCAACAGCCACGCGTCTGCGGGGAAAAACCCTCCGATACAGCGTCTAGAATACCTAGTGTGGAAATAAGCTATCCAAACAGTGCTAAAAATTTGTATCCCTTAAATGTGCGACGATACTGCTGAAAGCCAAAGTGTCGATCGCAGCGACATCATCGGACTTTTCGTATTACTAGTATTACATTGTATAGACTAGCAATATCTTGCAGTTGTAGAAAATATCCTGCAGATGTCGCTGCGATCTTCATATTTCAGCAGCATCGTTGCACATTTAAGGGATACAATATTTTAGCATTTTTTTAAGTATTACAGGGATAGCCGATTTCCACACTGTATATTCTAGGCGCTGTACCTCCGAAAAAGACTGTTTATTGGACGAAGGGGGAGGAGTGTTAAAAAGTGCTTCACGCCTATTGGTGTTTTTCGTCTATTTACCCGCGGCTGACGTCACGTGGGTAAAGTCCATTCTTCCCCATTATCGGTAGTGATGCTAGTACTGTTGTCATTACAGATTTTGCCGCAAATGTCCCATCTTGTGCTTTAATATGTTGTATACACTGGCAATATCTTGCAGTTGTAGAAAATACCCTGCAGATGTCGCTGCGATCTGTATATTTCAGCAGCATCGTTGCGCATTTAAGGGATACAATATTTTAGCACTTTTTTTAAGTATTACAGGAATAGCCAATGGAAGACATTCCATCTCTGTTTTAATCACGTAACCAAGGTAAAAACTTCTAGCGTAAAGAAGGGAATGCTCCGTAGACGTGTAATTATCTACGGAGTTATTTAATGTAAATCCCCGCTAGCCAATGAAACAGTTCATGAGGCAAAGCAGTAGTATCTTCCCATCTTATCAGTTAGAAGTTCCTTGGGTAAATTACCGGTATCACGTGACCTTTTTCAGCCTCGAACCCATATTTGGAATATCCTCCATTTCCATACTATATATTCTAGGCGCTATAGCCGTAGTACAGCGCGTAGAAGATACTGTGTGGAAAACGGCTATTCCTATATTGCTTTAAAAAGTGCTAAAAACTTGTATCCCATAAATCTCGAACAATGCTCAGCGGCAATATGCTGATACGAGCGCCATCTCGTAACTCTTTTCAATATAAACACTGTGTTTTCAAAAATTATAGAATGTTAAATATCGGAAACTATAAATATAAGATATTTTGGTCTGTTATAAGCTAATTTAGTTAAGGAATGACGTGAAATAGGTTAAAGAGTCTCTTTTAGAATGACTATCTTTTTAAATCACTACGATGGCGCTACGATCGACATCTTGTTATTCAGCATCGTTGTACATTTATGGGATTCAATTTTTTAGCACTATTTTGTAACCGTTTTCCACACTGTATCTTCTAGGCGCTGTAGCCGTAGTGTAGGCAAACAGAGTCTGAGCATTGTATGTCACTACTCTCAAATAGAGGCACCTTACATGAGGAAACAATTGATGGAGATTATCGGAAAAGAATAATGTAGAATTATGGACTACATGATTGGTTTATTGAATACATACATCTGATCTGTGTGCTTGGCGTCAAGCGCCCGCTTATAAGTCATCGTCAATACACAGGAACGAGATAGCACAAGGAAATTTACAGCACCACTGAATTACATCTTGGAGCTCCACAAAGAGTGTGCAACGGAGCCAGTGAGATTCGAACCCGCAGCCACTTACGCTCTCAAGTTATTAGAGGCGTGATGCCTTGACCACTTAGCCACGGTGGGCCCTGCACCACATTTTCAAACCTGTCAATTTTGGATGCCAGTATTCTAGTACAGAAAAATTTGCTTTATTTGATAGAAGAATTTTTTTAATTTAAAAGGACACACTCTATAAAAATTACAAGTTCGCAAAAAGGCAGGCTTCTGATTGGTCAATCTCATTTCGCTAGCAGCGTCCTGGTCAATATAACTTGAAGAGTCATTACAAATATTGCTCAGTAGTCTGCATTTGGCTTCTTGACAACTGAGTCCTACAAAAAATAATTGTTGAATGTAGACCGTGGCTGAATGGTTAAGGCACCACACCACTAATCGCATGAGAGCGTAGTTGGGCTGCGGGTTCAACTCCCGCTGGCTCCGTTGCACACTCTTTGTGGCGCTCTCAGATGTAATTCTCTGGTGTTGTAAATTTCCTTGTGCTGTCTAGAACCCCTCCCCCCCCCCCTTTCAAAGCTCAAAGTCCTTGTGCTATTTTGTCCTTGTATATTAACGATGACTTATAAGCGGGCCTCTTATGTCAAGCACACAAGTCAGGTGTATATGTGATTAATAAGTAAATGAATGTAGACTGTTGTGAATACAATGTACTTGTTTAAAAAGATATCATAAGTATTCAATGCTAATAAAATCATTACTTCTAATGAAATTATGAAGAATTTATTAAAAACTATTTGTTTAATAAATAATTTTTCTAAATTATAATTTATTTGACAAATAGTTTACTTATTCAGCAGATGTTGAAATCCGGATAATTATGTGTTATGGTATGAATAACTAAAAAATAGGAAATAAAATAATCTTTTCAAAAAAAAAATATTAACCGACTTCAAAAAAAGCACTAAAAAGAATTAAATAATTCTTTAAACTTCTCTAATGACGAAACGTTATCCATTAACTGCACATCGGACATCATGTATCGGCATAAAAACGTTAAATTCAATATATAAAATTTAATATCTACCAAACATGGATTTTCTAGAGATTATTTTTTACAAAAGATTAATTTACATATTTATGATTTAATTTACGAATATATACATGTAAAAAGTAATCAATTACTTTTTGAAGTTGGTGCCAAATATTCACAATCGATAATGATTAAACAAATAATTTGCTGAAGAAATAGCATTTTTTAAATTTTGTATCATATTTTCCATCCTCACTTTATTCATGGTAATAGCTACAATATATTCACAATTTTACTATACTTAAGATAGGTTGGCACCAACTTCAAAAAGTAATTGATTATTTTTTATATGTATATATTCGTAAATTAAATCATAAATATGTAAATTAATCTTTTGTAAAAAATATTCTCTAGAAAATCTATGTTTGGTAGATATTAAATTTTATACATTGAATTTAACGTTTTTATGCCGATACATGATGTCCGATGTGCAGTTAATGGACAACGTTTCGTCATTAGAGAAGTTAAAAAAAATATTTAATTCTTTTTAGTGCTTTTTTTTGAAGTCGGTTAATATTTTTTTTTTTAAGATTATTTTATTAAGTAAAGATTTAAACACATAGAATGGGATGGGAATACGTTAAAGTTTAGCAATGACTTTTCCGTCTCGCAGTACACAACGTATACAGCATTTCAAAAATGATTGATTTTTGACGGCCAATTATCAACACGGGGGATATAGGCCCTAAAAGGGGGGGGGGAGTGCCCTTCGTCGGGGTCTTTCTAAGGGAACCTAACCCGTATTTACGCTTGGAAATCCAAGGCTCGAAGAAAACCACGAAAACTCCGAACGATTAGGCCGACGGGCGCGATTGGGATCGAACCCAGCACCTCCCGTCTACCAGCTTCGAGAGTAGAACCTCTCAGCCACTGGTGGGTCTTTCAAAAATGAAAGTAAATCAATAAATCAATTTTCAACGTTTTAAAAACTTTGTGTGTTCCTACGGTAGAAGCATTTAATACATGTCTTATAGAGTTGGTTCGATAATTTTGCTGCGTGTACTATGCAAAGAATAATTTCTTTCTCGGGAACAACTCTTTAGACCTTACAAAGGTCTAAAAGAGCCTTTTCAAAATAACATGAAAAAAAAATTGCTAAAGAATCTACGTATGTATCAATATGAGTCGAATTTAGCGGCGAAATCCTAGTAGACAAGTAAAAATAAATAAAATAAATAAATAAATAAATAAATAAAATTTTGAATTTTATCGACAAAGCCAAGTTCTGTGCTCGCTTTGGCTAGCATTAATGTTAGCACGATTTTCGAACAACATGTACTGCTGCTCACCAAAACTCTAATGAATGTAACGTATTTTGAAAGTATAATTTTTACAAAAATGGATTTTGCATTTTTTCTAAATTAAAATTTAATTTCGAAAATAGTGTATTGCTGTTGATGTAAGTTTAAATAACATACGCGAGTTACATTTATCCATTATTTTAGTTTTATAGTTTTATTGTTATTTTGGAAGCTACAAATGCTAGAAGGATAAAATAAATTTTATCTTTCTGCTGGATGAATTAAGTGACTCCATATTTTCAACTTGAAATATTAAAAAGTTGTTAAATTTTCCTTCTGAAACAATGGCTGTAAATGTGAGAATAAATGCATACAATATCAAATTATTCAAATAATAAATAGAAAAAACTGGAATGTTACAGAATAAGGAATTAAATTAAAAACTATGCTGCTTAAATTTTGAGATAATACGAATATCCAAAACACTTTAATGAGCATGAAGAATGTGAGAAAGTTCTTTAACAATTAGTTGATGGAAAATAGCCAAATGCTTCAATCTCTTTTTTAGTAACCTTCATTGTATTATACATTTATTCATTATTATACTAAAAGTCGCAACAACGTATTTGCATCAGGGATAAACATGGTTGCAGAAACAGGGTCATTACTAATTAGCGTCATACATAATAGCGTCAGAAATATTTCAGTTTTCATTTTATGATTAGTATATCCATTCCCCTGCTGCAGTGAAATGAAAATATCGTTTCAAATATGTTTAAATGAAACTTTTTCTCTGATTGAAAATTTATTTACTATATTTTTGATCTGGCCGATAATTTATCATCATAATTAAACATATACATAAGCGGTTTTCTTTTTTTTTTTTAAATCAGTACATCACTAAAAGCCAAAGAAATACCAAATACAGACATTTTCATTGTTTTTTTTATACATATATATCTGACTCAATATACAGGGTGTCCCAAAAGAGTCGAAACACACTTTAATTTTTTACTTGTTATAGATAGGTAGTGAATTGCAACATTGTTCAAAATAAGGTAGGGAACTCAAAATAAGGTAGGATTACGTAAACGAAATAGTCCTGCAATTAACTTTCAAAAAGTTACACTTTTTTAATTTATTATTCGACTCCTGTTGATAAAGTTAATCAGTTACAAAATTTGTTATTTTGTTGCAACAAGATTATTACAAAAAACTGCATACCTGCATTTCGAAAATTAACTGAATTATAGTTAATGGAAAATGCTGACTTATATATCATTATCGCACAATTTAAAATGCTATTGTAACAGACAAAATAGGGACCCTCTACAAATTGACAAAGGTATTTTTAGATGAAAAATATACTATTATGTGAGAAAAAAATTGCATCATAAATACGGTTAAATAAAGCATTAAACACCAGAGTCTTGCATCGGTTCGGGTAACTGGATTTTACGAAAAAGTTTTCCATTGTGTGTCCAATTCGGTTCGGGTCAACTTTAATTGTTTCGGGTTGGGTTAATACGGCCAGATATCATGTAAAAAGACAAATATAGTTTAAAGTGTTATGAACACGATTCAACGAAAGCAATCCACAAAGCATTCTCAAAATATTTTCTATAAATCTGCATTCTTCTAATAACTGAATTCGTCATAACTGAATTCTTCTAATATTACATTTTCTAAATATGACACGATTCACTGGATGATTTTTTTTTTCATTTTACTTCATTTAAAATTAGTTTGTTTGAGAGGTATTCAATGAAATAGCGCATAAATATACATAAAGGTAAACACATATGAAAAGGGAATTATACTATTAGATAAATTCCTAGCATATATTAATGTAACGTATCTTTTAACCAATTCAACTTAACTGAATATTAATTTTATGAGCGCCAAATAGCGGTATCTTATGATTAATCTTCCGTAATCAGGAACACAACCAAATGGCTTATTTATAAATGTGATTTGGCGCAAGAAGGATTTTAAAGAATTTAATGTTATTCACTTTCATTCTAAAGGGCATTGTAGCTATGATGAAAACGAAAGATTAATCATATTTGAAAAATGTAAAAAAGAAAAAAAGCTTTCTTTCTTTTTATATTATTTTGAGTATAGTCCAGGCAATAGGGAATTTTACCTAGCAAAATTAATGGTAGTTCTGTAAATCGGCTTACTTTATGTTTTTTGGGTCGCTGAATCCGAATTTTTAACTTCCCACCAAAATTTCCCCCGGCAACCCCCCAAATTTTGGTAAAAAAAAAAAAACCAAAAAAGGTTTTTATTAAAACAATCAATTTTTTTATTGTTTTAGGGGAAAAGTATCTAGAAATTCAGAAAGTAGACAAAATTTCCAACAAATTAGATGTATGATATTATGACTTAGGATGAAGGGGAAGGGGGGATCTGCCTCAGAACATGCGCGCGGTGCTGCGTGGACTAAGTTGCGCAATTCCACTTAACCACTCACACGTTTACATTCGCCCTCCCGTCTCCCCTCCGAACTTTCTCTATAAGGTTTACTTTAAGTTTTTTGGGTCGCTGAATCCGAATTTTTAACTTACCCCAAATTCCCCCCCCCCCCCAAATAGTTGTTATTAACTTAAATTTCTTATTGTTTTAGGGAAAAAGCATTACGAAATTCAGAAACTAGACAAAATTTGCAACAAATAGGATATATGACATTATGACGTAGGATAAACGGGGAGAGAGGGGGCTGCCTCGGAACATTCCCCGCGCGCTTTTCCCAAAAACCAAATTTTTTCAAAAAATCAATTTTTTGGGGGGTTGCCGGGTGAAACTTTGATGGAAAGTTACAAATTCGGATTCAGTGATCCAAAAAACATAAAGTGAGTTGAAATCCAGAACCGGTATATTATTTTTTCCAGGTAAAATCCCCTATTGCCTGGACTTCATAACTTAGTGCACGTAGCGCCGCAGTGCATGTTCAGAGGCAGCCCTCTTCCTCCCCGTTCATTCTACGTCATAATGTCATCTATCCTATTTGTTGCAAATTTTGTCTAGTTTCTGAATTTCGTAATGCTTTTCCCCTAAAACAATAAGAAATTTAAGGTAAAAACAACTATTTGGGGGGAGGGTTCGGGGGGGGGGAATTTTTGGGGAAGTTGAAAATTCGGATTCAGCGACCCTTTTGAATTCAAAATTAGCCCAACCATTCATTAGCTTAAGTAACTGAAATTTTAACGAATAATAAGATATGCCAAGGCTGGGCAATGGGAAGTTATATTTAGAAGAAAGAATGCTGATGCCAGGCGCCGATTTTAATACTAACAGGATATCTCTCACAAGGAGAGGGCCAACCTTGTTAATCACAGATTTTTATTATTTTAATATATGTTGTAGGGTAGAGACCCTTTAGTGTCAGGTTCAACGGATTTTATCCAACGCTCCTTTGTTCTTGAGAAACCGGGGGGTCTAATAATAGTACACAACTTAAATACTTACATTGAAAACGCAATAATAGGTTGGTCGTAGCTCAGGTGGCACGGCGTTCGCTGGCTGATCTGCGGGCCCGGGTTCGGTACCCGACGCGCTACATTTGTTTTTCTCATTTTTTGTTTTATAAATATACGTGTAATTATAATTTAATAATTTCAATTACAAATTTTAATATCATACATCAATTATAATGTTAACAAGTTTAAATTTATCATTTTTTATTCTTAAACTATTATTTCTCATCCTTTAAAGAGGTTTAAAAAGAAATTGGATGTATTATTAAATGATAAAAATTCCAAAATCGTAACAAAATCTGTTGTGATGCCATCTAGTTATGATAAAATAAAAGAATATTCAAATAAAATAAGAATAAAAGCGGAAAGAAGATAAAGGTGAAAGCAAAATAATTGAAAGCGCAAGCATACGTATTACAAATTTAAAAATCTTTAATATGCCAAAATTCTGTTGTAATTTAATTCTGATGTAATTTTTAATATAATTATGCTTGTTACATTAAAAACAGAATAATAGTATAATCGCATTGACTTCCTTTGTTAAAGCAATGCGTAAATGATGTTTCTTTAAAATCACGAATTGACACAACTGCCCAATATCATTGCACCGATAAAGAATATATGAAATACATTTTAAAAGTGATTTTTAAAAAATTAACAGTTTTATGATGTTTTATACAACTATTTAGTTAAAAGTAAAAAATTATATAGGTTAAAATTATAATTGATATACAATATTATAAATTTTAATTGACAATGAGATTATTAATTATACTTACAAGTATATTTATAAAACAAAAAAAACAAATGTAGCGCATTCAGGTATCGAACCCAGGCCCGCGGATCAGCCGGCAAATGCCATACCAACTGAGCTACGACCAACCTATCATTGCGGTTGCAAAGTAAATATTTAAGTTGTGTACTATTATTGGACCCCCCGGTTTCTCAAGAACTAAGGAGCGTTGGATAAAATCCGTTGAACCTGACACTAGGGGTCTCTACCCTACAACATATATTAAAATAATCAAAATCTGTGATTAACAAGGTTTGCCCTCTCCTTGTCAGGCCGAAAAGGCATTTGTATTGACTATCAAATGGAAAATTACAATAGGTGTTTAAGTTACTGCTGCAACAAGAGCATATGGTCAAAGATTACCTTTTTTTTTATATATCTATACGTTAACCGAAGGAAAGTATACTCGAACAGTTAATGATTTTAGGATGAGAAAAGATTTGTTTTTGATTTATTTTATTAGCGGTTTTGAGTAAGCCTGGGAAAAAAAAGCGAAAGTAATTTATTAAGCGCAAAAGCGAAGAAATAGATATACTTTTTGAAAGTGAAAAGAAGTATCGATTAAATTTAGAATTGTAAAAAGGGGAATTTAATTTTAAAAGGGGAATAAATAATGATATGTGATGATATGTTAATTTCATCATCACAGGGGAATTATGGGTGGGGGAGCCTCCCCCCCCCCAGTATGTGTGAACTTGGGAAATTTGAGCTTAGAGTTGGGAAATTCTAGATTTTTGAAAGACTTTTCTTTGTTTTAATAATAGTAAACAAATATGAAATTTTTATTATTTTGCTAACTACCTTTCTGAGTTCTGCAACAGTAAACAAGTTAAATTATCAAAAGAAGTACAAAAATCATCCAGAATTAATTTGTCATTGTGTTTCTCTGTGCTACGAAAATATCATACATCTACCAGACATGAATTTCTCTATTGTTGTCCAGTGTCTCTAGTCTATTCCCTTTATTTCTTGCAAATCTTTGTTCCTTTCTCAAAATAATATGACGTTATTATCATATGAAGTGCGATTATGATTCGTACGTAATAGAAGACAAAAAAATTGTAACCCTTAACCTAATGTTGGTTGTCTCTAAATATTTGCAGTTTTTCTAGGTTTAAATCAAACATTTACTGTATTGCTTGAAATTGCTTCCTTAGCTATTCATTTAGCAATTGGGCATCTTATTATTTTCATGCTCAATGATTCTAAGATAGGAAAATAGAAATTAATCTAATTTTGATTTGAATTATAAAAATGAAAGAGGTGTACTTAAATTTTGATTAAACAAACCAATAATTATAATTTTTATGTTTTTAGTTTCAGTATTTTTCTTTGGAAAGGATGTTTTACATATATCATTATCATAAACACACATTTCACATATCATTTCGGTTGGAAAATAAAGCAATTTGTTTCAAGTTGTGATTTTTTTTTAATTATAAGTTGGGATGATAAGTTGGGGTTTTGAGTCCCCCCCCCCCGCCCCAGAAAAAAAATATTTGTAGCTACGCCCCTGCTTGCGGTCGAAAAACATGTCTATTAACAAATACATTATGTAAACACTATTTCACTTTTTCCTTCTCCCTCTCTAATATATTGATGTTACGTTACTGAAATAACAATTAAAATTCGATGTAAAAAAATAAGTGGATAATTTTAATAGTTAAAGTAGGTAGACAATTATTAATTTGACTCTACTATTGTATTTATTGTACTCATTTAGTCTCTTTTTGTTATTACATAAGTTAATTATAGTCCAGATATGAATATATTTTTTTATATTTTTATTTATAATTTCATTCTGTTCTTGTGACAAAGCGCGGCATAACTACCGCACAAGTGCGGCGTCTCAACCTGAATGTACGGGTGACGCGCTGCAGTGTAATGTTTTAGAAAAAAATTGTTAAAAAATATTAATTATTTGTTTTGAATTTTTTTTGTCGCAATACACGTGTTAACATACACTGGCCTCCAAAAGTTAAGGTACAGGGACTGGATGCTTTCGATTGCACACGTTTTGTCGAATATCTACAAAAATTATTTGCGAATTGTTCTTGAACTTCTGGGATGAAAAGAACATGTTTGATTTTATATTTATCGGTGAAGATTTAGTCGGGGGTACAATTAGGGGGCTAATAATAAATTTAATAATAAAATAATATTTGCGATCACCTATGTAACAGGAAAGGCTGGAAATGGTTTGTCACTGTGGTAAATGATTAATTGGGTCCTGTTCAATGTTTGTATGCATTTGTGTAAGCATAGCACTCATATTCGTGAAGATGTTAACGTTTTTGTGAAAAATTCAAAAGGTTTTTTGTTTATAGTATACAGAGTTTTCAACCAAATTTAACGCAACTTTCCAAAAACCTGACAAAGAGTAGTAGAAACATTATACTGCAATTAAAACATGAATATATTGAATATTTGATGAGATATGGGCATTTTTATGAGACAATTTTTAACTGCGCATGCGCGGAAGATTTCAAAATTTTTATTTCATAATTTGGTAGTAAGCTATTTAGGTCAACTCATATAAAAAGTCCAGTCAAGTATCGCGAAAATTCACAAAGATATTGTCGATATAGTGAGTTGCTTCCTATAAATAGCTTTATTATAAGGGATTTTCCACAACTTTTCAATCAGCTCGCTATATCTTTCTAAGTTTACACAATATTTGATTGAACTTTTTTTTAAAGTTGCCCCAAAATACTGACTACCAAATTATGAAATAAAAATTTTGAAATCTTCCGCGCATGCGCAGTTAAAAATGATCTCATAAAAATGCCCATATCTCATCAACTATTCAATATATTCATGTTTTAATTGCAGTATAATGTTTCTACTATTCTTTTTCGGGTTTTTGTAAAGTTGTGTTAAATTTGGTTGAAAACTCTGTATGCTATAAACAAAAACCTTTTGAATTTTTCACAAAAACGTTAACATCTTCACGAATATGGGTGCTATGCTTACACAAATGCATACAAACGTTGAACAGGACCCAAATACTCATTTACCACAGTGACAAACCATTTCGAACCTTTCCTGTTACATAGGGGATCGCAAATATTATTTTATTATTAAATTTGTTATTAGCGCCCTAATTGTACCCCCGACTAAATCTTCACCGGGAAATATAAAATCGAACATGTTCTTTTCATCCCAGAAGTTCAAGGACAATTCGCCAATAATTTTTGTAGATATTCGACAAAACGTGTGCAAACGAAAGCATCCAGTCCCTGTACCTTAACTTTTGGAGGCCAGTGTATTTAACATTAAATAGCACAGCATGATTTTTTTTGTTGTATGTCCCCCATGGGACTTTATACACAAATTCAAAAAAATATGCGGCATAAATTCCGGAATTACTCTAATAATTTCATATGGATCATAAAATTAGACAAGATACAGCTCAACTTACTGACGATTTTCTAGAGAAAAAGGTCACCCATTGTATTTTATATTGTGACTAGCCGACCAAGATTCTACATAGCATGTATGTGATGTTCTAGAATGCAGCTACTCTACTTTATAGCCCACCTAAGACTTTTCAAAGACTAAAGTCCTCTTTTTTAGAAGACTGGGTTCTTCTTCTGCGTGTTCTTTTTAAACAATCACATTTATAGTCAAAGGACTTTTGTTGGAAGACAGAAAGCTCTACGCAAAGATAGATTCAGATAAATGAGACCCTGACATTTTTTATCCTGACAATATTTTTCGTTAAACATGGCCTCTGTTTGTTGGAGTAATAATCAATGGATATTTTAATATTAACTAAATGTTTAAGGCTTTCCTAAATGCGAGGTAGTCTAATGCCTCCGTCAATCCAGCTTCGTTCTGAGGAAGTGTTTACATTTTCTGTTTTTGTCTGTGGCCATCATTCTGGAGTTCATATGTCTTCAGTTTTATATCTAATTTTTTTATTACAAGCTCTTTTGCTTCTTTGTCGTATTACAATGTTCTACATGGGTATCTCGTAGTATGCTACATCTGTGCAACAATTCATTGAAGTAGAAAAATCATTTCCCCAACAATCACAACTTTTGTACTTATGACCTTAATTTTTGGTTTCAGTGCGATATTGTATTACTACATATTTATTTCTTAGATACACTCATGTCCAAAATTAAGGTCACAAACATAAAATCTGTGAAAACTGATGAACTGTTCACTGAGTTGCCACGTAATTTGGCACAGCGGTATATTACAATGGAGAAAAGAATGTAGCAACATAAAAATATGGAAAATATTTTAATTATGAATTAAGATACAGGGTATATCAAAAAGTGTTAATCATGAATCAGAGATAAAGTATTTATATCGGAAAAAGTCTGTCTAATATGGAATATGACCACTGTGCACTGCTATACAAGCCTCACAACGAGTTATCATATTGCTTATGAGGATGTCAATAAATGTTTGTGGCAACAAAGTCCATTCTTACAAATATTCTGCTTTTAACTCCTGGCGGGTCCTGGTAGGTGGTTACGCTGCGCAATGGCTTTTCCTAGACCATCCCGAACATGTTCAATAGGATTGCGGCCCGGAGACATCGAGGGCCAATTCATACGGCGAATATCCTCTTCATCAAGAAAATCATTAACAATGTGAGCTCTGTGTAGCTCCGCATTATTGTCCATAAACATGAAGTCTGGGCCTACAGAACCCCTTAACAACCTCACATAAGCTTCAAGGACCTCATCCCTAACGCCCCGCGTCCAGTCATGTGTGTCCCTTTCACTGCATCCAACAGGAGAGTCCGGTTGTTGTAGACCGAAGACATCAGTCTTGGACGCAACAATAATGGGGGCGTGTTCTTTCAGTGATGAGTCGACATTCACCACACAGAGTGATTCTCGTCGAATCTTCACTTGGAGAGAACTTGGAGCTCGCTATCATTCCACCTACGTAAAAGAAATCGACAGATTTGGTGGCAAATGAATCCTTGTCTGGGGCGGAATAATGTTGGGTAGTCGTACGCCACTGCACGTCTTCTATGCGGATACTGTCAACACACATCGCTATACGGATGAGATCCTTGAAGCCTATGTGAGGTTGTTCCGGGAGGCTGTACGCCCGGACTCCATGCTTATGGACGATAATGCGAAGCCACATAGAGCTCACATTGTTGATGATTTTCTTGAAGAAGAGGATATTCGCCATATGAATTGGCCCTCATTGTCTCCTGACCTCAATCCTATTGAACATGTTTGGTATGGTCTAGGATGAACCCGCACAGCATAACTCTTCTCCCAGGACCCGCCAGGAGTTAAAAGCCGCACTTTTGGAAGAATGGGCTTTGTTGCCACAAACGTTTATTGACACCCTCATAAACAGTATGAGAGCTCGTTGTGAAGCTTCTATAGCTGTGCACGGTGATCACACTGCATATTAGACAGACTTTTCCCTAGATAAATGCTTTATCTGATTCATGATTTAACACTTTTGATATGCCCTGTATCTTAATTCACAATTAAAATCTTTTCCATATTGTTATGTTGCTATATTCTTTCTCCTATTGTAATATACCTCTGTGCCAAATTTCGTGGCAACACAGTGAATAGTTCATCAGTTTTCGCAGATGTTATGTTTGTGACCTTAATTTTGGACATGAGTGTAGTACGTGCATATTTTATTAGTATACCTATGCTTGTGTGCATGTATATTACACATATGCGATCATGCACCTTGATGTCCATAATTAAGATCATGATTTTTGCATTTGGAAAGACAATTTGTTTACTGATGTAATGAAATCTGATACATCACATATTGAGACAGCTAATAGCAATATTACAAAAGGAACAGGACGCCAATACTTTATGATATGCTAACCAGACGGTTACCCAGGGCTTAATTTCTAACAAAAAAATACCGGAGCCCTAATATTCTGCGGTACCGGTACTAACAACTGTACTGTTCCCCCTCCCCCTCTCCCCCTGTCACTCCAATCTGCGTATTTATATTTTGTGCATTATTTGCAAAATTTAAAGCCTTTTTTTTTTTTTTCTTCAGCAAAATAAAAAAAAATTATTATATCTGTCATCGTATACTTAGCTGTCAACCATTCCACTTTTTAGTTATCACTTCTTCCGAATAGTAATCTTTGCCTAATTATAACGTTAATTGCGATTTTTTGTTAATTCTACAATTAAATATGGTAAGGATCAGGATTCGGAAATAGTGTTAACACAAAAAAGAGATAGTTCGAAGCTATGCATTTTTATGAAAAAATGAATGAAACTTACAGAAATTAATATTTATATGCTGAAGAATGGAGCAATGTTTTTCAATTTCTTATAAAAGGTGCATATCTTAAACTATAATCGATTACTTCGGCATAACAAACTTTTGTGATAAGTCCCTGAAAATCAGATTAAATTAAAAATTTGACACCATTATCGGAAAGATTCTGTGCTTTTATAGAAAAGGGGGAACGACTGCTTGATTGCTTTCTATCAGAATAACAATGCATGGCAATTATATCTGCTTACAAATGAAAGTGACTTCGTAAATGTGCAGAGCAGAGCCTTAGCATGGGCAGCATTCATGATACAAAATATTTTTTTTTATACTAGTACGCAATAGAAGACAGAAAACCTCAAGCTCGTTGGCTAAAAACAGAAAATATTCTTTTCAGGTTAGATATCTAAAGAAAAGAAAAAAAAACCGATTAAAAATTATCCTATTGTCACAAAAGAAAATCGAATTGAATGCAAATTTATTGTTCAGTCTCTTGAGTGGTGCCGTATCAGTGCGTCGCCGACCATAAATTTGCAAATACTGCCACTAGAATATAAAAGCACGGGTTTTGTTTTCCATTCATTCTGATCAAAATAGCATTAAAATGATTTGAAATAGAATATAATACATAATTTTGAAGGAGGAAATTTTTTTTTCTATACATGTATAAATAAAATTTTGAATATAAGACAGATTCTTCAGTCAGTCCAAGGTCCCCCCCCCCCAAAAAAAAAAAAAAAATCTGATATAAAAATCGAGTCCGTTTTATCTCCATCTCCTATATGTGCGACACATTACGTCGCATATAAGTTTTGATAAAAAAATAATGCAAAAACAGGGAGATGGGAAGGAAAGGAAAGAGTAATTTAGACTTCGGTTTTTCGGAAGCGCTATTGCACTGGGCTCCGGAGCCCTAGATTTATGAGCTCCGGTGAATTCCGACCAATATTTAAATATTTACTGAAAACAGAGAAGCACCGAAGCTCGGCTCCGGAGGGCTCTGGCGCAAATTAAACCCTGAACCATTAGTTTCATTTTTCTTAGCCTCATTGACTAAAAATGGCTCCATGGTATGAGAGTAGGATATAAAATGCAAAGGTATTTAAAACTAGAATTCTTTTTTGTAAACTTATGTTTTTTAGACATACTATTTAGAGCAATGACCTTTTAAGTATTTTTTTTCTATGTTTAAACTATTAAAAATGCAATAGGGGCCAACCTAGCCCTTGGAGCATCTAAAATTGGATAGAATGCTATAAAGTACTTTATTTCTTTTATGCTATTAGTTCAAATGAACAAATCCTACTGTCTCACTTAAGAATTTCTTCAGTGTATGATAGATTCGGCGTACCGTCTATTATAACTGAAAATATTTGCTTTGTTTTCAAAGATTAATGATAATATTTTTTATTATTTGATGTCACAAAGCTAATATTTAATTCTGAGTTTTAACGTCTAAAGGAGGTGATCACAAGTTTAAAGTAAGGATCATTAGTTATAAACCACATGTTTAGTTAGGACCGTTAGTTATAAGCCACATGTCTAGTTAGAATCATTAGTTATAAGCCACATGTTTTAATATAAAATGGTCAAACTTTTGCAGTGTTTCAACACAAAATTTTTAAAATTAATTTTAGGATTCTAATACTTTAACTGTACTTAAATAGATTCTTAAATAATGTAACGAAAATTATTAATTTCTTATATTGAGTAGGCCATGCCATTTTCGACTCTATATTTCAAGAACATCGTACCCTTTTCAACTCCATATTTCAAGTGTGCCATTTTATTTTGACTCGTTATTTCATAAAATTGTTCTAACATTTAATACTTAAATTTGATCTCAAAATGGAAAAGAAAACAGATGCAAATAATACAATTAATTTTTAAGAGACTAAAACAAATTAGAAACCATTAAATAAAAAAATATATTACTAATTTCAAATACTAAACTCTTGGGTATCTAAACTCTTGGGCAAAACTTTAAGGAGTGATAGTGCATATCAAGACAAACAATATTAAATAGGAAACTAAGGGTCCCAAACGCCTTCGCAAGGAGATAGACGCCATTAAAGTTTGGGGTCCAAAATTTCAAATGATTGTAAAAAACGGAAAAATTGGTCGGTTCGTTTGCGGGTTTCATTAAAACTATTCTTTATGTCAGTATTTTCTTGAAAATAAATTTTAAATATAAAGTTAAAAAATGCCGACAGAGAACGCTTTAGACTTTGGAGTAACGAACAACTATTTTTTACCGTTATTTTTTGTATCTCATTAATTGCTTTCAAAAGCTTAGACTTAACTTAAATCTTGAGCTCAAAATCTGAATCATTGGGAGTGGTTAAGTAGCACAAACTGAACTGTGTTCAGGAGGGGAAATTTGAACCCCTTCCTCCCCCAAAACACAGTTCAATTTGCGCTACTTAACCATTCCCAACGATTCAGATTTTGAGCTCAAAATTTAAGTTAAGTCTAAGCTTTTGAAAGCATTTAATGAGATACAAAAAATAACGGTACAAAATAGTTTTTCGTTATTCCAAATTCTAAAGCGCCCTCTATCGGTATTTTTAAAACTTTATCTTTAAAATTTATTTTCAAGAAAATACTGGCATAAAGAATAGTTTTAGCGAAACCCGCAAACGAATCGAGCAACTTTTCCGTTTTTTACAATCATTTGAAAATTTCGACCCTAAACATTAATGGCACCTATCTCCTTCGGAAAACGTTTGGGACACCTAGTTTCCTATTTAATATTGTTTGTCTTGATGTGTACTATCACCCCTTAAAGTTTTGCCCAAGTGTTTAGATACACCCTGTAAAAAACATTTAGAACATTATCAGATTAGTAAATAAGGACAATTTAAACACTCTTAACACAGTTCAGAACTGTTTTCAAACAGAAAACCGGGCTTCCTGAATGCTAATGCGTGGGAAATACACAAAATATTTGGTTAAAAGTGTTTATAGAAATTATCTTTTGTAGAGTTGAAAATATCTTGCTCAGAGCACATAAATCATCTGTGATAAGGAGACATTTTACGATGAACACGAAAGTTATAATCTTAAGCTTCAGTCCCAAACGAGGCTTAAGCAGTAAAAGCAAAGTTGTAAATTATTGTTATTATTGTGTGAAAAACTGACCGTCCGACTTAACGACATGTAAAGAATATTATTTTTTATGTCCAGTTGTAAGCTTTTTTTTTTTTTTTTTTTTTTTTTTTTTTTTTTTTTTTTTTAATTTTTCTTGATTTGCGTTTCCAAGCTAAGTGTATAAAATTAAAAAAGAAATACAAGTTTCCGTATCCAATTATCTTAACAGGAAATGTAATAAAAATTACTCCCCATCCGAATGCACTTGCTGTGGTTATAATTAAATTGTCAGCCTTAAACCTACGGAACATAATTACAATTTCAAGAAAATGTAATTTATTTTAACCTCTTCAGTTCCGAAGCTAAAATAATAATACAAATGCTTATTCATTGGTTTTTCCAAACAAAATGACATCGTAAATGACAGAAAAAATATCTTTTCTGAAATGGATCCTTTAGGCGCTTAGTAATTTAGGTTAAAAAATATGGATCTAAATCTACAAATCGCCTTAAAACATCAATTTAACAACCATTAACCTAAATTAACGCAATCACAAATTTAAGAGCTTTTGACAAATAAATAATCTACAAATACTCAAAAATTTTTTTTGAAAAAAATTTAAGTTAAATACTTACGAAAATTTCTCACTTTCATACTGTCTTTTGGGCATTTTTAGGCATTTTGCAAAATCAGATGAAAATAACATTTATTTTATGTGGGAATCAGCTTAGATGCTGCCATTTATTCGTTTGCTTTTAACGCAAAAAACGTTCAGCTGATAAGAAGTGATGTGGAAATGTAAAATAAATCGGACATTATAGTTTTTATTAGAAAAAGAACAGAGGTCCCCATTTGGGGACCCAGGGACCAAAGAGGTTAAAATGTAATTAAATTAAGGAGTATGTTAAAAAGGTTTTCTTTTCGCCTGAAATCTTTCACGCCTTTACTGCCCTTGTCCTTGTATATGCTGAACATTGGGCCGGCACGCTTCTGTGAATTATGCCTTTTCTTCATTCTTAAATTATGAAATTCATAAACATATCCCGCAACATCTCTATTGCTAATTTAAATTACTTTCTGTTGCGTAATAAAAATAAATAAAAATAATTTTTATCGAAAATGTATTAATGAATTTCGTTTAACGATAAAAAGCGTGCGAGAATGTGTATTAAGTAGTCGTTTTAAAAACATATAAAATACAAACCGAAGTCTTAATACTTAGTTTCAATTGGTTGCAAACACTGCATATCTACTTTCTGTTGCGTAATGAAAAAAAAAAAATAAATAAAAATTAAGTTTATCGAAAATATTTTAATGAATTTCGTTTAACCCGGGAGAACTCGCTGCATGAGATTTTCTCTCACAGTCGTACTTTTTTAAGACTCTTATTTGAATCATTTTTCATTTTAATTAAATTTCAAAATGTTTTTCAATTATTTTACCTATTTTGTGAATAAAAGTACTAAGCCAACCAAAAAAAGTTGATATTATATGAATGTAAAGTAAAAGAAAAGCAATTGGGCATTCTCACTAGCGAGTTCTCCCGCGTTAACGATAAAATGTGTGCGAGAATCTGTATTATGTAGCCGTTTTAGAAGCGTATAAAATACAAACAGAAGTCTTAATATTTAGTTTTCTAGAGGTTGCAAACACTGCATCTCTGCTTTCTGTTGCGTAATGAAAAATAATAAATAAATAATTTTATCGAAAATATATTAATGAATTTCGCTTAACGATAAAATGGGTAAGAATCTGTAATTAAATAATGCTTTTAAAAGCATTTAAAATACTATCAGAAGGCTCAATATTTAGTTTCTATTGGTTGCAAACATTGTATCTCTACGTCAGTATAAAAGATTTTAGCAGAAATAATGTCTTTTAAGACAAAGAATAAACAGAATATTTTTTTTGTATTAAAAAAATAATCTTATAGCATGTTTAATAGAATTTTAATGGTTTAAAAATATTCAACGTTCTGAAATTAAAGGTTAGAATGAGTTTTGAAAACTTTGATAAAGGGAAGAACAAGTTTAATACAATTTTGATAATGGTAAGAAAAATTTAAAAATGAAAGGTAATAACTGTTTTCTCTCAATGAAGATTCCAATGTTCCCAAAACGCCTGTACTATTCATTAAAATTCACATACTTCATACCAAGCCTCAATATTTTCTGAAATTTGCATCTCCGTATAGAAGTCATCACAACCATAATACAACAACATACATCATTCACAATGTATTCATGGCGATAAAGTCGTATCGATATTGATATGACAAAGCCGTAAATGAGCGCAGATAGACAAAATCATTATTGATTCATTTGTAGCTCCAAGTAACAATAAAATGGTTTAACAATGATGACATTTTTGAGCAGAGCATTGAACCTTAATATTTTTTGTTTCGGTTATCGTTCTCTTAAAAATAAAAGGTTTCAATTCAGTTTCAGATTTTTGTTCCAACAGAAATGATGGTTTAGTTCGGTTTTGTGTTAGATTCAAATTTAAATTCCTGTTTCCAATAAATTATCAAAAGATGTACACTGAAGTTCATACAAATATCATGCCAAATTAAAGAAATTCTTAATATCTTTTCGCTCTAGGCCCTCTCCAGAATTTTACAAAATGGAGATGCTCTTTGCAAATTTCTCTTTTGCATTTCAATATTTTTAAATGATTATTTTTGCATTTAACTAACGACGATGTCTATATTTGCATATTTCATCTTTGTTTTGTTTTATTTTTGTTTCAGTTTTATTCTGAGGTCACTTTCAATTCCGGAAAAAAAATTGATTGGAGGGTTCCAAAAATGAAAGTGTTCTCAGATGGAGTAGAGAAGGTGCCGAATATGAAAGAGCTAAAAATTGTGATAAGAATATCCCGATTGGTCAATACCTACTTTATATTTATACAAAGCAGATAAGAGGGGGAGGCATCGTGCAAAGTTACAGGAATTCAAGATGGTGGCTATAAATTATTTAAAAACAACGTTTAAGCACACAATAAAATAAGTTGATTTGATCATACGTATACGTTTCGTGAGTACTAGGACTCACATCTAGGTGTCACATCGCTTAATTTGTTCAGATAATAATTCACTTATTACAGAATTAAATTACATTAGATCTGTGGCTATTGATGGAGGTTTTGGTTTATCTTATATCAATAATTTAATTTCTCATAGTCTTAATAAATGTGTTAATAATCTTGATTATCGTGTTACTGCGGTTTCCATTTCCAACCTTATCATTTTACCATTTTATAATAGCATTAGCTTTAAGATGGCTAATATCTTGAGACATTATGATTTTAATGTGGTTTTAAAACCGGTTAATAAATTAACTTTTTCGCAACTTAAGGATCAAATTCCTCCTCATAATTATTGGGGAGTTTACAACATTCAATGCCAATGTGGTTTGTCCTACATTGGACAAACTAAACGAAAACTCCGTTACAGAATCAATGAACACAGAAACTATGTAAAGAAAAAAGAATTACAGAAATCCTCTATCGCCTCTCATTACTGGGGGGAGGGACATAATTTTAATTTTGACTCAGCTACCATTATTAAGAAATGCATTACTCCTCTGGATTTAGACTTTTTTGAGGCTGTTCATATCCATAAATTTAAAGACTCCTTGGTTAATGATTTATCTAGTACACCATACATCTCAACTTTCTGGGTGGATTTGTTGTGTCACGACACTTCACTTCCGCATTAATTTCATTGGCTGTTAGAACTTGATGGTCTTTTGGTATTTTGTTTTGACATTTGGGTTTTCACCGTTCATGTAGTTGGGGGGATATTGTTTTTAGGGTTTTTTACACTGAGGATGTGAGTCCTAGTACTCACGAAACGTATACGTATGATCAAATCAACTTATTTTATTGTGTGTTTAAACGTTGTTTTTAAATAATTTATATTTCCACACAAGTTCTGTATTTACTATGGTGGCTATATTTCGAAATGAAGTCATTTCCTGAAATTGTTTGGAATTTTTTACTATCCATCATATAAAAGCGCGTTTGAAGTCAATTTCGATGTTTTTTAGGTCAAAAATTTTTTTAACACTTTTCAACATAATTCAAAAGTGTTATGAATTCAGTTTGTCTGGTCGCGTTCTGACTTGCAAAAACATAATCGAATTTTGATGTAATTAATATATGTAACTGGGGATTACTAAGGCATGTTCGGTATTGAAAAATGAAGTGTGTAGTCTTTTTAGTTGGTTTACAAGGGCACTCAAAAGAATTCCGTTACATTATGGTCTATGAGGAAAAACCGTTTCCAGTGTACTTTAATGATGTTACACTCTTCAAGTATATCAAAATTGATATAATCACTGAAGTGCACTGCCCCACCAGTGGCCGAGAGGTTCTGCTCTCGAAGCTGGTAGATGGGAGGTGCTGAGTTCGAACCCAATCGCGCCCGTCGACCTAATCGTTCGGAGTTTTCGTGGTTTTCTTCGAACCTTGGATTTCTAAGCGTAAATACGGGTTAGGTTCCCTTAGAAAGAACCCCACGAAGGGCACCCCCTCAGGGCCTATATCCCACGTGTTGATAATTGGCCGTCATAAACACAAACAAACAAACACTGAAGTGCACTACGAGATGCTTACTTTGGGATATCGTGTGCATAGCATTTATCGTTCATTTACAGAGACAATGAAAAGAATTCGGTTACAGTACCGTAAACTGGGGTAACTTTGGCCCAAATTTCTCATTTTCATGGCAGGTTCAGCATGTCCATTCTCTTATTAACAATTTGGAAAAATGGTTATTTTCCTCGGTCAGGGTGGGAAATCAAAAACATATCTGAAGCGTTTTACTAGTTGAATCCCGCATTTTATTCGTTTTCTGATTGGTCTATACAGTAATCTGTATTTTCATTTTACTTTCAACAGAGATCGATACTTCTGTTGCCACTATGACAAAAAAGTAATAAAAACTACAAAAAAAATTAATAACTCAGAAACAAATTGAGATAAAGCTTTCAAACAAATTACATTTAAAAGTACATTTCTTTTTTTCTATACGACGGTGTAAAAAGTAATATTGTGGGATGTTTAGAAGTTTAAAAATGAATTTTCATTTAAAATTGGTCCAGGAATATTAGTGTTTAATCCATGGCGTACGTAATGTATGACCAGCTCCGTAGAAGTTTAAAAATTTACAGTACCGAAAATTGTAAAACTGAAATTTCCTTTAAAATTTGTTCATGATGGGTCCAGGAAATGTTACTGTTTAATTCATGGCGTACGTAATGTATGATCAACTCCGTGCGATTTTTTATGTCTTAAATTTCAGTCTTTGAAAAAATCATTTTCCAAATGGTCGTTGTAATTTGTTATTGCTTTTTTAAACTGTTTTTTGTTATAATTTGAAAAATGAATATCATGTTAATTTTTTGTTTGCTAAGAACATATGGAACCACACCATTATCATAAATTTGTTGACTTTTTTTTTGTTGTTGTTTGTTTGTTTGTTTTTTACAAAAAAATGTTTTTGAACGTTTTGGGCCAATGTTACCTTGAATTGGGGTAACATTGGCCCATGTGTTAAAACGAATGTTATAATTAATATTATAATAACTGTGTATTCAAATCAAATGCAACATGCTAAATGGTATGTACAACAAAACAGTGATTTCACAAACACATTTAAAATATTAAAATCTACGTTTCAAATCGCTTCTGCGATCGTAATCAGGATAAAATGATGTTACACACAAGTCTAAAAGTTCAAAATAGATATAAACCTCTAAGAAAAAAATTCTTGACCCTAGAGTACGCAAACATCACCAAGTTCCCAGGGTTACCCAATGGAGCAAACCACAACAGTAAAAAAAAAGGGGTGGGGGGTGGAAGAAAAAATGAACAGACTGCATTAATTGATTATAATTATTATGTGGACAAATGTTACCCTATTGAAAAAGGCGGGGGAGGGAGGGTAATAAGTGTATACATGTAAAAAGACAGTAAATTAGCATATATTTTAATTAAAAAAAATTACAATACTCATAAGTCCAGTCCAGTAGGGTGGGTCGAAAAAAATAAATATTTTATTTTCGGGATGATTTAGTGCGGAAAAGCTGCCTAGTGTAATAAGAAGAAAAACGGCATAAAAATTTTTAAAAATCGGTTAACATCTTCCGTTCGCGCATCGTACTTAAAGTTAATGCAAAATAGCAAATATCACGACTTTTTCGTAATTTTTTAAAGTTAACTAAAACTTTAGAAATAAATACGCTTCAGTTTTTTATGCTTGTTTTATGGTTTACATAACCTAAAAAATTAAATTCTAATCAATAATCTAAATTTTTTCGTTCGCACAATATCTTAGAAGAAACATAAATTTACCAATTTTTCGCAATTTTCACCGTGAAACTCTTAGCTTGTTTTGCTAGAACAAAACGGCCAAGAACTCGCCACGTGGTAGTGGTTGTACGTTGAGTTCCACCCACACCCTACCCAAACAAGCACCCAATTGTGGGTGTGGCATTTACATTATATAAAATGATCAGATGCATGTTAATGTGCAAATCTAATTAAATGCTTATGTAAAAAACAAAGAAAATTCCTGCCCTCGAGTTGAGGTTCATCTTTCTTCGAAGGAATCGCAGTTTTAGGAAAATCGGATCTGTTGACAAAACAGTTACAAAAAAAAACGAAGACTTTTAAGATATATAGACCGGCAAACTGTCAGTTTAACTGAGGATTTTTTATCACAGCTGTTGTGTGGCAGTATATATGTTTTATATTTTAATTTATCTAAGAAAATACTTTTATCAGCATATTTTTCTTTTTCAGATCATTAAGTATTAGTCTATCCTATTTCATTTAGGCCTTGTTAAAAATACTTTATTATTCATTAATTTTTTTTTGTTTTTTCCGTATAGCAAGTAAGTATTTCAATAATCATCCTCCAAGGATAAAAATATAGTGTTACTTTCGTTAATATGCATTTTTTAATTAGATTTTTGCATAAAAATTAGTTTAAAAAGCGTAGATTTCTTTACAAGTAATTTAAAATATTGTAAATTACTATATTATGTTACAATTGTTACCTTTAAACTAAACTTCCATACCATTTACTTTTTGTAAGTCAAACTTAAAAAAAGGTGGAATTATAATAATTAACACTCTGTTTCCATATAAATTTTGCCTTTATTTCGGTTTATAAGGCATGTTAAAATTAGATACTCTTTTTCAAACATACCATCTATAAAATTATTAATAAATTGCCTTATTTAACTTGATTTCTGAAAATTCAATATTTATAAGGCATATTTAGATATAAAAAATAGCTTCATGTAAAAAAATAGGCCATAAACTTCATATATATTGATAAAAATTAATTTTTTAAGCTCATTCTAGCCGTAGCACTTAATGGTAAATAACTAAAAGCTGCCGTACAAACCTCGCGGTTCGGGCGTGTTTCAATTTACTTCAAATCATTTCAGATGGCTGCCATGCTTTTGAATGGAAATGGTCGAGGAATTGCCAGTCTAGTATCTTAAAAGTCTTTGCAAATAAAGGCTGAGCAGGAAACTCGCGTTCTTCAGCGATAACTGAGTGGTAAGTAATAGAGTCCTCGGAAATTGATAAACACAAACATAGTTCTTTATATTTCTCGGAGTATGAGAAAGATGAGTGCAAACCAAGTACATCTACTAAAAGCAGATGAGAATTCAATTTAACGCAACAGTGCTAAGCAGTGATAAGTTAGGTGTTTCTGATCAGCCAACAGCTGTTGCGGTGATAACCGACAGCGTTAGTCGTGATGAATGTCGTGATGTTAATCGTGATAGTTATGAAGCTACAGCAACTCCGATTGGAAGCGTTGGGGTGATGACCGACACAGATTCTTCTTATGTGGTGGTTAATTGTAAAATAAAAAGAGACAACAGTTGTTTTAGGGCGTATTTGAAAAGCCAATTCACCCTCTCCCCCTGAGAAAAGTTGGAGTCTTTTCCATGACGAACAAAACTATGATACGTTGTTCGTCGAAAAATTTATTGCCCAGCAATTTCCCACGAATGTGAAATAAGAGCACTATTCTCTTATCCAGAAATCTGTATCAATTTATATTGGACATGTAACTCCTTCCTCGAGTTCATGAAATTATATAAGTCAAAGCATTATTTCTTGTTTGTGTGAACTATCAATATCAATAGAAAAACTAGAAGTAGTAGGGTGTGGTGGCACTGTCATGACCACTGGATGAATAACGGTGCCATCCACTGACTAGAAAATCAAGTAGGACGCCCGTTACAGTGGAGCATACGTCTCCTGCATTTTAATGAGCTTTCTTTTCGCCACATTTCTAACATATTGACGGTCAAACTGCAGGGCATAAATATTTTAGTGCGCCAATCGGCCAGCAGCTGACTTGTTGTGAAAAACTCCCTGTGGTCTGTATGATGCCATAGATTGCTCGATTCCTGATGTAGATAGGAATTTGTTGAGCAAAGAACAACAGTATTTGTTGGACATTCCAAATGCACATTGGGACATTGTCCAGAAGACTTGGCAAGTCGAGCCCTGGTCTTTTGTCCAATTCCAGATGGCTAACTGCGGCAACCGAGTAATGAGATTGTATATAAGTTCATCAGACCCATCCGAAAACTTAGAATAAATAGTTGACTTCATTTAAAAATCACACATGCCTGTGTGGTTTGCCATAAAATAAGCAAATATTTTACTGACGGAGCAATACATTTCTTTCAAGCAATCGAAACATCACGCTATTTGTTCTTTGCGCACCCAGAGAATGTTCTCTTGACAATGATTGTCGATGAAAGAGAACATATTCGGAAGTTCGGTTATAGAAGGATCTTTAAAGCAAGACAAACCGTCCCAAAGAAGAAGACTGTTAGAGATGTCGTACCACCGAAGGTAAACTTTCGAGCCTCCTATTACGTTGAAATTATTGGAATTCTTGTGCAGTGTATCCTTCCCCAATGCTGTGGGACCTAAGTGAAGATGATATTAAATCACTCGTCAATTCTGACACTATGCTCATCAGAGAAATACAAAAGGTTCCCTGTCACACCGAGGCTGTCGTGGGCGTCAAATTTGTGACAAAGGCCTCGAATAAAGTAAGTATATGGACATGAATCTAGAAATGGATATATCCGAGCAACAGCGAATTCTAGATCAGTTATGCCTCATTTCTCCAAAAATCAGGCTTTAAATGTGTAGTAGATGTAAAAAACAAAAAGTAAGAAACAGAGTAAGCCAGACAATCCTACTCTATGTAAAATACTTATAAATAGTTGTAAATACGAGTACACTCGTATGATTTAAATGCCACACCCAACAACTGGATGGTTGGTTGGGTAGGGTGTGGGTGGGATTCAACGTGCAACCACCTCCACTTGATAAATTATGGGTCGTTTTGTTCTAGCAAAACGAAAAAAGAGAGTTTCATGGTCAAAATTGTGAAAAATTTTTGTTTTTCCTAAGATGTTGCGCAAACGAAAAAAAAAAATAGATTATTGATCATAATGTAATTTATTTATGTTATTTAAACCATAAAACAAGCATAAAAAACTAACGCGTGTTTATTTTTAAAGTTTTAATTAACTTAAAAAAAATAAAAAAAAGCGCGATTTTTGCAATTTTTCATTAACTTTAAGTACGATGAGGAACGATTTTTAAATTTTTTATGCCGTTTTTTTCTTATTACAATAGGCAACTTTTCCGCACTAAAGCGTTTCAAAAATAAAAAATATATATTTTTCGACCCAATCTATTGTCCAGGTCTGGGACTGAATACTGGTTTCTCTTAGACAGAAGTTTAGGTGGACTAAATTTTGCAGCAGTATCGTTTCATTCATACACCGTAAAATCGGGTCGCTGTGGCCAACACCGACACTTTAACTTCTTTTCCATACAGTCAACAACACAACCCTCCTTTGATTTAAATGTAATCCTTGCTGGATAGATATTGTCATTAAACAGCATAAGTACAAAATATCCAACGTTGCAGCCATCTTTGTAAATAGCTTTCTTGTTTGGTTCAGTTGAAACCAATACACTGGATGAATTTTCAACAAAATTATTTTTCGTATAAGCACAAATGTCTGTTTTCACGAGTATACCAAAACTAAACAAAAAAATTACCTCAGAAACATCAATGTTTCAATTCAACAAAATAAAAAAAGCTCCCTTTCAAATGTAACATTCTGTATGCCTTGACAGGAAGTATATACAAAAAATTTAAATGATAATTGATTGGGGCAATGTTACTTCAAATGTTGGGCCTAAGTTACACCAACTAGAAAACACTTTTATTTTTTATCTCAGGAAAGACAAGGCATAATCCTACATTAGATCTTGATCTACCACTAATGAGGTTATAATAACACGTACTTACCAAGGTCCAAATGAATTAATTTACAGCTTAGCAGACAAAAGTTGTCAGAGCAAAATTCTTACCGTCTTCACACGTTTTCGTTTGACTGGTGCTACCATGGTGGAACCTGGGCGAATTACAAACAATGAGATGCCAGCCTCAAGCTAATGCTACCACCTATACTTTAAGATCAAAACTTTGTCGATAACTCAAGCGATGTAGAAAATATAGCAGATTTAATCTTTTTTCTCTTGGGTCAAAGTTACCCTTAAAGAGCCAGTTACCCCAGTTTACAGTACTGTATATGAGTGATAATTCCAGGAAATGGATTTTAATTGTAGTATTCGTTTTTTAATTTAACCGATTGTTTGCATATTACTTGGTGTGTATAAATTCAGATTGTATCATGTCATTTCTCACGTTCGTTTTTGCAGTTGTACGATAATATGCAAGATAGTCTGACCTTTCTACAGCCACGCTTAATTTTACAGATTTTGCACATACATTTCATTAACTCTTTACAAGAATCTGAAATCTCTAGCAACTGCGACCATTTTATTTTCCATGATAAATTATCCAACTAGCATCCTCATTTGTTTGGAGATGATGGACATACGTCATGCTCGTCTGCTTATTCCCAAAAGTGTCCAGCTTGCAAAGCACTACATGAATTATGTTGTTGTAATGTACCCTTGGTTGGTGGAATATGTTCAAGAGGACGATTTTTTCCCCTAAACAATCTTACCTTGTGCCATTGACTCTTAGGCTAGATCTTGTTGAACAAGAAAACAACACTACAAACTTTTCTAAAATATTTAAAATTTTGTTAAGAATGGAAGTTTGCGGTTATGATATGAATGGAAATGCAGTAGTAACTTCTTTACAGAGAATCTATGTCTTCCAAGTTGATTTTTTTTTTCCTTTCTGTGAAACCAGGATTGCTATCGCAGCCTGTCAAATCACGAAATTCTGGCAAAGCAATAGCCTTTTCTCTTTCAATTGCTACAGCTATAGCATGAACGGGAATAAATGTGCATTTCTTACCTGTTATATGTGCAATCCAAACAGTTTTCTGGTACTTATCCGACAGGGTAAATAAATACGCAATTACTAAAACTAATACATCGGTATCTACAGAGCGTATAATAATATTTTTCGATCCAATTCATGCATCAGGTCTTTGAGATGCAGTATTATCCTTGAATGAGCTTCTTCATGTCCAGGACAAGCCACTCGAATTAAGTAACTTAGAGCTGTAATACTTCTTTTAATTTCTTCACCTGAAGTGGTTATAACTTGCGTATTTTTATGATATTTGAGGCTAGCGTTCCAAGAAGATTAAAGAGCTCTTCTTTATTACTAGATTTTTTTTAAAGAAATCTTGCCAATTTCTTGGCAATTTGACATGCGGTAGCACTTGTCGCCTGGTTCTTGCACCCTTCTTCTGTTAGGTTTCACCTTTACTGCTTTTTGTAATGTATCTATCCGAAACACATTCTTTCACATTCTTTGGCAACCAGAACTAACAGTTTCCTCTAAAATATGTCTTACCTCACTTTTATGCCTGGATCGAAATTCCCCTAGAAAATGCAAGTGGAAATGGTTGATTTTTGTGTCTCAAAAAGTTTGGTAACTGAGGATTCTGTGTAACTATAAGGAGCCTGGGAAAACAGCAGGACGTCTATTTTTTTAATCTTCAGGATTACATTTTTCTTGTTTATGCTTTTCATCTGTGTACTTGAAGAGGGGAATTTTGTTCTTTTTCAAAGGTTGAAATATTGTTGAGGAATTTTTTAAGGCTCGTTCCTGAATGAAATTGTGGAGTTATTTAATGCCAGTTGACTCAGCTAATGACCTAAAGAATTTATACCCACGAAATAATATGCAAAAAAATTGTTAAATTTAAAAAGCATACTACAATTAAAAACGCACACAGGCAATAGTATAACCGGTTTATTTTGTGCGTCTCTGTAAATGAACAATAAATGCTATGCACACCATATTCTATAGTAAGTATCTTGTAGTGCACCTCAGTGATATATATCAATTTCAATATATTTTAAAGAATATAACATCATTAAAATACACTGTAAATGGTTTTTCCTCCTAGACCATAATGAAACAGGATTCTTTTGAGTGTCCCTGCAGATGAACTATAAATTCTACACACTTCATTTTCAATACCAAGCGTGCTATGGTAAACCTCAATTACACTGTAATCCGATGACATTTACGCGAGTTAGAGCACGGACAGACAACTGAATTCTTAAACACTTTTAAACTATGTTCGAAAGGATTAAAAATGAAATTTTTGATCTAAAAATCATCGAAATTTACATGCATTGCATTTATATGATGTATAGTAAAAATGCAGAAAACAATTCAAGAAAGTGACGTCATTTTGAATTAAAGACGCTTTCTTGAATCTTGAATCTTTCTTGAATCTTGAATTCGAGTGACTTTGCACGATGTCTCCCCCTCTTATATAATGCCCATTATATAAATATAAAATATAAATACCCATTGTATGAATATAAAGTAGATACTGACCAATCTTACATTCTTATTGCAATTTGCAGTTTATTACTTATTTCAGTCGTGTAGCTACAAACTGCAACCAAATTTTAAAAAAAGAATAGTATCCAAAGAAAGTCATTTAAAAATATTGAAATACTGACGAGAATATTTGCAAAGAACATCTTTATGGCTTTAACATTAGCTTACGAATGTCGTCGCATGACTGATGTAAGCTCATAATAAAAATTCCGCATCCTGTCTTAAAAAATATTTCTAGTTTTGAAATTAGAAAGAAAGAAAAACTTTGTCATTATTGGCCTTGTTCTGCAGGTTGATACTTTGGGGAATTTGACTGTGGAAACAGCGCTGTTCATTCCTGTACTTTAGTTAATAAATATTTTTATCTTTGGCTGTTTAGTCATTTGCAGAACACATAATAATTTAGTAACCGTTTTACATTCTTTATATCAAAAAGTTAATGGTCAGAGATATATAATATTAATTTTATCTTTTAAATCATTGAAATTTTAAATTTTAAATAATTGGAATTTGAATTTGCTTTAAAACAATTGTTTTTACAGTTCTGGAGCAGATAAATAATTTTGTTTCAGTTCCATAACTGCAAAACACTTAATTTCAATTCCGGTTTTCATTACGTCAAAATAACCGTTTTCGGTTCGGTTTGCTTTGAGGGCCTGGTTTAGAGTCATGAATGATGGTCTATTGATTTTTATATTCTGTAGTTCCATTACATACAACTTACTTTTCCTGTTTCAGATGTTAGGTTTTTCATACTTTTATTTCTTTCCACTGTACTTACCTGGCCCATACGCCACACCTTGCTTGACCTTTAACTGATGTTACCGGTCTCTCAGACTGCGGCTTTTTTCCATTTTTATAGTTTAACTTGCAATTTTCAGTTTAACTACAAATACTACTGAAATTTTGTTCCGTTTGGAACTTTAGTACTATCACCAGCTACTTTTGAATAGGGGAATTTTAATTATAACAGTCCTGTGCAAAAAGTTTAGTACAAAAACACCATCCTATGAGTTAATCGTGCCTTTTATTCATCTTTCGTTGAAGCGATCTCACAGACCGCTTCACACTAGTTATGTGACAATTTCTTTGACATCAGTTAAAGGTTAAAGATCAATATTTTTAACCCGTAACTGGATATGGGAGTCAAAATGACTCCGCGTTGTTCTTTGGCTCTGAATATCACGTGGTTTTTCTCCTGGAATAAAATCATCTCTTCAATACCGTCAAGTAGTTCCTTTATCATTACATGATTTCCAGAATATATTGCGTTTCCAAAATAAATTCCAATGCTGTTTACAAAAGACAAAAAAGAAAAATAACATTGAAGTCTTTTTGACTCTATGTCCCTGATCGCGTAAGGAAATTCATGTCTCCAGTTACGGGTTAAAGTATTTAGGTATTTTTTAAATTATCTTTTCTAGTGTATAAATTTCCCGTTTTTTATTATTTGACAGGGTTTTTATTTCATTTTCAAAATCAACCATGATAATCAATTCATTCACAATTTCCTAAAAGATAAAAAAAAATGGGAAAATAAAATAACATCATATTATTGTTAACGAAGTTGAAAGCAGTATGATAAAGAAATATATCTGGCAAAGTTACAATAAAGTGGCGAAATAAAATATTACAATATAAACAGAATTTTAATGCATGACACTTAGTCAGGAAATAGCTTTAAAATATTCCGTTAAAAATTTTCTAATAAAACACTTTTGTTCAAGTCTGAACAAAGCGATAACAGTTGGTCGTTTACAAATTTTCCTAATGTGATTATATCGTATGGTTCTTTTTACTTTACGCGTAATATACAATCATTTTTCAATCTTTAGACGAAAAATCACATCAAATAGACATTACAAATGTGTTTCTTAAACCTGCATCTGTGCCAAGAAAAGGCATGAAAACTTGAAACTTTCAACAGAGTTTTTTATAAGAATAAACTTGGCTGTCAAAACCTTTCCTTTCAAAGAAGATACTCATTTTTTTAAGAAGATACTTTTCACTTACGATAAGAAGTGATTTTTGAATTATGAAAAAACATATTTCACGTATTTTTTTAAATAAGAATTTTTTTTTTTGTAAATTTGCTAAATAAATTATATTTGTTTATTAGAATAATGAAATTATTTTTCATAATTAATATTGTACATAATTCAGTAATCGCATTTCGTTGTTTCAAACTTTTATCAGGTAAATGACTTGTTTCCTAATTTTAAACACCATTATTTTTAAATTTTTATTGATGGAAATTAAGCTCAAATTCAATATCGCTAATTTATGACATATTCTTGAAGTCATTTTTATTGATGTACTCATGAAAACTTGCAGATATTTTTAGTCGGATACAAAGAAATCGAACATTGTTTCCCATTCTTTTCAGTCAAAGGATCTTTCATAAAATAGAGTCAAAGTTTTGATCCCATTTTGAGCATGCATGGAAAGAGTCCATCCAAACCAAGACGGACAACTTAAAATAATCCATTTGAGATGGTCTAGAAGATTTCTCTTGGCTTGTACTATGGCTAAAAATGGATCTTTCGCAATAAAAGAGGGTGAGTATAGAGTCCTATGCGGTTCAGGTCATACCCAACCCGAACCCAAGAAAATCCCGACACCCGTCCGAATACGAAATGCAAGAAAGTAATCGACATTTTAATACAATTATGGAAAAATAGCCATACAATTACATGTCGAATAGCCTTTTTATCATTTTTATGTTGAAAAATGAACATATATGAGGTATTCTCACAAAATTCTAACTTTCAGGAATAAAAATCTGGTGAAAATGAACTTAATAAAATAACATTTTGAACTTATAGACGAATGCCTTAATACAGAGGTTTAAGTTAAACTTGCGAGTTCAATTTTCCTTACCATTTTACCTCTCTAACTTTTTATTTTCTTCTAAATTTTTACTTATAATGAATTTGCACAGTACCCACAGAACATACAAATAAGAAATAATAACAATGTAGTATTTTTAGTACAATTTTTTTGGTATAACATTGTATTAAAGGGATGTTGAGGAAGGGACGGTAATGAAAAAAGGGACGGTAAGGAAAATAAGGGACGGTAAGGATGTGATGGTAATGAAAATTACAACCTATTTTTAGGCAAATCATGTTAAGACCACAATGTTCATTGATTTTTAGCAACAGTTATTTACATTGGATTAAATTAAAAAAAATTAATTTACATCGAAAAGTGCAGGAATAAACCTTGAGGACGGTAAGACTACCAATAAAGCCGCCATGCTTGAAATTGATATTTAAATGCTGATTTAAGTTCAGCAGTAAATTTTCTGTCAAAAATTTTTGCCATTCCTTCTCCAGCATACTTCTGCATAAGAAAAATGTTGAAAAAATTCTGTGGCTGCATCTGATGTGATTTTCTGTATAATTTTAGCAATAGGGATGGTAAACAATATAAAATTCAGGGACAGAGTTAAAAAAATAATAACAACCGTAAAAATGTATGCAGGTTAATTTTTTGCTACATATTTATATAAAACAATAGTCCCTGTTTCGGAAAAAAATTACATCGAATTATATTGAAAAAATTTTATGCAGACAGCTCCAAACTAAAAATCAGCATCAGGGACACGGGAAGTTAAGGAATTTCGTGGTATATTTGGATCCTTAACATCATCCAGAACTTATTTATCTCGTTAATATTGTTATACAGTCATGCAATGGGATATTTTCGAACATAAGAAATTAAAAAACAAAACAAGAATATGTACTAAAATAAAAATTATTACTCAGGGACTTAAAAGCTAAAATTATGTGAGAATGCCTCATATAAATATATATATATCCACTGATGCTCAAATATGTACGTTTTTTCCATCTAAAAAAATGTATTCTAGACTTTTTTGAAAAACTAGGGTAAACCTGAATCCGACTCCGAAGAGTCAAATTCCAGCCCGAAACAACTAAATTCAACCCGAACCTATGCCTTCCCACAATGAAAAAAATAGCGTCAACCCGACTCGAGCAAACAGTGGACCGGATCGGGTAGGGGAGACCGGGGCTAGTAGGCGCAGTTTTTAGTTATTAGTTTTTATTAATTTTTTGTTTAAGTTTTTTATGAAACTTTAACTGTACTTTTAAAGAACAGGCAGAATCACCCAATCGGAGCATCCACCAAATTTGGCATAGGTTCTATTGCTCCGGCGGAAAACCCTATGCACCACCAAGAAAAACCACCGCTAAGAAAACAGGTCCAGAAAAACCAGACGGCAAATAATTAAACGTAGACTAACGTTCAGTAGTGAGACTCTCACTAAAAATAAAATCTACATACATAAGGTTACATAATTTGTAAACCAAAATAAAATTTAAGCAAATAAAGAGAACACCTCTCGTTAAACACCAACAGAACCAAAATAAAAATATCACAGATGTTCAAGTCACTGACTTGAAAACTTATACAAAACTGGAATCACACATTGAACTAAATTATAAATTAAATTGACCTGCAAATATACAAATTGCATTAGACTAAAATAAACGAGTCCATCGCCAAAGTCCTACAAAATAATTGTTCGTATCATAGTTCCTAAGAAGGACACCACATACACTCTGAAACACAAAGTCTGTAGAAAGTAGTCCGAAATGTTCGTAAAAAGACTTAATAATGCTATTAAAAAGTTTTTAAAAGACCATCATATGTAGCCGCACAACATGCCAATCACTGTTAGCACCGAAGATAAAAAGATAGTTCCGACCAGCAGACCAAGTATTTCAATGTCACAATAAGGGCACAGCTTTATAGTACTTTCACCAGCTTGCAGTAAAAACCACAAGAAGTAGACATTCAAAACACATATTCAATAAATGAAAAATTCTTATTTAGCTTGTTATAGATATTTCGTAACTTATTATAGTTCCCACGACAGGCGAGAACTCTTCTGATATTCCAAGCCACTGGACGGTTCCTAATAAAATCAAATTTCTCAGCAGACACTTGGCATGAGTCAAATAAAAAATGACGAACATCGCCCTTAGTACCGCACCTGCAGATATCACTCTCTGCTTTTCCCATTTTTTTAAGATATGCCGGAAAGGCACCATGCTCTGTGTAAAAATAAACACATATCTGAGAATAACATACATAATCCAAATTAACTTTACTTAATAAGTCATATGTAAAACGACCTTTTTTACTATTATTCCAATCAGTTTGCCAATCACAAATAAGTTTTTTAGACAGACCGGCTTTTAACATGCAGATCGGCATAGGAATGTTTTCTTCAATATCATACTCATCGTTAAGAATCACTGATTTAGCAAGGAAATCCGCTCTTTCATTTCCATAAATGACAATATGGACCTTAACCCATCCTATGTTAATAATTTTATCACTCATTAATCTCAAATTATCGTAAATTCTCATTAAAAGATCATCGTTAGGAAAAAGACGCTGGAGAGAGCAATACGATGAAAAACTATCCGTAAACAAATAGAAAACTGAAAACTGTGATGACCTGCACCAATCTATTGCATCAGCAATTGCAACCAGCTCTGCCTGATAGATCGAATTATAATTCTTAAGTTTTATCCTTTTTTCAAATATAGAGTCATGGCCCCTGAACACAACATAAGCTGCTGCAACCCCTTGATCCATCTTCGATCCGTCAGTAAACAGAACTGGGTGACCAGCAAATGTATTATATTTCATCATTGGACGAATAAAATTAACATTATGAGGAGAATAAAAATACGGATAATCAAAAGTTGGTATCCTTCTTACTAGTTTATCCGAATCCATGCGACAGCCACTCAATTCAATAGACGTTCTGCCACACAGCACATTGTATTTTAAGGCTGAGATCGAAAGCTGAAGAAAAATTGGAGGAACACCAGCTAATACACAAAGCGCATCTGTAGAAGTTGTACGATAGCCATGAATAAATGAGAACAAAGCCACTCGCTGACAAGAGGATAAACGCTTAATACCGTGATACTTCAAGTCCCTCAGCCAAATCTCATGGCCATAACTTATTTGTTTCAGAAGAACTGTTTGATACCACAATTTAAGATATTGAAGAGGAGTACCCCGGTCACGAATCCTCGACTTCTTGATGTTACAGGAAAAATCTGTTACTTTAGATCTGACAGCTTCCAAATGAGGGAGCCAGTTAAACAGGTTATCCAAAGTAAAACCTAAGTATAACATTGTATCTTTTACAGGAATGCTGTTATGTAAAATTTTAAAGATTGGTCTTCTTTTCTTCAACGTTTTTGTGCCAAACATCATAGCAACAGTCTTTGATGGATTAATGGTGAGATTCAAATTATTACAAATATTATTAAAATTTTCCACATGATTATTCATTTTGTCTTCAAGCGACTGTCTTGTATCTGCACCATCAACAACAACAGAGTCATCTGCATATGAAATCAAATCCATATGCACCTTACGTGCGTTCTTCAAAATCTCGTCAGCCACTATCGTCCAAATCAAAGGGCCGAGGCATGATCCTTGCGGGCAGCCCACAAATATCCTGAACCATCGGATGCCTCTCAGAAAACGAAAACCGATTTGTCGATTAGAAATGTAACTCTTAAAAGTATACTTTATATAGCTGCAAATCGGTAGGTCATCAATAAAGATGACCTACCGATCCTTACCGGTACGAGAAGCAACCAACCAGTCCAGGACATCGAAGGCCCCCGCAATATCAAATAAAATGGCAGAACAGTACTTGAAATTCATAAGCTTTTCTGCAACCAAAGTCTTGAGAGAACTTAAAGCTGTGAGCGTTGACCTAGTCTCACGAAAGCCATGTTGATTGTTATCAAGAAAATTCAGAGATTCTAACATAGTTAGAACTCGCATCTTCAAAAGACGCTCGAAAACTTTACGCAAAATGGGCAGAAGAGTAATAGGCCTATATGACTTCGGAAGATTCGGTGGACGGTTTCTCTTCCTGAAAAAAATAATTCCAATTCGCCGGGAAATGGCCAAACCTCAGACAAGTATTAAATAACATTAACATAAAAGATCTATATTTTGTGCACATATTTTTTACTACCAGAGCATCAACGTCATCAGCTCCCGGAGCTTTATTGTTGTTCTGGCACTGTAGAGCAAAGCGTAATTCACGTCGGGTAAAAGGCTTATAATCAGGGTGATCCAGAAAATCCTTATCACTAACAAAATTATGAATCTGTGCTGGAGTATTCGTGATGCCAAAGTGCTCGTTCATAAGTTGGGAAGCCACTTCATCGTAACTCGCAAATACCGAAGAATTCTCTAGAGTCATGAAAACGATGTCTGACGGTGAAGTCTTCTTGCCTGAGAGATATTTGTACAGATTACCGTAAGCGTTGTCCGTACGTTGACAAACGCTGATCCACCCAGCGCGTTTTGCCTGACGAAGATGACGTTTATATGATCGACGAGCAGAGATATAACTATCCCTATATGCTATATTAGACAAATTTTTATGATACCTTTTATACAATGCTTTAACTTTATTTCTCTCTATGCGAAGAGCATCTGTATACCATGTAGCCGTTGGCTTATGATTAACTGAACCCTTTCTAAAACAGTTATCTAAAACGTAATGCAAAAAGTCATCGAAGTTGGCCAGCCAATCTTCCAATCCATCTACTCCCTGTACTCTTTCAAGAGTGCTCTGCAATCTGTCGTTCATTCTTCCAAAATACTTGTTGAACTTCCTCATAGACTTATTTTTAATTTTATACCTCAGATTTGTAACATTTAACGGTACCAATTTCATATCAAACTTTATCTACCTATGGTCCGTTTAAAGAACAGGCATTGGGCTATAAGTACCTGGAGTTTTGAGTTTGTAGCTTTTGTAGTTTATGTTTAGCGGAAGCCTAAAGTAAAGATAAAATTGTGCGCCAACCTACCCTGTCACGGGGCAAGTTGCCTATACCTATGGGGTAAGTTGGCACACGCATTATAAAAATTTAAAAAAAAACACGCAGTTAAGAGAAATCAATTTCATTATTACCAGTAAGTTTAAACAAAGGCGTTATCGCCGTTCAATGTAAATTCTAAATTATACAGACATAAAAATAATGAATAAAACATTAACAATGAGTATCTTCTATCCCACTCGATATCATCATCAGAGTTACAGTTGTCACAAATAAAAAATCGAGTTTCTCCGTTTGGCAAGCCTTGTGTGCCCAAAATCTTGCATTGCAACCACGTTTCTCGGTGTTTTCTGTTTTTCAAGCTACCAGCACACACCGGACACCGAGCCAACTTGCCTCGTGTTCAGTGCGCCTACTAGCCTCATAATGAATTTCTTCACAACAGGGACACGTAACCATCTAAGCATAAATAATCCTAATAAATCACATATGGCGTAGGTACAGTTAATCATACACTAAGAAAAACTGCACAAGTTAAATCGCAATTATTAAGATAAGTATTAGAAATTAGAAAAAGAATGAAGCAACAAAAAATTACTTATGAGTGCAAAAAACAGTAAAATCGTAATAAATGTCTACTGCACGTAGGTAACGCTTCAAAACTACAATGAGGATTGTAAAAAGCAAGAAGAAAGGTACTCTGTGACTGGGTGCGCAATCCATCCACAAACAGCCGATTTATAAGGACTGCGCCTACTTACCCCTGTAGCCAACTAGCCCCGGTCTCCCTATTGATAAAATCGGGTTACCCGGCCCGATGCAAGATTCTACTCAGCCGTACCAAACTACAGTAGTCGCTACATTTTCTAGTAGTTTGTAGTGTAATGTGCTACATTTCGAAAAATGTAATACAGCGGGTAGGACAGTACAAAAAATCATTAGTTTTGTAGCGAGCACTGACATCACTTTTAACGTTACTTTAAGGGGAGACGTACCATTCAACAAATTACGGCATAATAACTTGCTTTTTTGGTTCAGAATGTGTTCTGCGCAATAATTTGATAATGCCTGTGGCAAATCTCAGATGCAGTATTTAGCAATGTATCGTGTGGTGGCATAGTTTTTCCATTGACACTTGCTGGTAAAATCAAGTGCTGAAAATGTCCCACTAAAGAAAATAATTTTATTGCCAGCAACATTTATGTTTTTACTCGTTATTAGATCTTCAAGTTTTAATGCCGTGTTTTATCTTTTAGAATTGCTATATTAGAATTGCTATTGAATTTATAGAACTATTATTCTTTGATATTATGACAGAAGAAATAAATATTGAACTGCCTTGGTGAGCATATAACAAGTATTTTAAAGAATTTCGGTACATAAATCGAACAGCAAGTCAATGATAACTACTTTGTAACTTGCCCATTTAACAAGAATGCTGATTAATATGCAAGCATTATGCAGATTTTGCGTGTTTCTACATCCAACAAGGAATCCCAGAAAAGACACCTACAAAATTTGAGGCGGAAGGTCTGTCACTAACTAGATAGGGGTATCTAAGCAAGCACGTAAGGCCAATTTGTATTGATACAAAAAAACAAGAAACTACTTCATTCAGAAATTTAAGAAAGTCTACCGAAAATGAAGATCTTTCTATCATATAATATGATTATATGATCAAAAGTGCAAAGTAGTCTGATCTGCTTGTAGAGGACTACTACGGGGTTATAGACAGATTTTTGCATCACTTTTTGTTGGTAGACAAAACCATTTTCCAGCATTTTCTTGTTTGTTATATTTCATAACTTTTTAATGTTCTGGATTATAACCCATTTATTTGATTGTATTCCAGTAGACACGATATACAAGGGCCACTGTATTACTAAATCCGTGACGTCTATTTCGACAGTAGATTGGCTTCTTTGATAAAATCTGAAAGTAGCGAAGTAGTGGCTACGAAAAGTATTTCTTAGCTGTTACTTTTTTAATCAAGTAGTCGTATTTGTAGTTAACTACGAGTATATTTTAGATAGAGTAGTTGTGGTTGCAGTTCGGTAGAAAAAAAAGTAGTTTTTCTGACCACTGAGAGGGAAAAAAATATTTTTGCCAGAACAACCATAAATGTTATCGATTTTATGTTGCCATTTCATCTACTATATTTTAAATGTGAATAACCTACATGAAGAGTTTTCGGTGATTATTTTAAAATGGGTAAAATAAATTATCTAAATAAAATACTCGCCTAAGAAAAATTCAATTACAGATTTAATAAAGATAACGCACAGTACCTTGAAACTGAACACACAAACGTGTAACTTCTTACAGTAATTTGCAACTTCTTAAAATTGAATATTACTTCGGCTATACATGAAATTAAATATGATAAATAACAATGAAAGCGTAAAAAATTTAGTTGCTAAAAATAATTAAACATGTAATAAATATCCGTCAACCACCATCAGAGTATTACTTCATATAAGTAAAATCATGCATTGAAGAAAAGATGCATTCTTTTTCAGTCGGCGTTTGTTTTCTTTAAGTAACAATATCAATTTAGCATTAAGTGCTCTTGTATATATAAACCAGCTTCAGAAGAATTTGTCCAAACCTACTGACTTAGTTTTTATGATGACGTAAAAAATGGTGATGAGTTTGTATGTTTACGAAATTTCCACTCTGATTATTTAAGTACTACTCAAGACATAAATTTTGGATTTCTTCCCATTTTTGTTTTAGACAAGTTTGATGACACCAATGGACTCAATATACATCAAAATCATAAAGAAGACAACTTGAAAAATGATATAATCTTTAAGTGCCATCCTATATTTCAAACCTTAACGTTTTCAGTAGACTGTCTTAAATTAGCATTCAAAATTTGAATCTTTTCATAAAGCAGCTAAGAAGAAAGGACAACTGCCTATACATTACTTCATAATCTGAAATGCGTTTAATGCTAAGCAAATCGTTAATGAGTTTTTCCATGCTTTGTATTTAAAATAAATAATTTTTCTATGTCATACAAGTTTATTTGATGGCATATTATTGATATTATTCCAAGCACAGTTTTCAGATAATCCCCGATAATCATTTAAGTATTTTAAATAATCTTCTACTATGAGTGACAGTATTGTCACAGGAAAGAAGAGTTATGGGAGAGTGGGACGCGTTGGGACATGGCCCAAATTGAGACGCCTTATAGTTCATGAGTTATAGTGCAAATAAACAATAGTATTCATAGGTACTAAAGGTGACAGAACAACCTACTTCGGAGTGTAATATAAAATTCATGCGATGAACATTGAACAGACTAGAATTTATATCAACCTTTTTGTTTTTACAACATTGCAGCACTTTTTTTTTTTTTAAATAGATTTATAAGTATTTTTTTGCATAAAAAGTAAACATTTTTAAAAATGTCAGATTTTTAAAATACATACATTTATCATGCTATTAAGTGTTAAAAATCTAATTATAGTCCCAAACTTAACAGACAGAAGTTGTAAAACTTCAAGACAGGAAGGGAGAAGGTTGGGGCACATAGTATTGAGGCAAGTTATACACAGAGTAAGGTACTCGATATAAAAAAAATGTATTGTTAGTAGTTAGTACCTTTTATAAGCTATTAGTGTACAATCATGAATAAATAATATGATAACAAATAACAATTTATTAGTAAAAAATAGCTCAATTACGATAATTACCAATGACTTCGTAAATATTTTAACCAAATAATGTCTCCTTTAACTATTTTAATTTATTATTTAATGACTGGGGAGTTTTATTATCATATATCACTTGATTATTTACTGAATATTCATAACTCAACAGTGTTAAAAACACGTAAAACAGAATGTCCCAAACTTCCAGATTGGGACAATTGAAAGGGTTCACAAGGTGAAAGATACTCTATTCGATAGGCCCTTTTTCAACATGTGTTTCATAGAAAAGAAATGTCCCGAAGGAGAATTTAATTATATGTAAATATGGTTCAGCACGTGATCGATTGAACACGTATTTAAGCTAGGTATCTTGAGATCGTGAATGGTGTTTTCAGCAACGCCTTCTGTGCTGAAGAATTCTGGCGGATTAACTAAACTGATTTTGTATACAAGTGTTGTTCTCAAACGAAAAGAAATGTCCCTTTGAATCTCACGGTGCTCCTATTCAATGAAGTGAAAGTGAACATTTTCGTTTATGCTAATTTTAATTCGATTTGCTAAATCAGATTAACTTTTAGATTGGACTTGTGCTGAGTAAATTTAAATCGTCTTCAGTGACTGACTAGTTGTGTGTTCGCGTCATTTACGGCTTTATTTGCGTTTTAATAAATTTATATTTTTATTTTAAGCTGTATATTGACTTTTAGAGATTGAACACGCATTGAGCGGTGCAGGCCATAATAATATTAATCGCTTTTAATAATGATAAATAATTTATTTTTCAGTTTGATTGCTCTATGTACACATAGGTGTGTATGTGTTTGTGTTGAAATATAACATCAAGATAGCGAACGGATCTTGATAATATAACTTTGGTCGACAAGGTGCATTCCAATGGCATTGTGAGAATTATTATGTACAGTCGTAGAAAAAAAAAAAGTAAACACCCCCTACTAACTCTTCAACAATTTATTGTAGAAGAAAGTTGCTGGTACCGAACGATTAGAAATAAAGTCTACTTTTAAATGATGTATATAAAATTTGCTTAGGGGGCCATCTACATATTAAAACGAACCATAACTTTGTTTTTTTCAATAGCAGTACACGATTCTGACAGCATAAATGAACTCTACATCCTTCAATTAGCCTAAAAACAAATTTTTATGCAATTCGCATCATAAGTTCCCGAGAAATTAATTAATTTAAAACGAGCGTATTTTAAGGGCTGTATCCAAATTGAAGTTCTGTACTCCATTTTTAACCGAGAGAGCTCCCTTCTTGATCAAGGCACCTTAAGCAGTCAATTAAGCCTGTTAGATTACAGGATAGCATAAGGAATTTCAAAATATTTAGTCACTTCTATCATAGACGGTCTCTTAAACCATCATTTTGCCGTTTTTTAAGCATAATTTGAAATCTACTTGGAAGAAAAATGGGAAATTTTGGTTTTCCATAAACCAGGACTTAATAAATCTGAATCCATCAAAAAAATTGTAGGTTGCAATTCATAATTTTTTAATATTAATTTCATAATTCATAATTCATATCATAAAATTATAAAAATTGCAAATTCAACATATTTATGTTTGGGTATATTAGTATTATTGCTACAAAAAAAATTAAAACATTAGGATCATAATTTCAGAAGTTATAAATAAAAATATGCAAATGTAATTTAACATTAGAAACACTAAATTTTGAATGTTTATAATTCGAAAACTTATCATTTAAATGACTTGAAATTTGGTGTCTAGACATAGTTTGAACAGGAGATTTGAAATATCTCGTTAAAATTGCGTATTACCATTGAAAAAAATGAACTTTGGATTCGCTCTAATATGTAGATGGCCCCCTAAGCAAATTTTACATACATCATTTAAAAGTAGACTTTATTTCCATTCGTTCGGTACCAGTAACTTTCGTCTACGATAATTTGTTGAGGAGTTAGTAGGGGTGTTTACTTTTTTTTCCACGACTGTACCACTTAGTTAGACATTACGCCTGAAATAAAACAAGAGAAAGAAAGCCACATGTATTAAAATCAATAAATGCATGAAACAATAAATCTAACACTGATATTGCACTGAATAACTTCGAGGGTAAATAAAAATATCCACCAGACACTTCTCATGTCTCGCATTTTCAACGCGAGTTCTTACACATTTATATCTACCACCGATAATACGAATAAAAGTAACTACCACTGCTATTAAGATATAAATGGCCGTTTATGTCGGTAAAATTATCTGTATTGACATTGATGAAGTAGCAATGGAATCGTTTCTTTGTAACCCCCTATTTAAATGTTCATTTCAAGATCGATGGAAGCGTTCCAAAAAAGAAACAATTAGTTTTACATTGTGTCAGCATGTCCTTAAACAAAACAGAATATTGGCAAACACATGTTATTGTTTTAATTTTTCATTATGAACCTCCTACATTATATTAGGATATAACTGCCTACTAATTATACATTATCTAAGTTTGTCGTTATAATGCATGAAATATTATATATATATATATATATATATATATATATATATATATAATTTGCAGAATTGATATAATTATTTTTTCTAATTTTTTGACGTTTGTTTCCTGTTATTTCCAGAATTAAAATATTACAATTTCAAAATTTTCCTGTTGCCCTTTTTTTTAATCTATAAATTTTTAAAAAATATCCAAAAGATTCCAAACTACATTTTTCTAAATATTTAAGCTCTATAAATAATGACTACCGCCAAGCACAGATTTTCTAAGTGCAATACACTATGTTTTGAAACGAAATACATACCTATATAAATTTTCTATACGAGATAAATGTTCTTTTAAGAAAGTAATACATAAGAAATTCATATTTAAAAATGCTCCGTGTGATTTATAAATGGTTGAAAATCAATGATTACTTTAATATAGGCCCAAAGTCTAAAAATAATCAAATCTGTGTGTTAGTTTTCATATACATCAATTATTTATCAAATTACAGCATTTTTGTTTACGCAAGTAAGGCCAGTTTTTTCGATTGTTGCCCTGAATAGTGCATTTGTTGACACTAATTAGGGTGATTGATCTTTCTTTTGCAAACGGATACCCCTTTATTTAAAAAATAAAAACAGTAACGTGCTTGTAAAATACTAAAGTGATTTGAGAAAAATTAGTTCCACGGGATATATCAACCTCTGGATACCAGGTGAAAGTTTAAAACTGCCTAAAATTAGTTAAGAACTTGATTCTATTGCAATCACACTCGAACTGATTTACGGTGAATAAAGATAATTTATCAAGGGAAAATTATAATCGAACACTGCTTTTGGTTGGTTTTTAATTTAATTGATATTTTAAAAATTTGGTTCGTTTTCAAAAACAACCATCCCCTTAACGCGAATTAATATCTCTATTTTATTTTCATTTATTTGATTATTTCTTTTTATAGACTTTTAACATTTACTTTTGATTGTGATTAATTTAATGATAGAAGTAATTAATGTAATGATTTTTTTTTAATTCTGAATTATTTTTCAGAAAAAAAATTGCTTAACCTTTTTTACAGAAAACCTTTTCACTACCAATTTAAAAAGCCTACTCCAGCTTTATTAGTATTATTTTTCATTATTTCCATCATTTTTTCATATGTTGTCAGAATTAATATAACTCAATAGATTTAAATGCACGATTTTCCTTAAATGCATAATTTACCGAAAAATAATGTAAACAACAAATATGTGCAAAAAAAGCAAAGGAATACCATCAATAATCACATGACTGAATCTTTTAAAGTGTTTTCAAAACATTGCAAATTGTCCTTAAATATCTTATTTATGCCAAAATTTATCAACTTAGATAATTTAAAAAGCATATATATTATTAACTTCTTTACAAACTTCTAATATTCTAAAGGCTAGGAGTATGACTCTAAAATTCTGCTGTGGGGTATTTTAACGTATATATGGCCTGTTATATACATGGTGCAATGTGTTATCTATCGCTGAGCTTTCATTTCTCAACCGTTTGTCGTAGACATATTATCACAAAATTACAAAAACGTTTCAAATATCAATTACAAAATACCAATTACAAAAACATTTCAAGTGAGGTAAATATTCATGTTGTGACATTGTTTAAAGTAAAAAATCAGTTTTATAAAAATTACGAAATTTAACTTTTTATACGGTTCCCCAATCCCTATAGCTATATTTAGTAAAAGTTTACACATATCATAACAGATATAACACAAAAAGTTTGACTTCTGTACTACAAAATATGATACAGTTATTAACTTTCAAAGTTAGGGATTTTTTTTTCATAATTTTGTGTTTCCTGAGGAATCAGTTAAAAAATGAATTAAAGTAATTGGAGAACGAAATCAGGGTGCAATGTCTTTTTTACGGCGAAACCACCATTAGCCGGCATCGCGAAATCAGGGTTTCACCAAAGAGGGTTGTTTCATCAAAAATTTTAGCTGACTTTTAGGGGTCGTATACAAGCTAAGAATGAAATATTGAAATTAAACAGGAAAATAAATATCAATTTATTATTATATCAGAAAACGGTCTACTATTAAAAAAAACATCAAATACTGGCATCTACTAGAGATACTACTCAAAATGTTCTCCACTGTTGGCAATACACAATTGAATGCATGACAAAACTGAGTCCTGGACACGTTGGGGCATAGCAGGTGTAACTGTGCGACAAGCAAGGATGATGCGCTGCTTCAGATCAACCAGAGAAGTAGGCTGAGTCACATAGACCTGCGCCTTGATGTTACACCAGAGGTAGAAGTCCGTTGGAGTCAAGTCTGGTGAACGTGGCGGTCATGATCTGTTGACCGAATTCAGTGGCCAGATACGCACGGACGTTTCATGCTTTATACGGAGGGACCCCATCATGTTGAAACCACACCCGGAATGCATGTCGGAGAGGCAACTCTTCCTACCAGTCACGTACCGTGTTTTGTAGCAGGTGCAGGTAACGATTGCCAGTTAAGGTCCCCTCGTAGAAAATGTGTCCAACAATCTGAGTTCCCCATGTACCGTGCCACACTTTTGTTGACCAGCGTAATCTGGGGATTTTCCAGCGACCAGCAATGTATATTTTTCACTTTCATAATGCCATTCCATGTAAACGTTGACTCATCGGTCCACAGAATGTCACAAAGGAACGACGGATTTTCCTCTAAGTTGTTAAGCATGAAAATACAATAATCAAATCATCGAGTATGGTCACCAAGCATCAATTCTTGTACCAGTGTCGGATAGTATGGAGCCGCACCATGTGCATGTAACAAATGCCAGACATACTGACGCGTGTATGCACATGCCTAGTTTATTTCCGCCGTGCTCAGTTGTGGATTTAAAAGGGCGAATGCCAGCACCTCCTCCGGTGTCACTCGAACATTACACCTTGTCCGTCTATTTGTTTTGGGTCGTGGTGCAATAGAGCCGGTTTCTATTAGACGGTACAATGCATCAGCTATAGTATCATTCGTTAGATGTCGATCCCTAGGAAAACATTCTAAATAAACCTTCACAGCCACTGTGGCATTCCTTTAACATTCACCATAAATAAGTATCACTTAGGCATATTGCGTGTATATGTAGGGGAGACTAGGGAGGATTGACCCACTTTTTACAAAATGATTTTTTATTTTTTAAATATTGAACGTAGAATAAAGTTTTTTACATCATTTTATTCGTTATACAATCAGTTATCATATTCAAATTGCTGCATAAGTGTAACATGTAAAAAATTTGAAAAATGGTTAATTATAATCATGAGAAAATAATATATCAATGCTCCCCACATATGGGAGGGTTGACCCACTATATGGGAAGCTTGACCCACTTTGTTTTATATTGCAATATTTGTGAAGAGAAATAAAATCAGTTTAAAAAAACAAAATAACTTTATGCTACATGTTTTAATTATTATAAAAAATATTTTTTAAAGTATGATGCTTAAACAAACCTGTTGAGACGCAATCGCAAGTCAGAGGCGATAGATTTTGTTTTAAACAGGATTTTGTCTGAGCGAGTACAATTGTACAGCAGGGAAAATGAAATTTTAACATTCAAGGCAGTATTCTGTTAGAGAGAGGTTCCGTTTTCATAGTGTTTCATGTTATTATGTCCGGATTTAGAAGCCACTGTCCCGCCTTTTTTTTTTTTTTGTTTCCTTGCCCTATTTTTGTGACACTCGACCTGATAATTCTAGTTGTCAGATAGTTTAGCTTCATCTCACTGTATTCATCCTGGTAAAATTTTTCTACATACCTTCCTAAAGTTTTTCGATCGGTGCTATGTTCTTTTGCAGCCGCATGAGCACTTAACTTATCACTAACATGATTTAAAAGTTTAAGGGGCAAAGTACATTCAGTACTAAAATGTTGAAATAAATGACTGGCACCGGAATTTATGAACAAATTTATTTGAAAATAAGAAAGAGGCTATATTTCACATACATATGAAATGGAAAAGATTTCAGCAAAATTCTGATGCCATTGTAACGTTTCGGAATTAAAATTAAGTGCTTTTATAAACATACCACAGCCCCTGAAATGGTTAAGACTGCTGCTTTCATCCTTTTTAGTCTTTTCTAGTCTTTCCCACTGTTTCTGTTTACATATTGAAAGTAATATTTAAATGGAAAACAGTTCCTATCAACTTTCCCATTTTCTAGAAAATTTTCACATCTTTCTTTAATCAGTTTTAAACATTTTATTTTCCATCACACCATTTTACTGTAGCTTTACAGAATAAATTTACATTCTTTTATGTATATAACCATTAACTTTTTATTATGCACAGTGGAAAAGATTTCCAAAACTACTTAATTAAAGGAGCCTTGAGCATCTGGTCATCCCTCCCTCACATTGACTGGGTCAAGCCTTCTTACATAGACCTTTTCTAAAGAAGGGCACATTGTTATGTTTAAGCCTAACTTACCGTACAACCTTTATGCATGGAATAAAAGCTCGATATTTGAGCATTACTTTAAACCTACTTACTTAAATTTCTATGATATAATTTATCTGAAAAAAGCTTACAAAATATTTCTAAAAAACATAACTTTTAAGTTAAAAACGCCTCACAATTGATTTTTTCCGCACCTATTTTGATTAGCCCTATGAAACGAAGACTGTTGTTTGAGCCTTCCAGTAGCTTTGGTTGATTCCTATTGATAAAACTCTGAAATTCTTTTAAATAAGAAAATTGATGGGTGGGTCAAGCCTCCCGTATGGTCAACCGTCTCTAGTCTCCCCTATGTGTAGCCTGCCAGCACGATCTCAGTGCTGACTAGCACGTCCACTGCTAGCGTCTCGTGTTTTATCGCAAATGTGTTGGCTGCGGTACTATTGTAATTTGCATAATCCCGATTTTCTTGATCGTTATAGCTCGGTTGGTCGTTTGCATTCCGCTGCCATTTATCTAGTTTTTAGTGAGTATGTTTTATTTTACTGATTCGATTCTACTAATTGTTTTCGAATGTCACGCCTAGCACCCTGGGACGATTCTACTGTCAAAAGAGCATTACTTTAAACCTACTTACTTAAATTTCTATGATATAATTTATCTGAAAAAAGCTTACAAAATATTTCTAAAAAACATAACTTTTAAGTTAAAAACGCCTCACAATTGATTTTTTCCGCACCTATTTTGATTAGCCCTATGAAACGAAGACTGTTGTTTGAGCCTTCCAGTAGCTTTGGTTGATTCCTATTGATAAAACTCTGAAATTCTTTTAAATAAGAAAATTGATGGGTGGGTCAAGCCTCCCGTATGGTCAACCGTCTCTAGTCTCCCCTATGTGTAGCCTGCCAGCACGATCTCAGTGCTGACTAGCACGTCCACTGCTAGCGTCTCGTGTTTTATCGCAAATGTGTTGGCTGCGGTACTATTGTAATTTGCATAATCCCGATTTTCTTGATCGTTATAGCTCGGTTGGTCGTTTGCATTCCGCTGCCATTTATCTAGTTTTTAGTGAGTATGTTTTATTTTACTGATTCGATTCTACTAATTGTTTTCGAATGTCACGCCTAGCACCCTGGGACGATTCTACTGTCAAAAGGGGTGTTACGTTGACATGGGTATTTCTTGAAATTTTACTTCGTCGTTTTCTTGTGCGCTGTCACTAAGATTGGCACTCAACCAAACGCAGCTAAAGAAACTCGACTCACCCTTATTTTTATAAAATCAAAACAGGCCTGACGCATGCACAAAAGGGCGGAGGGTTTTGCTTTCCGATAGCAAACAGTTCTTACTTTGATTTTTGAATGTTGTTTGACCACTAAAATTTAGCTCAAATTTTTAGATGAAATAACCCTCTTTAGTGATACCCCGATTTGGAGATACCGGCTAAAGGTGGTTTCGCCGTGAAAAGGACATTGCACCCTGATTTCAATCTCCAATTACATTGATTCATTTTTTAACTGATCCTTCAATGAAACACAAAATTATGTGCAAAAGTCTCAAACTTTAAAATTTAATAACTGTGTCAATTTCAGTAGTGCAGAAGTCAAACTTTTTGCGTTATATCTGTTATGATTTGTGTAAACTTTTACTAAACATAACTATAGGGATTGGGGGATCGTATAAAATGTTAAATTTCGTATGTTTTTTATAAAACTGATTTTATACTTTAAACAATGCCACAACATGAATATTTACCTCATTTGAAACGTTTTTGTAATTTGAACTATATGTCTACGACCAACGGTTGAGAAATTAAAGGTCGGCGATAGATAACATATTGCAGCTTGTATGTATATTTACCACCTACATTAGGGAAATTACATTTACACAACAAAATTTCTAGCTGATATTTAAATAGATTCTTTCTATATGTTTCCCATAATTTCAATAATTTAGAATAGACCTGCATTGAAATATTACAAATGGAGTAGTGGTTAGCAAATGGCTCTTTTTCCTATGCAGTCGAGCCCGCTAAATGTAAAATCGGTTATAGAAGTACCAATTTAATATGCAAATTTCCGAAACTACAAGCCATCTACAAACCTAAATGTTAAATGCTCGGATAGTTGTTTTCTGTCACAATGCATTCTCATAGTCTTTCATGTAGAAACTCACGTTAATGAGATTATAATAAAATTGGGCCTGCTTTAAAGATCATTGTTAATTCACTCACACTAGACTTTTTTTCATCTCAGACATTTGATTTCAAAACTTTTTGTATTCATTTTGGTTTCAAATTCATTTTTCTATCAATTCTTTGAAAGTTGTATTCTTAGGATTGTAAAAATTCCTTAGAAATGATTCTACAGTAAAACGATACTGAAAAAAAGGCAAAAACACGTTTTCATCAGGTGGTAAACATAATGTTTTGAAAACAAAGTTAGAAAAATTTTTGGCAAATTCATACAGGTCATCCAATGATGTGAAATTACAAAAATCTACGGAAAAATAATAGATTACATGTATCATAATAATGAATCTGATTGAGAGAATATAAACAGTGATCAGTGGTCAAACGTTCATAATGTCAGCTGCACGCATATTCATAATGCCTACTCCGTTCAGATATAACGCCGCGCCGTTCTCATTGGCTCGCCCAGATACCCAGACGACACTGATGTCTTGGAAGCGGTGATACCGATAAATTAAAATTTTGTTCTAAGCTGTTTAGGAATGAGAGATTTCTAGTGTAGTGTCGTTTAACTCCAAACCTGAAGACCACCAGTTTGATCCCAGAAAAGGTAAGTGGAAAAAGATGGAAGGTTTTTTAAAATTTTCAATACATATTTGAGTTATAAAAAAAAATTTTAATGATAAAATGGAAAGTTCGTATTTCTTAATATTTAATTAAGTAAGTATCAAATATAATATGAAACACTATTAATAACCATGTATATAAAGTGATTTTTTTTTTTAATTTTCGTTCTATTGATTGTGGTTTTAATGAATTTCCTATATTTAAAGATTCAAATACAACGATTTAAACAAATCCACTTACGGTTTTTTTTAATTATTACTATATTTTTCCCTTCTTACTGGGCACGAATCCCTTATATACGCGTTATAGTGATTATATACACGTTGGTGATTGTAGCTTTAAGGAATTTCATGCATCTTTGCTACACGACGAGGTTGATGTATCCAGTAATTTTTTTGCTCATGTTTCCATGTGCCCGTAGCGCTCATACATGCGTTAATGAGGATATATGATTTAAAAAGAAAATACTAGTTTACAAAATTCACAAACCTTTGCACAAACAATACTACATTATTTAAAGCGCGCAATTTGCTTTATAGCGTTTGTAGAAATTGAACAAAATATTTATAAATATACGTAATTTATTTATGTGTGTATATTTTAGATTATTCGGAATCATCATTTAATTGTTTTATAATTAATTTGTGTGCTTCAAAAATACGGTTAAGTGTCGTAGTCGATCACCGCTTTCAAGAGATTAAAAGTGAGTATGGTCTGAAATATGGTGAACCAATCTCAATGGCGTTAGATCTGAACCGAGTAAGCATTGTGAATGTGCCAGGAGACATCACCCCAATGAACAAATCAAGAAATAATATTTCAAAACATGTTTAAACAGGGTGCGTAGAGGTGCTTATTTATTAGTACCACTATTGCCGAATAGTAATTTTTTATTTATTTAATTGCCGACTTCTACTATTTAATAAAGAAAATATTAATATTTGTAAACAGTGGTAGCCAAATGTAAGCACATCTACACACCCTGTTAAAATATTCGACTTTTTCTCAGCAAAAATAAATACATAAATAAAATTAAAAATAAGTGAACGCTGTGTTATTGAAAATTTGAAGTAGATATATTCTAAAATAAACTAAATCAGTTTTACTAAATCACAGTTTCCACGAGATAAATAATTGTTCTTTATTTTACAGTTAAAAAAAATAAACATTTGAATATGAATGCGTTGAAAAATTTTCCTTGTATGTAGCATTTTAATGTTGAATAGTAAAGTATTATTCTAGACTATTTAAAGCTCTTTATATTTAAGTGTTTTTATTTTTTGTTAAAATATGTAATAGTGTGATTCTCATTAATTAAATTCCTTGCACTACAGATTAATGTATTTTACCAAGATTTTAATTCTTATAAGCTATCTTGAACTTATCCTAGGCGTTAGAATCTATCTAAACTGAATTTAAATATTTTACTTAAAATTGAATAAAATCTTGAAATAATTTTAAACCAAAGCAGGCGTAAGGTGTCAGACTTAATTAATATTTGGCGTTTTACGTTTAATCATTTTGTTAGCATGCGTTTGCATAACATTTAATTTTAGATGCATGGTCATATTCTTGGGATTAAAGATAATTTACTTTTATTTGCGGGCGAGTATTTAAAAGGCCGTCTTAATGTATTCCCGAGACTTGGTGCCAACTTGTTATTTTGTTTCTACTAACAAATATATTTATTTTTAAGTACTTAGCTGTGGAAAGTTAAAACTATTATGTGGGTTTAAAATTGAATTTGCCAGTGTTTAATTTACACTAAAGGTCACCGAAGCTCAGCTATGGTACCTGTATGTTTTAGTAAAACTTAAATATTAGCCGAGACTCAACGGAGCTCATAAATACTACGCACAAAAGCCCACAGTAAAAAAACTCCACAAAAACGAAGCCCACAAATTATTTCCTTTCCCTCATTCATTGACGTTATTTCCATCCTCCATAGTGTTCTTCACCTAAACCAAAACTAGCAGGAATGACCGAGCTAAGCTTGGTCAAAATTAGCCTTGTATCCAATTCGATATTTCATTCTCACTGTATCATTCTTGCTGTTTAGATACAATTGGCTTGATCCTGAGACATTGTGACACAAAATGACCCACTAACCGATTTTTCTCGAACATGCGACCTAACCAGTGCTCTTCTCGAACCCGAAAACGATAGAATACAAAATTTAGTCAAAATCGTTAAAGTCGTTTTATAGATAAAATTAGCTTTACCCACCGTCACTCAAAAGGGACTCACTACTCTAAATTCATCGAACATATGACCTATCCCAATGGTCTTCTCAATGCCAGAAACAATATAACATAAACTGTTGTCAAAATCGTTTAAGTCGTTTTTTAAATACAATTATCTTGACCCACAGTGACCCAAAAATCACTCACTAATCGAATTTTCTCGAACATGCGAATTAGCCCAATGGTCTTCTCATGCCCAGAAACTGTATAATACAAAATTTTGGCAAAATCGTTTGAATCGTATTTTAGATACATTTATCTCGACCCACAGTGACCCAAAAATAACCCACTAAATGAATTTTATCGAACATGTGACTTAGCCCAATGGTCTTCTCATGTTCAGAAATGATATAATAATATATTTTGTCAAAATGTATTGAGCTGTTTTTTAGATACAATCAGCTTGACCCACAGTGACCCAAAAATGTCCCAGTAATCGAATTTTTTTGAACACGTGACTTATCCCAATCATCTTCTCATGCCCAGAAACGGTATAATACAAAATTTTGGCAAAATCGTTTGATTCGTTTTTTAGATACTATTAGCTTGACCAAAGTGACACAAAATGACCCACTAATCGGTTTTTCTCGAACATGCCACTTAGCTCAATGCTCATTTCATGCCCATAAGCGGTATATTACAAAATTTTTTCCAAATGTTTTGAGCCATTTAATTCAATTAACTTGACACCTGACCCATTGTAAGCCAAAATGACCCACTAATCAAATTTTCTTGAACATGCGACCTAGCCCAATGGTATTCTCGTGCCCGAAAACGATAGAATACAAAATTTCGTCAAAATCGGTCGAGCCGTTTTCTAGATAATCTTCCCTTGACCCACTAATCGATTTTTCTCGAACATGTGACTTAGCCCAATGGTCATCTCATGCCCTTAAACGGTATATTACAAAATTTTGTCAAAATGTTTTGAGTTTTTTTTTAGATTCAATTAGGTTGACCCTGACCCATTGTGACCCAAAATGACCCACTATTCGAATTTTCTTGAACACGCGAGCTAGCCCAATTGTACTCTCGTGCCCAAAAACAATAGAATACAAAATTTCGTCAAAATCGTAGAACCGTTTTCTAGATAAACTTTACATGACCCACAGTGACCCACTAATGGAATTTTCTCTAACATATGACTTACCCATTGGTCTTTTCGTAATCCAAAACAGCAGATTACAAAATTTAGTCAAAATCGTTAGAGCCGTTTTTTAGATAATATCAGCTTGACCCGAAGTGACCCAAAAATGACCCACCGATCGAAATTTCTCGAACATGTGACCTAGCCCAATAGTTTTATCGTGCCCAAAAACGGTTGGATATAAAATTTAATCAAAATCGATTGAGCCGTTTTTTAGATATAATTAGCTTGACCTTGATTCATTATGACCCAAAATGACCCACTAATCGAATTTTCTCGGACACATGACCTAGCCCATTGGTTTTCTCGAGCCCCAAATTGGTAAAATACAAAATTTAGTCAAAATCGTTAGAGCCGTTTTTAAGATAAAATTTACATACACATACACACACAATTTTTGCTCGTATTATAGTATAAGATAATATCAAGTTTAATATTTATTAGAGTAGCTGGCTGCTCTATTAACAAATTTGAGTCAGAGAAATAAATACGTTCGAGTAGCAAGTGGCCTTCAGGGTACAATTGACAACAGAAGGAAAAAGATGAAAATCCTGACATGTTAATTATAGAATATTTTGCATTAAAGCGGTAATTTATGTGCATATAATGTCATCACTACTACACTGTTAAAACATTTGCAGTAAACTGTCCAGTCATTCAACTGTCAAGTCATTTTTATTGAAAGCGGTTATATAACCGTAATAATAATCAACAAGAACGAAAAATCATGCGTACAGCATAGATTATGAAACACTTTCCAACACATTCAGAACACTATAACAAAACTTCACAATTTACTAAGGTGAAAAATGATGTCTAAATGAACAATTTGAAAAACGCATAACTCATTAGGAAACCTAATTTCTGCTATTACCATGAATAGTCATTAAAATATACGCTTTTTTAACGGAGCCCTGTATATAATCTACGGATATGCATGCATACTACACGGTATGATAAAAGTTAGTTCAGTTAAACGCATAGCACAGTTGAAAATTTCCACTCAGCGATTTCCGCCAATAAATGGATGTTATTGAGAACTTTTGTGCTACTCTTTATAGGACCTATAGAATTTATACATACCAAGTAATATTTAAAATATAATTAAATTTAAAAACGCATACCACAACTGAAAACGCACTGCCCGCAATTATTATTCGTTGGCTTCAATACTTCAATTATTGCTCATTTTCTTCTATAGCCAAATTCCTCTGTGCGTCCCCGGAAATTTAAGTGACAAGTTCTGTGCACGCCATATAGTAAGAACCTTTTAGTACACCTCAGTGATGTATATCAATTTCAATATTTTAAAAATAATATAATATCATTAAAATACACGGCAAACCATTTTCCCCCATAGACCGTAATGTAACGTATTCTTTTGAGTGGTCCTGTAAATGAACCGAAAATGCTACAAACTTCATTTTCAATACCGAACATGCCATATAGTAAACAAGTAAACCCCAATAACATATATCAATTTTGTGGCAATCGCACTCTATTTACGCGAGTTAGAACACGGACAGATAGACAAACCGTATTCATAAGCACTTTTCAACTATGTTGGAAAGTGTTCATAATATGGTCAGATACGCTTAATAATGTGGTAAAGTATCCGTTATCTTTAAAAACAGTCTAATGACTGGGCAGTTTGGTCCATAGTTTTAACACTATAAGACAAGATTTTTTTCATCTTTTTTTTTTATACGTATGCATGTATTTAAAAATATATATTAACATTTTTCTTTTTCTGAAGAAAAATTACTTTATTTTTTTGCAAATAATGAAATGCAAAAAAAAAAAAAAAAAAAAAAAAAAAAAAAAAAAGAACAAAAACTTGAATTACAAATGAAATACAAATGCGCGCGTGGAGGGACAGAAAGGGGGCAGGGGGAGGGAGGTAAGCTACTCTTGTTAGCATTCCAGGAGGCAGTGAGATTTTTTACTTAAATATTTTATACTCGCTGGTGTTTAAATATGTAACTGATCTTACTTAATCAATCACGAAAATAGCCATAGTTTTTACAGCGATGGATGCGTCTTTGGGAACCGCGACATCGGGCAGTCAGTGTGAAATTAATGGCAACTCGATTACAGAAAGATATTGCTGCGACCTGTGACAATCTATACTATCTATATCTATCTTCTATTCTATACTAATATTATAAAGAAGTAAAGGTTGTTTATTTGTATGAGGGTGGTAAGCTCTGGAACTACCAAATCGATTCCAAAAGTCATGGTATCAAAATGATGGTGTTAGTCCAACTTAGAACATAGGCTATGTCTTATGTCCGTGCTACTGGCCAAACGATGATGAAGGAGCAAAAAATGTTCTAAAAATGCGATTTTTGCGTTACTGAAGGGCCTAGAAACATGATAATTCGGAATGGTAGTTGCTTATAAGATACTAATGATCTCTAAGGACATTTCTTTAAAAAAAATCGGAATAAAAAAGGGGTGAAAATGCGCGAAAAGCGTTCTAAAAACTTTCTAAATGGCGACTCTTACGCAATTTCTGGCAGTACCAAACCGATTAAAGAAAATTAATGGTGTCAAAATGATGGTGACAACTCTTGCTCCAACATAGCCTACATTTTATGTCGGCGCCACTACCCTTAAAGGGGTGCAGGAGCAAAAAAGAGTTCGAAATTGCGATTTTTCTGTTACTGAAGGGACCAGATACATGGAATTTGCCATGGTAGTTGCTTATTAGATATAAATGAAAATCTCTAAGAAGATTTCTTAAAAAATTCGAAATTTAAAAGGGGTGAAAATGCGCGAAAAGCGTTCTAAAAAACGTTCTAAATGGCGATTTTTACGCATTTTCAAGAAGTGCCAAACCGATTTCAAAAATAATGGTGTCAAAATGATGGAGACAGCCCTTCCTCCAGCATAGGTTATATTTTATGTCGGTGCAGAGCTAAAAAACGTTCGAAAATGCAATTTTTGTGTTACTGAAGGGCCTAGAATCCTGAAATTAGGCAAAGCAGCTATTTATAAGACACAAGTGATTGCTAAGATCATTTCCTAAAAAATAGAAATTTAAAAGGGGTGAAAATGAGCGAAAAGCGTTCTAAAATACTTTCTAAATTGCGATTTATACACTGTAAAAATAAACTCCGTGAAAAAACGGAAAAGGTACTGGCAGCAAAGTTGCCCTACCTTTTCCGTTTTTTCACGGAAAATTTATTCTCATGGACTTTTCTGTTTTGGAAACTGAAATAGTCCATTATTTGAAACTGAAACGTTCCGTTTTGGAAACTGCAATATTCCGTTTTCGAAACTGAAAAGTTCCGTTTTCGAAACTGAAAAGTTCCGTTTTCGAAACTGAAAAGTTCCTTTTTCGAAACTGAAAAGTTTTGTTTTGGAAACTGAAATGTTTCGCTTTCGAAACTGATATGTTTCGTTTTCGAAACTGATATTTTCAGTTTTCCGTTCATTCAATATATTCTGTATTCATTCTTGTTCTTGTTCATCCATATTCCGTTCATTCAGTATATTCCGTATATATATCATTCCGTATATTCAATTATCCGTTCAATATTTTTCTCACATTGAGATTGTGAGATCTCAAATTCTAATGTTACACGCATGGGGAAGGGAGGGAGCATATTTTTAAAATTAACAAGCTGATATTTTTAACTTCATTTTTCTGTGTACTTTCAAATGTCTCTTTTTTTAGTTATCAAAATATTTCTAAAATATATACAGTCATTCAGGGTAACTTTGAACCATGGGGTGTAACTTTGCACCACCTCCTAATTTTCAATATTTTTGACTCCAAAAGACTAAATAAACTCCAGAATTGTGCTCTGCTGGTCAGGTTCTAAACTGGGATTTCTACTCTTTATTTTAGAAAATAAATTAGCAACATTATGCGCAATTAATTGCATCATCTATTTTTGTGAAGCACCGTTTTCAAGTTAATTTTGAATGCTGTTTTGAAGTTGTTGTAAATATATTAAATTTTCATAGTAAGTAACAATATACTCATTTATCAGACATATTATTATCTAAATGTTGTAAATGTGTTAATATTTTTTTATTATTTATTTATTAATAGTTAATAAAATGTAATTTAAGAAGGCACTAGCATTTTACCACATTTTCAGGGTAACTTTGAGCCGGCTCAAAGTTATACTGATGTTTATAATTTACTGATTATAGGTGCTACTGCCAAAAATTTCCCATATTTGCACGTATATTTTATAAAACTGCCGAAAGTGTGCATTAGATATAACATGTAAATATTTTTACAAATATGTGTAAAATACATCAAATTCATTTAAAGGCGTTATTAGGGGCGGAGCTACTCAAATTTGACATTTCATACATTCGACATTTTTTATTCTTGTTTGAATAATACTAGTGCAGTATGTATTACTGTAACTATGGATGTATTATTGAGTTAAAACATTGAAAATTGTTTTTCACTGCATTTTTATATTTTATATGAACAATAAACAGTTCTTTTTTATTTCTAAATATTCATGGTTCTCTTTTACCACTTTTCTTGTGCCTAATATTTGTTGTAATATCATAAATTATACAAATCTTGTTATGTTGGGAAATGTAAATTCGGAGTCTTTACATATCTGAAAACATTTTTTGGGGTTCAAAGTTGTCCTAAATATAATACTTTTTTTATAATGAATTATTTTAGATAATATTTATCATATGGTGCAAAGTTACCCTAAATGGTTGCGTAACTTTGAACTGGTTAAATAATTCATTTTTTATTGCTTTTATCATTGTCATTCCTTAATTTTTGATAGTCATACAATAGTTTAGGATCATTTCTTCCCTTTTATGCCCCTAGTTGCAACAATATTCTTAAAATAAGAGTGTGGCATATGAAAATAGAGAAAATGCGGATCAAAGTTACCCTGAATGACTGTATTTATTTTTTTAATTAAAATCTAACAAAACAAAATACTATTTTAACACTTCAAATAAAATTAAGTATATAATTTTGAAATATTTCTAAAATATATACTTAATATAATTTAAGAGTAAGTACTTAGCAAAACAGAGTAAGAAATAATTTTAAATATATATTTTACAAATATTTTGACAACAAAAAGAAAAAAATGATCCTTGAAGAACTGAACACAGAAGTTAAAAATATTGATTTCCTATGGAGACATTACATTCGTTAAACACACATAGGTTTAACATTAGTGAGGGGAATTCGAAATCTGATTTGCATTCCAGTTGATATTGATCTAGGTACCTTTTTTCAGGAATTATTGAAATAAGTTTATTTTTTCCGATATTATAATTTGCTATATTTCGATCGTTATTATTTTCGGAAATTTTAATTTATTTTTAATAAGGCTGATTAAATAAACATAAACATTTCTGTTTATAATTACCTGCCAGTATAATAAAATAATATATATTGAAACTGCACCAATAATTTCTAAGAAAAAAAGCTACACTGATATCAGCTGTTTTCCATTTTCAGAAGTGCTGTTGCCCCCTTATCCCCTTTTGGCATTTATATTTTTATACCTCTCAAGATTTGTACCAGAATCTCAATAAATTTTTACTTTTACAACTTTGGTTTAAAAAATGTATAAAACATTATTTTCATACTTTCAAAATTTCAGGTGTGAATTCAACATTACAAAAGCACAATTACTTGCTCTGAAAGGGTTAAATAAACAGTTGTTTGCAATTTTTTTCCCATTTACTTTTATATAATTTACCAATTTTCATACAAGATTTTTTTTCTTATATTTGTTAATACCCTCAATGTAAATTTAAGAAATAGTTTTTACACAGAATCACGTGGGTCATCTTGTTAAGATAAATAATAAAAACTCCTTTTCATTTATCTTTTTAATTCCTTTTCAGATTTAGAGAAATTTCTAAAAAGTAATAAAATTTTACATTCAAAATATAATTATAAAAACAGTTTTAATGTAAATATTTTCGAATATCTATTTTCTTTTAAAGAATTGTCTACAATTCATTTTGCATTAGTGGCGTAAAGACAACACTCATAAATAAAGAAAAGGCTGGCGGTAGCTTAATTGATTTGAAAATTAATACATTATCAATTCTGACAATAGATTTATTTTCATAATTTTTTTTACACAAATAATTAAATTTTGAACTCTTCAATATAGCAGTGAATCACTCTTTTTATGTTGGGAAAGTTATATGCCTTAAATATCTGTGGAATTTGTCTCATATAAGTTTAAAGCATCTGAGCCATCTAGCTTTTTACAAACTTGTGTGAAAATAAAGGCCCTGTTCCTTATTTTTTTTAATCTTGCATCAGAATGGAAGAATATTTTTTGTTGCAATATTATCATCGGTCTAGATAATTTTCTTAATATGCACCATAATGATATTCTAGAATTACACTTTGTGTCAAAGTATTTTAAAACTTTCCTTAAAAATAATATAGCTGCCAATCTTTTCATTTTTTTAAATTAAACAAAGAGAAATTTTATTTAAAAAAATGTTAATAACAATATAGAAATCAGAAAAATTTCATTAAATATTTTTTCAGGCTCATTATGTCTACATAACTTGGGAAAGAACAAAAAGATTGGCAACTACATAGTACCCTCAAAATAACATTTAATACTAAGCAACACTTAACACTTACTACTCCTTTTTTCGCAAAAGCACTAAAATTAGAAGTATTTTCACCTTACAGGCAATTCAGAAGATTAACATTTTTACTATTTATTCACAATTATTCTATCTTTGCATACTGTGAAACTTCAATGGCAACACCATGTTACCACTCTAGGTAAATATATAAAGTACAGCATTTTATCTATATTTTGAAACAAAAAAAAAATCCCTGTTCATAAAAAATTGCAGTTTTACAAACAATATCAGCTAGCTGATACACCATTCAGGCAAAGAAATATTAATCGGTATTAAACATGGCAACAGTTTCTCTGCTAATAAAAACTGTTCTCAGGTTTTCAAATAATTGAACAGTTTTTTGAAATACCCCAGTAAATGACAAACATTTTGCTAAAAATCAAGTGGATATCAATCATTCGATGAAATTTTTTTCAGATCTTCTAAACTCTGAAAAAAGAAATCAGAATATACTCACCCCATACCAAATAGTAAAATAACTGGATTTAATTAAAAATGCAAGTATTTCATCACTGAACGAAAAAAAATCGTGACAAAAATTTATAACAATTTCGTCATAAGTACCCCTACCCCCTTACTGCTCAACAATAGCATTTGTGATCCAATTATTGATATAAATTAGCACTCATAATTACTCAAGTAAACCCAAATGAAATATATTATTATTTTTAAGACAATAGATTTTTTGCTGAAAATATATTGTAAATATTAAATAAAGGTACCTGTAAAAAGGCAAAATTGAGTATAATATCAAAAATACTTTATTGCTGTTACGGCGTAAATAACCTCAAATTTATTTGTTTATAATTTAACTCTGTTTATCTTTCATGTTGTAAAGCATAATTATAAAAGTGATTTCTTTTGACAGAAAAAATCTAATCTGTTTATCTAAATTGTTTATAACCCTGAATCAATATTTATGAGTAACATTATGATTTCAAGGTCATGTAATATAGATTTATTTACTTTATAATAATTTTGAATTGATGGTGATTTATTAGTTTTATAATTACTTGGATGTCATTTAAATGAATATTATAGCTATTTAGAAGATTTATAACTGCATATTGTAATTTTCATTTTGATGTTTATTTTATATAATATGTATCATTTTTAAAATGGTCAGTCTTGACTCTGTAACCAAGCAGAGAACATGTAACATGTCCTGACTCTGTAATCAGAGATGCCAATTGTTAAATCATGGCTCTGTTTAATACAGAGTGTATAATGGAAGTCCTGACTCTGCAACCAAGCAGAGAACACATTTTTTTTTGTATTGGCTCTGTTAAATACGGAGAATTACTATTATGGAACAATTATTAACTTCTAATGATGAATAGAATTTACATACTATTTCAGTTTTATTTAATAAACTATTTATTCTAATTGCTCTCCCATCTCACTTGGATTTTGAAAATTTATTTGTCAGACGAATTTCGGCGCCAACATTTATTTTTGGTGCCTCGCAACCCGCGAAACATTTTTTTTGAAAGAATAGTGAGCAGTTTGTCAAAGTGATTTGTGATTAACAAGTGTGATTTATCTTTCAACCTGCGATTAGTGTGGAATTATTATTGTGCCATTTGGATTACGACATGCCATCTACATTACCTGGAATTAACAGGTAAGAAAATATTTTTTTTTCATTTTCTATGAATGGTTTATGTTTTAAAATAAGAATTATTCTTTATTTAAAATGGAAAATCTTGAAAAGCTGAAAGCAAAACGTTCTGTTGAACGAACGAGTTTCACGAAATTAATTACAAAATTAGAAACATTATTAAATGATGACATTGATAATACGAAAACCGATGAATTATTAGAGCTTCAAGAAATATTTCTCTTAAAAGAAACGGCTTTCCAAAGTTTGAATCGTGATATTGAAGCTCAAATATCCGACTTAAAAGAATATGAAAAGGACATTGCTAATAGTGAAAAGTACACTGACCAATTGATCAGTGCTAAATTTAAAATTAAAAATAGATTAAGAAAATGTAAAAAGGATAATGTTTCTATGATAGCAACTAGTCGTGTAAATTCATTGAATGGTTCTGCTAGTGGAACAGAAACGAGTTCTGCCATGAAATTGCCTAAATTAAATGTTCCAAAATTTTCTGGTGAAATCGAAGAATGGGTCGAATTTTTTAACTGTTTTGAAACATCGATACACCAGAATAAATCACTATCTAAGATAGAAAAATTCGCTTATCTAAAATCCTTGTTATGTAATCGGGCCTATAATGTGGTAGAAGGGTTTCCTTTGACAGAACAAAATTATGATACTTGTATTGATTTATTAAAGGACCGTTTTGGTAAGGTTGATGTTATTATTAATAAACACATGACTAATTTATTAAATATGGAACCAGTTAAAAATTGTTCAAATTTAAATGCATTAAGAAGATTGCATGACATGTGCGAAGTTAATATTAGAAGTTTAAGAAATTTGGGGGTAACATCCAGTTCTTATGGACAATTGCTAAATCCTATTTTGCTAAAGCTATTGCCCCATGAATTAGTGATTGAATATCATAGAAAACGTGATACTAGCAAAGAGTCAGATGTAACCGATCTAATTGCCTTTCTGAAATGTGAAATAGAATGTAGAGAAAAGGCTTTGTCAATGACAAGTTCTAAAAATGATGCATCCTCTTCTTTTGTACATAAAAATAAAACTGAATTTCGTGAAAAGAAAACATCAAATAAATATCAACATGCTAATACCTTAAATGCCACTATTAAAGTTTTTTGTGTATTTTGCAAAGGTAATGATCATTTATCTTCCGAGTGTAAAAATTTAGCTGATGATAAGAAAAGATTAATGTTACGTAAGGAGGGTAGATGTTACAAATGCTTTTTGAAATCGCATTTATCTTCGCAATGCCGCATAAAATTAAAGCCATGTCTAAATTGTAAAAGCACTGAACATAACAAATTATTTTGCTTTAAGAAAAGTTTGAAACCGGAAATTAATGAAAATCAAAATCAAACAGTTGTATCTAATTCTCATTGTAATTTTAGAAATTCTAAGCATGCTGTTTTATTGCAAACATGTTGTGTAACTGCTCAAGGTAATTCTAAATCAAAGGTAGTTCGATTATTACTTGATTCTGCAAGCGAAAAAAGCTTCATAACAAAAGCATTAGCTCGTGAATTAAATTTGCCTGTTTTAAGAAAAGAACATTTAACTGTATTCGCTTTTGGCATGGATCAAGGTCGCGAAGAAGAATATGATGTTTTTAAAATTAAATTGCGAAGTAAAATGAATTATCATCGTTTTATAGATGTTGAGGTGCTAGCTACCGATTTGATAAGTGCAACAACATTGAAGGTTCCCAATTCTGACCCTCTAGTTATAAAATACATTGAAAGTAAAAGATGGAGGTTAGCCGACCCTACGCCCGAGGAATCCGAAGTACAAATTTTACTTGGAGCTGATTATTTCTGGAATGTTCAGAGAGGTGTCATTGAAGAAATTAATGACCATTTATATGTAGCTAATACACTTTTTGGGTACACAATAGTGGGAAAAATAAACTCTAAAGGTAACGAAACAGTTAATGCTCATCTTGTATCTGTTAATGAAAAAGAAAATTTTGATTTGGAAAATTTTTGGAAACTAGAGTCTTTGGGTATTTGTGATAGTAAAAATGAATTATTTTCACAAAAGGATTTAGATGCTCTTGATTTATTTAATGATAATTTAAATTTTGTAAATGGAAGATATGAAACTAAACTTTTGTGGAAAGTAAATAAAAATGAATTGGAATCCAATTTTGATGTAGCTAAACATAGACTTTGGGGATTAAAATCAAAATTGTGCAAAAATGAATGGTTACTTAAGGAATATGAGAAAATATTAAATGAACAATGTGGTTTAGGTATAATTGAAGAATGTGAGTTTAATAAAGATGAAATAAACACGTATTACATGCCTCACAGACCAGTAATAAGGGAAGATAAATCGACAACTAAAGTAAGAATTGTTTTTGATGCGTCATCCAAAGATAAGGGGGCAAAATCGTTAAACGAGTGCTTATTTCCTGGGCCCAATCTAAATCCTAACATATTGGACATTATTTTAAAATTCCGTCTCCACAAAATTGCTTTCTTGGCCGATATAGAAAAGGCATTCTTGCAAATCCAGATACAACAAGAAGATAGAAATTTTTTGAGGTTCCTGTGGTTTGACAATATCACTAGTAACAATCCCATTTTGAAGGTTTTTCGCATGACCCGTGTAACTTTTGGTGTAACAACTTCACCCTTTTTCCTTTCTGCAACCATCAAACATCACATTGAGGGGTATAAAGATTTGTTTGGAAAAATAGTTAATATGCTGGATACTTCCTTATACGTTGATGACCTGTTTCATGGAGCTGATTCAGTAAATGAAGCCTTTGTTTTATCAAACGGTGCAGAGAAGATATTGAGTGAGGCCAATATGAAACTCAGAAAATTTAAAACCAATTCTTCCGATTTAAAATTTTTATGGAAGGAACATGGAATAAACTTTGAGGAAGACACTCTTGAACAAAATCTTTCGAAAGTATTGGGAATTATATGGATAACAGAAAGTGACACCTTGAAAATAGACATACAACCACTTTTAGTAGAATTTGACCATAAAATTATTACCAAACGTATTGTTTTACAAACTGTGGCAAAAATTTATGATCCTATTGGACTCATTTCCCCTTTCGTGATAAGAATTAAATTTTTAATGCAAGAACTCTGGGAACATGGAATTGACTGGGATTCTACATTACCAGATTCTTTAAGTGGAAAATTCAGAAAATGGCATAATGAAATAAAAGACTTGGTAAATTTTGAAATTCTTAGAAAATATTTTGTAACTATCCCAAAATTAAATCCTGAAACCGCTCAACTTTTCATATTTTCTGATGCTAGTTTAAAGGGGTATGGGTCAGTGGCTTATTTACGTGATTCTTCTTCTTGTGAAACTTCATTTGTAATAGCAAAGTCGAGAGTAGCGCCTCTCAAGAAAATTACATTGCCGCGCATCGAACTTCTTGGAGCACTTACGGCTGCAAGATTAGCGAATTATTTAAAGGAAATATTTAAAATTGTGAATGAAAATATATTTTGTCTAAGTGACTCCCAAATTACCTTGCACTGGATTAAAGGAAGTGCTAACAACTGGAAGCCCTTTGTGGCAAACCGCGTACGCGAAATTCAGGAACTTGTTGCTCCTGTACAATGGAAATTTTGTAAAGGAAAGGAAAATCCTGCAGATGTTCTCTCTCGTGGTTGCTCTGCATCTGAATTGATTAATAACGAGGTATGGTTACATGGTCCTAGCTGGCTGAAGGAAGAATCGTTACCAGTATTTCCCCCTGAAACTCAACCTAATCTACCTGATGAAGAGGTCTTGCAAGAACAACGTAAAACGCTTGTTTGCTCCATATCCCAAAATATTCCAGAATTTGAGCTTTTATTTAAATTTTCATCCTGGTCTAAATTAAAACGAATTACGGCTTGGTGCCTCAGATTCATCAAAAATAGTACATGCCCATCTGAACGAGTCTATGGTTTTTTGACTGTTCCAGAACTTGAAAGGGCAACAAATGCTATTGTGAAATTAATTCAAAACCATGAATTCGGAGACGAACTGAAAATTCTAAAATCCAGAAAGATCCTAAATTCTAAAAGCAAACTCCTTCCTTTACATCCATTTCTTGACGAAAATGATATTCTTCGTGTTGGAGGTAGGCTAAAAAATGCAAACTTGTCTGAATATCAAAAACATCAAATCATTCTCCCTAAAAGGCATCATGTTACAGACTTGATAATAAAGTATTTTCATGAGAAACATCTTCATAGCGGGACTCAATTGACAATTTCAGCAATTCGACAAAAATTTTGGATAATTAATGCTAAAGAAGCTGTGAAAAGAGAAATAAGGAAATGTATGAAATGTTTCCGAAATTCATCACACCTTTCATCTCAGTTGATGGGAAATCTGCCATCAGCACGCGTGACACAAGCTCGAGTATTTTCAAGAGTAGGAGTCGACTTAGCCGGCCCCTTTTTGATCAAACCTCGTAAGGGACGTGGTGTGAAACCCTTTAAACATTATGTTTGTCTGTATGTTTGTTTCGTAACAAAAGCTATCCATCTTGAGTTAGTCACTGATCTTACAACTGAAACCTTTCTAGCCTCATTGAAAAGATTCGTGGCTCGACGTGGAAAACCTCTAGAAATATTTTCCGACAGAGGTACAAATTTTGTAGGGGCAGACCGCGAAATAAAGAGAATGATGTCTCTAATTGCTTCTGATGAAAAATTGCACAAGTATCTTACTGACGAAATGATAGTATGGAAATTCAACCCACCTTCCGCCCCTCACTTTGGAGGCCTTTGGGAAGTGGGAATAAAACAAATGAAAAATCATTTGAAGAGAACAATTGGAGATCAGATTTTAACTTATGAAGAATTTTTGACCTTAATTGCACAAATTGAGTCATGCTTAAATTCAAGACCGCTTGTCGCTGAGTCTTCTGATCCAAATGACTTTACAGCTCTGACGCCAGGACATTTTATTATAGGAGCACCCTTGACCTCCTTACCTGAGCCTGATATCTCCTCTACCTATGTAACTCCTTTGGAACGTTGGAAATTGCTACAAAAGATTTTCCAAAGTTTTTGGAAAAGGTGGTCGTCAGACTATCTCTCACAATTGCAGCAACGTACAAAGTGGTTTAGAAGCAACCCGAACTTAAAAATCAATGACTTGGTGTTGATAAAGGAAGAAAACCAGCCCCCATTAAGGTGGAAATTGGGCAGAATAATTGAACTATTTCCTGGGGATGATAATATTGTTCGTGTTGTCAAATTAAAGACTTCTACAGGTGAACTGAAACGCCCTATCACAAAATTGTCTCCTCTACCGATGGACATTTAATATAATAGAATTTTACTTTATTTTAACTAACTTTATTATTATTATTTTTTTCTATGTCTAATTTTTGTAACTTTCTGAACTATTTTGTATATTAATGTCTTTTTCTATTTTTAGTTGTTCCAGAAACTGTTTTTTATAGAAGTAGTAGGATTTAATTGCATTTCATTTTAGTTATACTTAACATTTAAGGTAATATTTTAAATTTGTATTTAATATTTGATTATTTAGTATGTGATAGTGGAAATTTGGTAAGTTATAATTGTTCGATGAACTCCGTTCATGGAGGCGGAGGATGTTACGGCGTAAATAACCTCAAATTTATTTGTTTATAATTTAACTCTGTTTATCTTTCATGTTGTAAAGCATAATTATAAAAGTGATTTCTTTTGACAGAAAAAATCTAATCTGTTTATCTAAATTGTTTATAACCCTGAATCAATATTTATGAGTAACATTATGATTTCAAGGTCATGTAATATAGATTTATTTACTTTATAATAATTTTGAATTGATGGTGATTTATTAGTTTTATAATTACTTGGATGTCATTTAAATGAATATTATAGCTATTTAGAAGATTTATAACTGCATATTGTAATTTTCATTTTGATGTTTATTTTATATAATATGTATCATTTTTAAAATGGTCAGTCTTGACTCTGTAACCAAGCAGAGAACATGTAACATGTCCTGACTCTGTAATCAGAGATGCCAATTGTTAAATCATGGCTCTGTTTAATACAGAGTGTATAATGGAAGTCCTGACTCTGCAACCAAGCAGAGAACACATTTTTTTTTGTATTGGCTCTGTTAAATACGGAGAATTACTATTATGGAACAATTATTAACTTCTAATGATGAATAGAATTTACATACTATTTCAGTTTTATTTAATAAACTATTTATTCTAATTGCTCTCCCATCTCACTTGGATTTTGAAAATTTATTTGTCAGACGAATTTCGGCGCCAACAATTGCTATAACATCAGAAATTAAAATATGTTTCATAGACTCAGTACATTAACTAGATTTATAAGCAGCTCTGCAACCGTATCATTTTTTTGCCTTTACCCGGGAGGCTTTGCTTCCTGTATCTGGATAATTTTTCGGATGGAGTCTCATACTAGTGTAAGATTTCTCTTATGTGCTAACAGGTACCTGGGGAAATGATGTGTTGGTCCTAGCTGGAGACCACACCTGTATGTCTCTGTTATATCTATAATATTAAATAAAAATAAGAAATATATACAACAAAAGAAAGTTTTGTATAGAATAGAACTATGTGTCATGTTTAAAGTGCGTCAATTGGAAAGTTTCAAAATGTGGCTAATAAAAAATTAAAGGTACTACTTGATTATCCCGTCGACCAATTTTGCCAAATTATATAAATCGCCAAATTATAAAAATTGACATAATTTTTATTTTAAATAACGAAAGAACAAATGAATTAGTAAAACATTAATAAAAATACAAATAAAACGTTGAACTAAAAATCACTTCCTGACGTAACAAACACTTGTAGCGTGTTTAATGTCAAGTGAATGTGCATTCACGATCAGCCATTATTGGCATTTAATCTTATAGTTTGGCGATAGGTTTTTGGTCGAAGGGATAATCAAGTAGTACCTAATTAAAAAATATATTTCTTTTCTATAGCCTGTAGGTTTTGAAAGACAAAACTAAAAACTCAATCACCCTGTCAAAAAAGTATTACTTGCCAGTGGATAGTGGAAGTACAATGATTTAATTCCTCACCCCATTAATGCATAAGTATATGTTGAAAACAAAACATTGCTGACATCATTTGAAGATGATATTCAAGCAGATTGCTCTTTCTAAATTATTTAAAAAAAATTAATCTTAGAGGCTGGGAGATTATTTCAAATGGTGGATACCTTTCATTGTAAAAAAAATGATAATTTGAAGGATATGTCAACTATACTACCATAAAAAATCACTATTTTAATTCTAAACAAAAAATAGAAAATTGCAGCACAAACTAATACTATTGAAACAACCTCACATTGAATGCTTTTTGTTGTTATACAATCAGCAAGGAAATTTTGAAGGATATTCTGAGTCTTTGCATTTGGATTAACTCCCCTCCCCCCAAACCAACTTTTTTTATATCAATCTGTATGCATTCTGATTGTAATTTAATTTTTCTAACTACTTTCTTCTACACCCTATATATATATATATATATATACACATGACATATGTACACATATATAGAAATTAAATCCTAACCAAACACCTTTGATTCAAAATTTTGGTTTTTACTCCTTTTTTGTAACATAACAAATTCCAAGAAATCCTCTTGAAAATATAAGTATTATTTTTTATTTTTTTATCAAGTGAATTTTATAATCTGATATTTTATATTTAATAGCTAAATTTACTGGGAATAACATGAGTAAATGGGGCAGACCTCCCCACCACCACCACCACCCCTCTCCGCACAACAAATTAAAAAAAATCAAACCTTTGTTTATAATTTTTTTTAGTTAATTTTCAATTGTTTTTGTAAGCTAATGTGCTTAAAAATGATAGCATTATATATATATATAAGTTACATTTTAACTAAGGGTGGTTTTGGGTTCCGGGGGTCATGATTGGTGAAGATATGCCAAAAATTTCAAGAAAGTGCTTTCCTCCGGACGGCTGCGATAGGTAGCTTTTTACTTTTTGTAATGAAAGCTACCTAAAACTGAACCTTCAGGTCTAACTCGTTTAAAATAATGATACCAATAATTCTTTGACAAATTTTATTTTCACAAAATAAGATTTAATTTTGATTTGAAAGATATATACTACATTTGAGAAAATAAAACTTGACAACTTTTACTTTAAAGAAATTAAATGAAATTTTGATTTGAAAGATATGAACAATTGACAGATTAAAATTTGTTTTAACATATTTTGTTAATATTATAATGTATTATTAAATACTTTAATGCAATCTAAATTGCAGGTATTTTTTGAGCTTGGTACATATTTATATGACTAATGGTTAAAAATACTGATAAATGATGATTTTTTATCTATAAAGTATCTATTTGTAAAAAACAGCTTTTAGCAAAATTCTGTTTTAATTAGCAACATTAAAATTTATCTATCCCAAAATCAAAATTTTTTCTCCAACACCAATCTTGAATTTTTTAATAAAATTTGGCTTTCTTATAAATATTTGGTCCTATATGAAAATTTGCTTGCACATAGAAAGGATTCTCTCAGTTTAAAAAAAAAAATATATATATATATATACTTATACCAGTGTTCAATTCAGACACTGGAAATTCTCCGGGAGGGATTCTTGGGGGGGGGGGGAATGCACTTTTGACATTAAAAACATAAAATCTCCTCACATCTTTCGTGGGGGACATCTCATTGCTCCTGGAGGGAATGTTCCCCCCCCCCCCTGGCCACACTCTAAATTCAATTCCGAATACACAAAATCACTCGGAAAGTGACAACTGAATATGTGATTTGATATATTATTTTTTTATGAGTGCCTCACAAAAATATTTTCAAAATTGTTATTAAAATATCTTTAAAAGAGACTACAACATTGGATTAGTTTTATTTTTTGCAGTTGGAGCTGTAAAACATTGCTGTCTACAAATCGACAGAAAATCAATTGTAACTTCTGAATCTGAGGATTAGATATCTTAACACTCTTTTACAACAATCATTTTGATTATATATATTAAAAAAAAAAAAAAAAAATCTCGGAGTTTCACAACTCGTATGTTTTTGAATCGCGAAGAGAAAACAAAATACATGATGTTTTTGCAATACACCTAACGCGTAATAACTGCATTTTATTCAAACCAACGTTCATTTAGAATACTTAAAATATTCGTTATAGAAAATTACAAAAAAAAAAAAAAATTGAATAGCTTACCTCTTTTCTGTATACCAAATTTATTCTTCAAAGGAATTAATGCTTAAAACACGTGTTTATGTTTGTACTTGTACAGACTACAAGCGAACTCGTTTAGTTTATACTCTCGAACACAGACTGCTATTATCCTCGACCTCGGGCGTCTAGCCGGAGGAGCAGAACTTTTCCGTTGTACTCACTCAGCTTTGGCTAAACGGAAGATTTCAGTTTGTCGCAGGCGCTGAACTGAGAATTTCCAGTAATTCCAGGAAAAGTTCCAGTTTTCTCCCAAAACGGAAATCTTCAGGTAAATAAAGGAAATTTCACAGAATAACACCTGTTAAATTCAGGACATATTTTTACAGTGTACGCAATCTCAGGAAGTACCGAAACAATTTAAAAAATAATGGTGTGAAAAAGGTGGTGACAGCTCTCGCTCCAACATAGACTGTATTTCATGTCGGTGCCACTACCCCAAATGGGGTGCAGGAGCAAAAACAGATCTAAATTGCGTTTTTTATAATACTGCAGGGGCTAGCAACTTGAAACTAGGCCTGGTAGTTACTTATAAGATATAAATGATCTCTAAGAATATTTCCTAAATACAGTCGAACTCGGTTATAGTGAGCGCGAAGGGACCGTAATATTTGCTCGTTATAACCGGGTGCTTGTAAAAAACGGGTTCGTAAAAAAATACACAAATTCATGCATACTAACTTTATTATACATATTTTGTTTATTTTTTATTTCTGTACAGTACAAAAGAAGTTGGTTAATTTGCTTTGAACTATCTTATTGTCTCTTTCTTGTGTTATTGTTCTTCGAAGAGGAGTCTTGGCCTAAAAATCATCGTCATTTGAACCCCTGGCTTCGAGAAATGTTTAAAGTTTTTCTGTATACTCAATTTCTGTTAATTTCGGAATGTTAAAGGAATTTTTCCAAGAAACGCTATCTGAGCTGGGGAGGCGGAAGTCAATAGAAAAATTTACGAATCACAAAAATATTGCTCGCTATAACCGGGGTTTGCTCGTTAAAAGCGAGTTATGCTAACATAGATTTAACATTGTACCAACCAAGTATTTATGATTTCCTCGTTAAATCCGGGTTCTCGTTAAATCAGGGCTCGTTATAAGTGAGTTCGACTGTAATTCGAAATTTAAAAGGTGTGAAAATGGTCGAAAAACGTTCTGAAAAATGTTCTAAATCGCGATTTCTACGCAATCTCAAAAAGTACCCAACCGATTTCAAAAGTAATGGTTGGAAGTTAATGATGACAGTCCTTGCTCCAATATAGGATCTATTTCATGTCGGCATCACTACCACCTTGCGGTTGCATTTTAAAAATCGTTCTAAATTGTGATTTTTGTGGTACTGAAGGGGCTAGCAACTTGAAATTTGGCATGGAATTACTTATGAGATGTAAATGCTCTCTGAGAAGAGTTCCTTAAAATTTTGAAATTTAAAAGGGATGAAAATGAAAGAAAAGCGTTCTAAAAACGTTCTAAATAGCGATTTCTACGCAATCTCGGGAAATATAAACCTATTTCAGAAGTAATGGTTTCAAATTGATGGTGACAGACCCCCTTCCAACATAGCCTATATTTTACGCTGTTGTCACTACCACCTGGGGGTTACAGGAGCAAAAAATATTCTAAATTGCGTTTTTTGTGTTACTAAGGGGGGTCTATCATTTTAAATTTGGAATGGCATTTACTTCAAAGATGCAAATGCTTTCTAAGAATTGGCGAAAGAAAATTCCAAATGTAAAAGGATTAAATGAGCGAAAAGCGTTCTATAATCATTCTAAATTACGATTTTTATGCAATCATATGACACACGAAACCGATTTCAAACATAATGGTTGCAGAATTGATGGTGATAGAGCCTGCTCAAACATAAGCTATATTTTATGTCGGTGCCAGAACCCCTAGAGGGTTGCAGGAGCAAAAAACTTTCTAAATTGCGATTTATGCGGTACTGGAGAGGATAGAAACTTTAAATATAGTACGGTAGTTACTTATTAGGATGAGTGAAGGGAATCCTCTACTAGGCTACACAAAGGTTAGGCTACACAAATTACCTTTTGTCGCACACTTTACAAAAAAAAAAAAAAAAAAAAAAAAAAAACTATTCAGTATTTTGACTTGAAATTAAACATAAAAATAAATTATGATCTGTAGATTTGCACAATATTATTATTTTTTTTTCTGAATAATGTTAAAAAATTTATTATTTTAATTCATTTTACATGTTTTTGCATTACGGACGCATTTTTGCAAATAAAAAATGAAACACGTATATTTTCAGAAGAAAAAATAAATCATGGCGTTGCGATTTCTTTTATGAAATTTTTAAAACACCCTTTTTTATGAAAATCATAGCCTATTTTTAATGAATTAAAATTTGTGAAAATTCAATTATTTACATTCAATTATAAAAGTATTTTTCAATGTTAAGAATTCAAATACACAATTTATTCTTATGTGAAATCATTTACGCAGACGATACTTACGCATTTTAAAAGAATTATATTATGATTTTTTTTTTTTGTAAAGTGGCAACAAAATAATTGTAAACAAATAAAATTGTTAAATTAGTTATATAAATATTTTATAAAATTTTGCTTCGAAAATATTTTTATTTATACCAGTCTTATATCATAAATAAAAAATTCCGAGGAAATTCTTAGTTATTTGGCTGAATTTACATTTCTAAAATTAAAATGCTCCAAAACATAAAATAACGATTTTGCTTAATAAAGATGCAAGAATAATATAAAAAAAAATATTGGTACTTTCAAATAAATATTTTATTAAATAATGCTTCGCGAATCCAAACAAAGCATGGCTTTTGCTAGTAAAATATAAATGCCCTTTAAGGACAGCCGAAAATAAATTCGAAATTAAAAAGGGGTGAAGCGAAGGGAAGGAGCGAAAAGCATTCTAAAAGAGTCCGAAATTACGATTTCTATGGAATCTCAGGAAATAATAATCCGATTACAGAAGTTATTGGTTGAGAATCAAGAGTGATAGTCCCTGATCCTATACGGGCTATATTTTATGCCGGTGTCACTACCAGTTGGTTGGCAGGAACAACAAGAAAGCGTTTAAAAACATCTAAATTCCGTTTTCTATAGAATATTAGGAAATATCAACCGATTTCAAGGTTAATGTTGGCAAATTAATGGTGACAGTCTCTGTTTCAACATTTTTCGAGACATTCTATTTCAACTCTGTTTCGGCATTTTGTGTTGGTACCACTAACACCAGAGAGGTGGTAGACTGTTAGACAAGGAGCTTGGAATTTGACATGGTGATTAATTTTAAGATGTAAATGTGTTAAGATGGTTTCTAAAAAATTCAAAACTTCAAATGAATACTGAAATGAGGGTATAAAATGAGCATAAAAGTCTCAAAATATTTTCTAAATTATCCTTTATTTGGAATTAGTTTCAGTTCTTCTTATTAATTAAAATCTCACTTCTGTCTATTGTACTTTTATAATGAAGCTTAGTCAAACTGTGGCTTAATTTGTAATTTTTGAATTATTCCAAAAAGTGTTCTTCTAATAAAAAAATAGTCATTCAAATATCTCTTGGCATATTGCAACTATTACGCGAGCAAAGCCGCGGGGTTTGCTAGTCTTCTATAATTAGGTTGCCATACATTTGCCTTTGATTGGGGGATCCGCTGTCGCGACAACTGAAGACTTTTTTTATGAATGATCAATTACATATTTGAAAGTCAGCATGTAGAAAATGGTTCAATAAAAAATGTCGCCCAGACTATTAGAGCTCCGTACTTTGTTTCTCAGAATATAAGCCTCGAGTCTGTTGGTGTTCAAACTTTTTTCTTATCGAGCTGTAGCAAAAGTATCGCTAGAAACATAAAATTTAGTTAATATCCGATAGAAAAATACCATACTTAAGTTAATATTGTGAATAATTTCTTACATTTACTAATAATGATAATAAAAGTAATGATGAAAGGAATTTTGTTTATTACTATTTAATATGATTTCTCTGAATTCTAAATATAGATATTTTTTTTTTAATTTTTAATTTTAAAAAAAGGACAGAAAGTGTATGATAATCTGAATTCTGCTAATTCGAGGCCCACTGACTAGGTCAGGGATCTCTCTAACCCCAATATAAAAACAGTACTGAGAATAGCAAATAAAATCATTTTGCATTTTTTATTTTGCTTTTATTAATTTTTATTTTTTTTTCTGTTTTTTTGGACAGGACAGTGACTTGCTGGTGTGATGTCGTCAATTTTTCAAAAAGCTCGAGGAGTCAAGGGAGTAATGTTCAATTCCAATTTTAGTACTGGCTGCCGTCATTTATTGGAAAACAATGCTCAAAGTTCTACAACCCTCACAACTTTGCCAGCTGGAACCATTTCCTTTTATGCCTGGAAACACTTATTTATCTTCATTCTTGTTATTTCAAATTTTGTTAGACATTTTAGCTCGTTAACATAGCAGTCAAAGCATAATCAAAATAAAATGCAAAGAAAAAAAATTGATGTTGAATACACTTAAATAAAGGATATATAAATCCATTGATTTTAAAACAGAATATTAAAACAAGCTGTTTGTTAGAACAATTTATATGTGTGCATCAAAAATGAGGGAATGGTATTAATTTCAGAATATATTTTAGGTATACTGTTGGGGGTCACAAGAAACTTGCCTGCATTCATTTAGTGGAAAGTGAGAAAGGGGCATTACTCAAAATTTCGCAATTTGTTTCAAGGTTGACATATTTATGTTATTTTACCTGTTTATATTTTTATTAATTAGCGAGGAAAAAATAAATACTTTTAATGATTTTTAATGCTATACAAATTATTATGTTTGATAATGTGAGTTTTATTGCTAAGTTGGTAAATTAACAAAAAGCAGCCATTTGTGTAATTTCCGTATACCTAGAAAAATACATGATCTTATTTAGATTCTGTATACTTCAGTGTCACATATTCAGATTGTGATATTATAGACATACAACATCAAACTTTGTATTTATATTATACTTAACCAATGAACCCCCAAAACTAATCAGGGAAGCGTTTTATCAGAATGAACCTAGAAAAAAAATTTGACGCAAATCGGATGTTTCTATCAAGAGTTATCACTTTACGCACATACCTACATACATACATACAGAACCGGCGGGCACATTAGCTCTCAGGCATTGATAGCCTGTGAGCTAAAAATGGCTGGTGAATATCGAAAATTCAGAAAGACACTACGATTTTCACTTGAGTCTCCCCTTGAAGGGAAATAATTGTGGAACTGCGATAGTAAGATTAGTTACAAAGACTGTAAAATGAAATCAGATTTTTAAAGAGAGAAAATTGATGGTTAGTTCTGTGCTGTTGTGATCATTCTAAGAAGCAAAGCATAATTCTGTACCTTGGTAGAAAAGGGCCTGATAGAAAATCACCTTTTATGGTCTAAACCCACCAGTCATTTCACAATACGCATACATACAAAAATATCCTATTGTCCTTTTTTTTAATATATTCCAAGCTAGGTTGGTTTCAGAAAGGAAGATCTCAAAAATACATGAGTTATGCAAGTGAAATTGTCCTCATGAGTCAATGACTAGTGCAGGGACGGCGAACCTATGGCACGCGTGCCAAAAGTGGCACGCGAAAGAATAATTATAGCACGCTGTTACTTCTGACTAAATGAATATACAGTGATACTACACAAAATACACAAACTCTAGATGATTTAATCTTGATTAAATTTGATTTATTGGAAATAGAAGAATTTTAATTGCGGCTTTTTAAAATATCGTAAATTACCATATTAGTAAATGCACCAATGATAAAATTATTTCAACTTAGAAATTAATTTCAGAGCTATTGAAAGAAAATGGCGTTTGATCTTTTAATATTTTTTCCATCTATCTATGTCCACAAGGTCATTAGTTTCTAAAATGAATAATAAAAAATATCAAATAAAAAGCAGTTGTCATATAAATCCAGTTCATGTTTGCATTCTGATGAAATTAGCTGGAATATGAACCTGATATTAAGTATTTTCCTTTCAAGATACAACAAAACAATTAATCACATACTATATTTTTTAATAATTTCTAGAATTTAATTTTTTTATGATTATCATAGTGAAATACCTCACCTGTGTGTTGCACATTTGTTCTTTTTATTTTAATGTTATTATTTAAAGTTTTTTCTTCATGATTTTTCAATAAACTAAGTTTATTGGCACGTCAAGGTCGTGTAAAATTTTTTTGGAAAGAAATTGGCACGTGGTTTTATAAAGGTTCGCCAACCCTGGACTAGTGCGATTCCATGAAGTCAATCCAAATAAAGTTTCTTAACATACGAAGCCGGTACACCAAATCTGGAGCAAATCGAATAATTCTGCTTGAAAAACCCATTTATTTAAATTAAGTGGGGTTCTAGCCCCCCTTTCCCCCCTATGTACTTAACTAATGAACCTCCAAATTTAATCAGGGAAGCTCCTTAACATAATAAACTGGTATACTAAATTTGGAGCAAATCGATTAATTCTGCATGAAAAACCAATTTATCTAAATTAAGGAGGGGACTAGCCTCCCTTTTCCCCCTTTATACTTAACCAATGAGCTCTCAAAACTAATCAGGAAAGCTCCTTAACATAATAAACTAGTATACCAAATTTGGAGCAAATCAAATAATTCTGCATGAAAAACCCATCTATTTAAATTAAGGAGGAGGGGTTAGCCCCCCTTTCGCCCTATATACTTAACTAATGAACCTTCAAATTTAATCAGGGAAGCTCCTTAACACAATATACTGGAATACCAAATTAGGAGCAAAACGATTAATTCTGTATGAAAAACCCATTTAACAAAATTAAGGGGGAGAAGACTAGCCCTCCTTTCCCTATATACTTAACTAATGAACCTCCAAATTTAATCAGAGAAGCTCCTTAGCATAATAAACTGGTATACCAAATTTGGAGCAAATCGATTAATTCTGCATGAAAAACCCATTTATCTAAATTAAGGGGGAGGACTAGCCCCCCCCCCTTTTCCCCCTTTATATTTAACCAATGAACCCCCAAAACTAATCAGGGAAGCGCCTTATCAGAATAAACCTAGAAAAAAAAATTTGAAGCAAATTGGATGTTTCTATCAAGCGTTATCGCGTTACGTACATACGTACATACATACATACATACAGAACCGGCGGGTACATTAGCTTTCAGGCTTTGATAGCCTGTGAGCTAAAGATGGCTGGTGAATACTGAAAATTCAGAAAGACACTACGATTTTCACTTGAGTCTCCCCTTGAAAGGAAATAATTGTGGAACTGCGATAGTAAGATTAGTTACAAAGACTGTAAAATGAAATCAGATTTTTAAAGAGAGAAAATTGATGGTTGGTTCTGTGCTGTTGTGATCATTCTAAGAAGACAAGCATAATTCTGTACCTTGGTAGAAAAGGGCCTGATAGAAAATCACCTTTTATGGTCTAAACCCAACAGTCATTTCACAATACGCATACATACAAAAATATCCTATTGTCCTTTTTTTAATATATTCCAAGCTAGGTTGGTTTCAGAAAGGAAGATCTCAAAAATACATGAGTTATACAAGTGAAATTGTCCTCATGAGTCAATGAATAGTGCAGGGACCGCGAACCTATGGCACGCGTGCCAAAAGTATCACGCAAAAGAATAATTTTTGCACGTTGTTACTTGTGACTAAATGAATATACAGTGATACTACACAAAATACACAAACTCTAGATGATTTAATCTTGATTAAATTTGATTTATTGGAAATAGAAGAATTTTAATTGCGGCTTTTTAAAATATCGCAAATTACCATATTAGTAAATGCACCAATGATAAAATTATTTCAACTTAGAAATTAATTTCAGTGCTATTTAAAGAAAATGGCGTTTGATCTTTTAATATTTTTTCCATCTATCTGTGTCCGCAAGGTCATTAGTTTCTAAAATGAATAATAAAAAATATCAAATAAAAAGCAGTTGTCATATAAATCCAGTTCAGTTTGCATTCTGTTGAAATTAACTGGAATATGAACCTGATATTAAGTATTTTCCTTTCAAATACAACAAAACAATTAATCACATACTATATTTTTTAATAATTTCTAGAATTTAAGATTTTTATGATTATCATATTGAAATACCTCACCTGTATGTTGCACTTTTTATCTTAATGTTATTATTTAAAGTTTTTTCTTCGTGATTTTTCAATAAACTAAGTTTATTGGCACGTCAAGGTCGTGTAAAAATTTTTTGGAAAGAAATTGGCACGTGGTTATAAAAAGGTTCGCCAATTCTGGACTAGTGTGATTCCATGAAGTCAGTCCAAATAAGGCTACTGTTGTATGTTTTAGAAACGCTCCAACGAAATTTCCTTCAAAATTCTTCTACTTAGAGAGACACCGAGTTGTTTGGTTTGATCTAAAAGAAATAAAATTCACTGAAAAACTCGAATAGCAATCTCATTATAGTACGCCTTCAGTGATTCAATACAACTATGAGCTAGCGGATCCGTTCTGAAACAGGTCTTTCTACTTCGAACAACTTAATTCTAAACGTATGCCACTTGCATATTTAAAATCAGCAAAATTGGCGACTCTTCAACAATTTATTAGGGAATAGTACAGACAATTTGACATTAAACTAAAATCTTCATCTGCAGTATAAACCGAAAAAACATTACAGTACAACCTCTTTTATTCGAAACTCTTTTAACCGAAACTCTCGATTAACCAAAATCAATTTTGAAAGCTTTTTTTTTTTTTTTTTTACTATTACATTCTTTGTGTGCAAAATCCTTTTTTTAAACTATTATATTACTTGTGGACAAGCGGTCGTTTCCGAACTACGAGTAAATATCAATATTTTCAATCCCCTTTCTTAGAGTTTCTTCTAATGTAACTTGAGATCCCATAAGCTTCGGAGTGGAACGAAGGAAACGAACAAATTAGAAATTCTGAAGTATTTGAATGTTTTATAAAAGGTTTGGAATGGCTGGAGCAGCAGAAAGACTGTGATACTGGTGAACGAATAATATTAAAAAGCTCCGTGATAGAGCTTCAAAACAAAGGCAATCGAAACTGTGACGAACAAAACATTTTTTCATATCCTTGTGAAATATGTAAAAGGTACTTAATTTAAAAATTAAAATTCACGTAATTTATTCTTGTTTCTATTTTGTTATTGCGTTTTTTTTATTAATCCCTTGTTACCATAATAAGAAATGGCGCATATATTTCTCCTTAATCTTAAAATTAAAGCATTCCCGATTATACGCAAATTTCAATTTTCCGAAAGAGGGTTGGTCCCAATTACTTCGGATAATCGAGGTTCTACTGTATTTGCATTTCATGATAATGCAGGATGAAACAGCGGAAGTAAAGTGATAATTATTTTACTTTGCAATACCATTTGGTCTTAACCTTGTGTACATAATTTTTTTTTTCTTTTTGTTATGACTGATCTTATTTTTCATTGTTTAAAGGGGAATTTGCCTCTAGAAGGCCGAAAAAAGGAAAATTTTTAGCATTTTTTTCTGGAATAGGAATACACATTTGAGATCCGGGTTTTTGGCATGTTATTTATTATCATTTGAAGAATATTTAAAAAAAAAATAATACAAAATTGATGATGTGGCTCAAGATTCATGATTGGATGTCCTGGTGTGCGAGCCGTGTACTTCCAATCAGATGGGAACAGATAGATCGCCAGAGTCGTTTGTAGTCAATTTTCTTTAAATATTAAGAAAGTACATAATATTGTCTGCAGCTTCAAGCACTTTAATGTCATAAAGTTTAACATGAACAAAGTGGCAGCCATTAAAAAAAAAAAAATACATATATATTACTGACCCTTTTTTTCGCACTTTGGAGTGCTTCTGAAAGTATTCATTTTTATAAAAATGGCTGAAAGTGGTCCAAGCTCCAATAAATTATGTTACCTTTAATAAAAATATAGCAAGATCGGTTTAATAGATTTTGTGTCCTGATCACGCCCAGTTTGAAAAAAGTCATTTTTCATAAATTACGTTTAGAGTGCTTCAAAACAGTGTAAGTCTATGGACGTGTTGTGCTAAAGCACTAATTCGGCCAAATCGTTTTACAGGGATAATCCACAAACTATATGAAGTATAAAAAAAAATGTAAACGTGTTTCATTATTCATTAGTATTTGAAATATTCACTGGAATTTATATTTAGCGAAGAGTTAATATAAAATTTCAAAGAAGAGGATAAATTAATAAAATGTTTCCTGATACACAAATACCTAAGGAGTCCATGAATGTACTGAAAATAGCAGGCAAGAACCTGTTCATATTTAGTGGAAGGGTCAATGTCCACCTCATATAACTTTTTCTCAATGTTCTCGAAAATTTCGTAAGAGGTATTTATAACAAAATTTCTTTTCATACACGAATATGTTAAAGTGTTAATGAATGCACAGAGAATAGTACGTATGTAAATTATTTTCTGTGTAAGCTTTCATAGCGATTTAAGAAAGTAATATTAAATAAGCTTTTTCACAAAACCTTAAAACCAAACATTGGCCCTTTTCTAACAAGATACAGAATTAGATTCCGACTTCCAGCTTAAAATGACTTCCAAAATACAGTGAATATCTAACCCAAACTGGGATTCGATATCGGTATCTCGCGACTAGAAGACAGCTCCCTAATCAATAAGCATGCTGGCATATTGATAAAAATCGAAAGAAGTTAAGTTTTAATTAAATCATTTGTTAAACAATTCACTAAAAACCTAACGAAGTTTTAATGTTGTGCATATGTCCACATTATAGACCTCATGCTATTCCCTTTATTGAAAAAATAAATTATATTTGCAGCATTGACATCCGTTGTAAATGAATCTAAAAAAAATTGTGATGAGATAAAAATTGAAAAATAAATTTTACAGAACTTTTACACATAATAGAGGCATCTCGATGCAGGTCTAAAAAGTGAGAAAAATTAATGCTATTTTCATATAATTATGAAGAATTTCTCAACTAACTTTATTTACATCAGATAAGAAATTTCAATGATAAAAATGATTAAGTTACTTAAAAAGAAAAAAAGAATGAAAATAAATCAAACCATCAATTAAAGAATATTAAAAGAATATATCACTTAAAATATGACGATAATTATAAAGCTTATTTGGGAAAAATACAATTTAAAAAAATCTTTTTTGTTGGAAAGGTTACCCAGTAAACATTCCTAGTCTCCGAAACAAATCTAATACAAAGAGAATTAATTTCGCAGAAAGGTAAAATAACAAAAAGTCAGTGCTTGGAAAACTGCCATCTTTATCGGTAAGCGGAAATGAAATATTCTGGAGCATAACAGTTTGGGAATGTTTGACGACCTGAGAAAGAAATATTTTCATTCATTTAGCCAATTTTGATGAAGGAAAGAAAACAAAAATGCAATGTAAATTAGAGATTTTTTTCTCATAATTCCAAATTTAAAGCTTATGAATTGGTTTAAGATAAGACAGTGTGATAACTTAACTCTCTTGAAAAAGCACATCAAATGAAGGACATTCAACTTAATTTGGCTATTGTTAATGTTGTTTCCGAAAGAAATCATCCAAAATTGAAGAACTTGGTGGATGAACATGTTAAGTGACATTTTTGAGAAAATGGGGATTTGCGGGTGGAATAACTTATTTCATCTAATGCAAAAATAGAGCATTCACTTTTATTATTATTATTATTATTATTTAAATAAAGAGGATTTTAGTAGAGGAACATGTTAAGAAGCGTCTTTGGGCTATTTCGCTAATGGAAGAACATGTTAAGTACACATGATATCTTCCTAAAGCTAGATTAGAAATGTGTTGACATTCAGTAACATAAAAAATCCTATTCGGTCACAGATATTCTGAAAAAGAAAACACCAAATTTGTGGATGTTATGAACCGAAGCGTATAAATTTTAGAGTAATGTAAAATTCGGCAAAGATCAGCGTGATATATACATATATTTTTTTTTTCTACAAATAGAACATCACTTACAAAAATGTGTTGTTGTACAGTAATAAAAAAAAGAGTAAAGGATACCTCCATACTAACTCTGTCGTAAAAGTTGACTGATACCAATAATAAACATTAAATAAATAAAATAACAAACATTATATTTAATAATAAATGTGGTAATAATATACATTATATTTAAATTTTGTTTAGGGGTGGATAAAAATACAAAGAGCACAAATAGAATTTGCGCCAAACTTTCAATTTTTCAATGCCAACACCTAATTTTGACATCATATTTGTATTTACCGATAAATTTTATTAAACGAGAAGTCGTTCATTCAAGCAGTTTAAGAATTATCCAGGTCTAAAGATTGGAATGCCTAATTTTAAATTTATGTTTAATTTTTTTAAAACATATTGCATTCAGGCCCTTTTTAAGAAAGCTGTCACAATTCAAAATAAGAAAACTTTCTAGACATTTCATCTTTGACTTTCTTCCGATCCCCTGCATGAACCATACTTACTTAAGACATGCTAAAATAAGTAAACAAACAAGCAGTTATAAGTAGCGATTTTAAATCTGTTTATGAAATTTTGATGCTTTCGAAAACTTTTTTCACTTCCTTCTCAACTTCCGAATTTTGAGATTATTTGAAAATGTGTTGTCAGATATTCACTTATCACTATCATTTAGATTAGTGTTAGCTAAATATTTCATTTAGTACTTTAAGAATGCCGACATCAACAGTTGGCTCCATAGATATGGCCGCCCACTGTCTCCTAAATTTCAACCATCAGACTCTCCCTTGTTGGCTTGGACCCAGGCTAAGAGTTGTCGCCAGTAAAAATCGGAGTTGAACAGTAATGAATCTTTCAAAGTCTGGAAATAAAAACAAACACTTTAGCAAAACGACTCACCCCCTTCTATTTGTATACTTTGTCAAGAGCAAGGGTGTCTTCGAGACACTTGATTCTCGAGAGTATCTTCTAAAATGAAAAATCTTCTACTTTAATCATTTGATTTTGTTTTGAAACTATTCTAATGCGTTTCCGAGCCCAGGGGATTATGTGTCTTTAACACAGACACGTGAATATTATTTTTCAAACAATTAGCAGTGACTTATTTTTAAATTGAGCTCCGGATTACTTACAAAATAACGCCCTAGATATTTCTCGATAGAATAAGCGTCTTTTTTACGTGCATATAAATTTTTATTACCGTTAATAATTTAAGTAGTAAACAATCTCCAATGTCTGACGTTGAACTTCTTTATTATCTATGCGAACGAGCACTAACAAATTTCTTTTTAAATGATTTTCCAATATTGATAAAATTAATTCGATAATTAACGTCCTATTAAAAAAAATTATCAATTCCTTGAAGGGCGGTGTGATATTATATATCCTACTTAATTTTAATCCCCAAATGACACAATGGCACCAGAATTTTGAAATAAAATTTTGCTTTAATAATGTATTCTCTGCTACTTATTTTCTAATAAATTTGTTCTTAAATTCTGGTGTCATTCTATCATTTCTCCATGTTAGCAACAGAAGTACCTTTGCCCCTGAAAGTATTGTTAAAGCATTTTCAGTAAGAAGACGTTTATAAAATGGATACACCTGAGCTCAACTATTTAATAGTGCTATTAATTTTCCAAGCAGTTAAAAAAAATTAAATAAAAATTTAGCTGCTGCATGAATTATAACAACAAGGAAGGAAATTATATATTGATGAACCAAAACACATGATAACCCCTTAACTATGAGAATGAACTCGCCTAGAGCTAACGAAATATAAGACGGGGGTACTCCGCCGATCTCGGTTGCTCTTCAGCCTATATTGATTACATGACAGTTCAACAATTGGTGGAAACCAGCCTTTCTTGAAAACGTGACATCCAAGGGGAGTGGAAGTATCTCTACTTGTTTCTTTCGTTAGTTTCGGCGCTTGCTAAGATGACGTAGTTGGCACATGACAAGATGAGAATAATACTGAAGGGTTAGCTATATTTGAAAAGATCAAGGGAATGCGACATCCTGATTATCTCCAGTCTTACACAGGGCTTGTACTCAAATTTCATTTCATCATTTATCGTTTTCAAGTGCTTATTAACTGACCATACTGTACTTACTTACTTTTTATTGCCCGATATGGAAAGAATGAGAGAGACTGTCTCAGGTTGGTGCTATCTAGTTTTCATATCACCAATAACTGATCATTCTGTCGAATAAACGTGTGTATTGAGAAAAGTTGGAAATTCAAGCAACTTTGATAATAAAGGCATTGTGATGGCCCGACGAGTTAGGAGGAGTGTTTCTGGAACGTCTTGTCGAGTGTTCGCGAACTGCCATTGTTTCTATGCTTGAAAATTAGAAGTTTGACGGGAACGGCATGAGTTGCAGAGGAACTCAAGAAGGGAAATGTTTAGAAAATGGAAACAGCGGGGGCATGTCTATCGAAATCACGACAAACGGTGAAATGGGTAGCAGATGACGATATGCATATGCCCATGCCTGATAAACGATTGCAAATACCGAAGACAATTCGGCTTGGTGAAAGCAGATAGCTACATGCTGGCCACTCTACTCACAGTTGAATTCAATGCCAGCATAAATACAGCAAAGCAATACGTCTCAGTGTTTATTGTATCGGACTTTGATAGATATGGGACTCTGCAATAGGCACCCATTTTTTGTAAAACTCAGTTAACCTACAATCCTCTGCGTTTTCGTGTCCAGCGGGCTCATGAATATAGTGATTGGCCAGTGGAAAAAATTGCGTGATCCGGTGTATCAAGATTTCTTTCCCGTCGATAGTAGTGTCATAATATGCAGTCTTCCAGGCAAACAGCGTATTTCAGTCATATACAGCTAGTCGTAAACAGCCAGCCAGAGGAAGTATTATATTTTAAGAGGCATTTCTGTGAAATAAGAAAAGTCTCTTTAACAGCCCTACGATAGATGGTTGCTGTGCAAAGTCCATGAAATCTCTGGACATTCTGAACAACATTAATGATCCTGTTTTCCTTTCTTCCCTAACGGAAACGGGGTCTTCCAGCAGAACAATATTTTGTGTCCGCACTGTGTGTTAAGAAAAATATTCATTAGTTCTAGTAGCTGCCTTGGCCTCTTTATTCACTGAATATTAATCCTGTTGACATATTTGGGATGTTATGGAGCGCCACCTCTGAGCTCACCAATCTTTCCCTCGTAATTCCGAAGTGGCCTGCAAATCTCTCCCTGCAAATTTGACACGGACTTTCTCCTGACGCTTAAAAAGTACTAGTTATGCATCAATGCAAGATGAGTTGCAGCCGTTTTTCCATGCCAAAAGAAGAGCAACAAATTATTAAATGATTATCATAATATTTCCGCCCAGATATGTTAATTCAAGTGCCAAAATATTAAAAAAATTCAAAAATTCAAAATTAAGAAAATACATATTTTTTTAAGCCGCATAGACAATTTATAGCATGTTTGAAAAAAAAAAAAAAGAATAAAAGTCTATATCTTGTATATTTCAACTTCTATACTAAGAAAACGAAAATGATCAACATTTTTTAAGAATCTAATATAGAATACATATTTTAAAGTGACATTTTTATATGTGCTCTCAAGATAGATTCTAATAAATTTTAATAGTTATGTTGCCTGGTTTAAAGATTTTTTTCTCTTTTCAGGTTAAAAACATCTTAACCAAAGAAAATCTCTTTGAAAATAAATTACTTATTGCAATTTTAGTATTCTTAGATATCTGCTTGCATTTTTTGTACTTGGTATCTACTTTGAATGTCATTACTTATAAACAAATAAGCTATAAATGCATATTGAAGTCTGTTTGTATTTTCAGTCAAGATGTTTGTTGTACACTAATTATTAATTTTTATATAAAAAAAAATTCTTTAAATATACTTTCATACATATTGTTTATGTTTCTTATTACTTGCTTTGAAACAAGTCTTTTTCTGAGTCCATTATAGTATCGTGTATCGCACCTTAAGGATATAAAAAATTATTTTAGTACTACATTATGTGCATCTGTTAACTTATGCATATCAGTGTGCATATGAGTTTATCGGTGTGCTTGCGCGAAAATACTTGTACTTCAGAGTACTAGTTTGATGCACACAAATTCTAATGTCATACCAAAATTTTATATTATAAAAATATTACAATGATATTTTATAACCTATATAATTTTTTTCTAAATGGGTGTGTGGTTATTCATGTCAAACCAAATGACCTTGGAATGATCTTGGTCATTCCAAGGTTATTCCATTAACGGACTAACACAATTAGATATTTTTATTAAAAGGTCCAATAAAAAATATTTTTGGACCTTGATGTTTTTACATTTTCTTTTTTGGGGTGTCTTTTTACTATTTCGATCAAAAAAATGGAAAATATGAAGTTTAAGTTATTTTGGACGTTTTATTTAGGAGATATCGTCCTTCAAAAAATAGGCAAACTGCACAAAATTTTTTGACCTTCAAATGTTTAAGAAGATCTAATTAAATGACTATTTTGCTTAAAGAGTCGTAATTTATGTCATTTTGTTAAGTTTTTAATGATTCTTTATTTTATATACTTCATGACTATGTTAGTAAAATTTTAATTTTTTCAGTTAACTACACCCCCCCCCACACACACACACACATACACAGACATTAAAAACTTATTCCACAAATCAAAATTATCGATATTTCTGGGGGGGGGGGGGATGTATGATTTATACTCTAACTAAAAATGAGGGTGCAAGATTTCATGAAGGTATTCTAATGGGATCATTTCCGAAAAATAAACAAATAAATAAATAAAAATTATTGTGATGCAAAGTATTTTGTAAGGTAAAATTTAAAAAAAATCCTGCAGCTACAAATTGTGATTGTCAGCATCGAAGCAAGTTAGTTCTTTTTTAGTTATACATCTTGTTTTACATACTAAAGGTAAGCATTAAAAAAATTTCTATAAACTTAGAGCAAATTCAAAGCATTTTGGGGGGAAATTATCGCTTATTTATTTGCAATATTAAAATAATATTTTGACAAATATATTTCAAATGAAATTTATTTATCAATCTCATCACAAAGAAAACTTAAATGTATCTTTAAAAAATGCTAGTAGAATTTAAAACATTTTATATCATTTAATTTTTTATAATTATTCACCTTAGAAGCCTAGAAAAAGGGTGCCACGACTTTTGAAATTCTAACAAAACGCTGCCTATCTTGTCCAAGAGAAGTGCTCTCATTATTAAACAAAGAAAAGCATGGCTTAATTGTTTTACGATTTTTAATCCTTAGTAGCTGGTCACCTTAACAGATGAAAATAACATTAAATCAACATCACCTCTTTCATTGTGCTGATACCAAAGAATTTTTAACTGTACTTATGTGGTGACGTTTGTACCGACTAGTATGTACTGACGACGCGTTGTGCACACCTGTACTACGAAGTGAAAAGTTTTTAGGTAATGCCTAGGAGTAAACAATTAGGGTAGGCAATCTTCATAATTAACACTGTTTCTTTCATTTGCAATTTTTGTAGAAGAAATTATTATTAATTTAATTAAGTGATATCATGGGCTGTGACTACAATACCACATAAATATGTATTCATAAATTGGAAGTAAGAAAATTTGTATATATAATTTTGAGAAAAATTCAAAAAATAAAGAAAAGTTAAAATATATTTTTTAATTGACAACAAAGGGCTAATTCATTGTACTGTGACTATTTGTTTTAAGCTAACTTAAATGTCCAAATTTTCAATATCGTATTATCATGTGACAGATTAATTGTTACATCTGGTTTCCGAGGATAGATCAAAGAAGATTCAGACCCATAAGTATGTAAAAATGATACCGCTAAACATTTTTTATGCCCTTTTTTTAAAGTAAATATATGCAAACACACAAATATATACGTTATTAAAAACTATAATTAAATAAGTTTTATATTATAATATATATACAATGGTGGGCAAAATTGTGGACATTTTTTGAAATTTTCATGTTTTATAACTTTGTGTGCTTGAAGAATCTAATAAATTTCAATTAAATACAAATGTTTATATATCAAATTAAAGGAAATTCAATGTAGAATCCAATAAAAAAAACATAATTAAAATATCGGCATTACAAAAAAAGTTACGCTTACAAAAAATAAGATATATCTTAGATTTCATTGTATTTTAAACTTACGCTTACACATACGATATTTAGTAGGATAACCCCGGTTTTTTATTACAGCTTCACAGCGTCTTTTCATTGAGAGAACTAGTGTTTGAAGTTTATCCTTTTTAATCACACGATGCCAAGAATCAATTATAGCTTCAATAAGTTGCGTTTTATTAGATGGACGCTTTTTTTTTTTTTTTTTTTTTTTGTTACAAGGATTTTCAAACTTCGCCACAAATTTTCTATAGGATTCAGATCAGGGCTGTTTCTTGCCCAGGGTAATAATTGTATGTTTTTATTTTTAAACCATTCTTTGCATATTTTTGCCGTATGGCATGGAGCTGGATCCTGCTGAAAGATAAATGGTTTTTTATTGGGGAAGGTATCCCTGATGGAATAGGTATCAATTTTGGTTCCAGGACAGTTTCGATGTATTCTTTTGCATTCAAAATGCTATCAATCACTTGAATGCGGCCCACACCATCTGCGGACATGCAGGCCCAAATCATGACATTTGTTGGGTTCCTTGTAGTTGCTTCAATGCATTCAGGATTCAGCTCTTACACTACTCTACGTCTCACATATTTTCGCCCATCACTACCAAAGTGCGATATTTTACTCTCATCATTCCAGATTATTTGCTTCCACTGATTTTCTGACCAATTAATGTGTTCTTTTACCGACTGAACTGGTTTCTTGAGTTGCTGAAGATTTAAAAATGGTTTTCTCCTCGGAATCCTACTTTTAAGTCCAAAACTTGCTAATCTTTTCCTTATTGTTCTTGAACCAACTGAAATACCCATTGCATCCATTTCACCTCTAACAGCATCTGATGAAATTCTTCTATCTTTGAGCATATCCTTTTTACCTTTCTATCGTCAGAAGCACTTATGCATTTTTTTCGGCTTGATCTTGCCTTATTTATCATTGATTTAGTTTCTTCATAACGTAAGCACAACTTTCGTACGCCAGATAAAGTGGCTGATCCACCAACTTGTCTTGCAATTTCAACATAAGAGACATTTGCTCAACAACATTTGCTCAACAACATTTGCTTTCAATTCTGCTTCTTTTGTAGGTGTCGAATCAGTTCTAGTTGTTGATAACATTGTTTTAAATTATTTGCATTAAAAAAATAGAAATATTAAAAAAAACATTATTCTATTTGGTTACACTAGTATTCACCCTTCTGCAAAATTCATTGCAGCAAAATACCGCTTTTACAAATCAAAATATACTACAGTTTAGGTACTGACATTTGATTGGTTCTCAGAACAGTCATTGTGATTGGCTGGGAAGCTTTTATTACAATGCACTTCAGCATTCATGACTAATTGTATTTGTATTTTAGACTAAAGTAAGTGTAACTTTTTTGTAATGCAGATATTTTAATTCTGCTTTTTTTTTATTATTATTAAATTCTACATTAAATTTCCTTGAATTCGATATACGAACATTTGTATTTAAGTGAAAATTAATATATTCTATAAACACACATAAGTTATAAAACATGAAAATTTCAAAAAATGTCCACAATTTTGGCCACCACTGTATATTTAAAAAAAAAATCCTTAATATGATTAAAAATGTTATTTTCATTATAGCATATGTTAATTTTTTTAATTATAACAATGGAAATTCCTTTTTTCACCTGATTACATCATGATATTAAGTGCATGCATCCTTCTTTAGTAAAAAAAACAACCTTTTTTATGAAAAATTTTTATTTTTTGAATTTAAAAAGGGGACAAAAATTTTGAAATTTGGGTTATGCACTCATGTAGCACATCTAATTAAATGTCAATAAAAGCTAAATAAAATGACATAAATGTCATATATCTATGTTAAATAGTTTTTGAGATATAGGTGTTTGAAGTTTTAAAAACATAATAAATTCTGCACGATATTTATATTTTCGAAATTGAATATTTCAAAAACTATTTGCTTAAAAAAAGGTGAATTATGCATTCCCCCCCCCCCACCCTTATTTCTAATAATAGGACAAATGCGCAGAAAATGATCAGTTTCTGAGACATTAAGGTCCAGTTTATTCGCTGATTTGAGACGTAATGATTCAAATCAGTTGAACTAAATATATTACTAGGTGGTACAAGGCTGTAGAAATCAGTTTTTCTCAATTCAGAGTGTTGCGTAGAACGCTGCCTATAACAGAAAAAAACATGAAATTGGACCAACAGATGCTTCAGATCATGCGTCGTGATTTATCTAAAAAATAATACAAAAAGTGTTCTGCGTAAGTTCTTAAGACGAAATTGTAGGAATGGCGTTATAGTCATTCTGAGAGAAAAGCTTTAATAATAAGAAATCTATCTCTCAACTTCGGTGTTATGCATCAGGGAACTTCGAACTCTTGAAGTGGTGCACCTTTCTTTCTTTTATATCGGAGTCACCATTTGCACAGGATTCTTATGCAAACCACTTTTCACAAGATTTACAGCGCTGTCTACATTTTTTTTGTACAATATTTTAAACAGATATTGTCGCATGATTTGAAATTTTATTTGTCAAAATTTTATGTCATTGTGACTTACACAAATCTTACAAAGCCCTGAGTTGAGAACCCCTGTATATTTATTAAAAACAATCTTTAAAAAATGTGATATTATTTGAAAAACATTCTAAATATCGGAGCAATTTGTGAGCGTCAGGCCAGCATTTAAAAATCTGAAATCATTTAAAGCGTATACATATTTAATATTTTATCCATATTACAGAATAGCACCACTTAAGAAATAATAAAATATTTATAAAATGATATTTTCGTATTTTGAAAACTAATTGTAAAACGAAAATAACTTTTACTGTTAACATATCAACCTACTTTCCACTGGGAAACTTGTGAGTCACTAGCAGATTTTTTACCTATCATTCACTGGCTTAGAGCATAACCCCTCAGAACTGTAACATTTCCAACTCGTAAAAAGGAAGTAAGAAATAGAGCTGTGCAAAAATAGAAGTTTCGAAACTTTATTAATTTAAGTACAACGAATATAACTTAACAAAGTTTTTTTTTCTTCAATTACACTTGTTCTTAAAATAAATAAGCAACCAAGACATATTCTGTTTATAGACGATGAAAATTTTGCAGGGTTAACATTTTTTAATACCGAGTTTCCTTATATACTTTTATCCTTGTTTGCCTAGTTTTATTTTTATACGAGCCAAAACAGAAACTTTCTACTGTGTGGAATTCAATAAATGTCACTTCGCGTCTTTTTTCATTTAAGAAGATTGTTAATTTCCATTTTTTGCACCAAAAAAAAAAAAATGAAGTTTAGAAAGGCCAGAACGTGAAGTGAATACAAAGAACATAATCTGTACATTATTATTATTATTATTATTATTACAATGAGTATTTTATAAAGTGAATAGATTCAATAAAGTTCACGGTATGATTGTATATTAAACGAAATAAGGTAATTAACGTACAGTGCGCCCAAAATTCGAACGATAGCTGTAAATTTAGTTGTAATTGATAAAAAAAAGGCAAAACACAGTTTCAATTCGTATAAAGTTTTTAAAAATTATATGCGATTTATTTTGACACATGGAATCATCTCACACAAAAATATGCGCAACTTTAATTTTTCAAATATTGATGCCCACTTTTGGCATTTCATTTCAGTCCCTCGCATCAAATTAGTCCAGAAACATGCATATGTTATGCATTTTTTCTTAAATCATCGTACAGTTAAAAGGGGTGGAAGTTTGAGGATGCTAATGTTAAATCCACGTGACAAACTTTAACACTAATTCTAATGGTGTGAAAAAGCAACTTTTAAAAGATTTCGATTTATGGTTATTTTATTAGTATTTTTTAATATTAAAACAATCACAAACCATTTTTATTACACCGAAGACTTATTTTTTATGCTTATTACCTTTAAAAGTTACAAGTAAAATAAACATAAATCAAAACTTTAAAAGGTGCATTTGACACCGTTAGAAATAAATTTAAGTTGTATCCTAAAAAAAAAAATCATCCGATTTAAATGTTTCTTATATAATGAAAAACATTGAATGGACCCAAACATAATTTAGGTATTTTTGCAGGGGCCGTACTTGTCCTGAAATTTCATGATCAGGAAATTCTTCTGTACCAGTATTTTCTTATAGAAAATCTCTTCTTAAAAAAGGTGAAATTTCGCGTGTTTAACCTAGATTTATTTTTCTATAAAAAAGTTCTGATATTTCTCCTGGAAATTCCCTGAAGCGTACGATCCCCAATTTTTATAATTCAAAAGCATATTTGTAATTATAAAATGGTTTAATAAATTCACATTTAAAAAAAATTAGGAATTGTAACCTACATTAATTTTTACGTAAAAAGAATCAGCGTTAAAGAAAACATGGCTATGTGTTTTTACAGCTCATTCCTATCATTAGTTGTCGAGATAGTGAGAACTTTTTCTTTTCTATGATCTAAGACAGGGCTGTCTAATCTACGGCCCGCGGGTTGCACCGCCCTGTTCTGTAGGGAATACGTCTCGGCAGGGATTCAAAGATTACCTTAAGGTATTGAGATTTTGATACATTATTTTTAAATATATGTGTTTCATAATACATTTACTGAAAATACTGCTTCAAGACGAGCGAGTAATATAAATTTTATTGTTGAAAGAATACATTGAATGCATTTCTAGTCTAACACTGATCAAATAAAACTTTATGACAGCTCATGCCTCAAACTGAGTGCGTTTGCCAGAAAATAATTCCACGTTACAAACTGGAAAGGCTTGTAAAAGATGCAAAGCTATCATTTTTTCGAATCAGTTTAGATCTAATGGGGAATGTATGTTATTTTAGATTAATGCTAATTTGTACATGCCAAGCTGTCCATGAGTATATTTGAAACTTCTGCTTTGAGAACTCGCAAACTACCTCCTGTGAAAATGAAAGTACAGTAAAACCCGTTTAAGAAGTTCCCGTTTAAGAAGTTTATATTTTCGATTCACATTTTTCTCTTATTCTTACAACGCTAAAATAACTCGTTTAAGAAGTTTAGTTCGAAACTCTATCCCGCTTAAAAAGTTTTATTTTTCCATAAACTTTTACTTTCAAAGCGCGTTTATTTTGTCTTTTTGATTATTATTTTATTTTCTGTGCTGGAAATCTCTTTCTTTACATTATTCGCTATTCAAAAAGGTCAATGTTTAGGACTGATAGCAGCTGTAGTCACCTCTATTTCACCTTAAAATCTGTTTAATGTGTTTGATGGAAATGGGATGTGGGTAGAGGATGGGTCCCTCGTCACTGTAACAATAGTGACTGGTAAAGAGAAAAGGGAATTGCTCCGCCCTACCGAGGGGTGGTTCTTTCAGTTCAATAGTTACTTTCTGTTACAACATATTCTCTCCCACCCTCTTCCATGAGTGTAATGTACCAAAGATGCGTTTGGTTTATTCATTTCACAGTTTTTAAGTCAGTGTAAAGTGCATAACATCAAAGCTTTCTCGTTAGAAAATACACGAACAAAAAATTCTGTTTTTTTTTTTCCAACGCGAAAACAACAAGAGTTTAAATTGCAAAGAAGTTGAACGTACCAGTGACTTACTCTGAATGGAATTGTAGCAAAACGAGATCTCATTTTAAACTGTTCTGAAAAACCTCGTAAAATTAAAAAGGTGAAAAGAGAAAAATGTGAAGTTATGGAAGAAAAGTTATTGATTTTGCTCAAACAAGCCAGATCCGCCGATATTCCTATAAGCGAACCTATTCTTAGAGGGAAGCTGAGGAATTACCAAAAAAATGAAGATTGAATTTACTCCTTCAAATGAATGGATTGATAGGATGAAGAAAAGAGCTGGATTGACTTATAATTCTATACAAGGCGAGAGTAAAAATGTCGATCCACAAGAAATCGAAGAGTGGAAGAAAATCTTACGAGATTTGATAACCGGCTAACACCCTAAAGACATTTTCAATATGGATGAGAGTGGACTTTTCTAGAATCTTTTACCGGATAAAACATATGCATATAAAGATGAAAAATGTCACGGAGGTAAAAGAAATAAGGAGCGACTTACAATTTTAAATGGGTGCCAACATGGATGGTTCTGAGAAGTTGCCAATTTTAGTTGTTGGAAAATCGAAGAAATCCAGATGTTTTCAGAATGTGAAATCGCTGTCTTGTGATTATGAAAGCAAAAAGACTGCGTGGATGACAATTACAATTTATGAAGCTTACTTGAAAATATTGAATGATAAAATGAGGAAAGCTAAGAGAAACATCATCATTTTCGTAGACAACTGCGCCGCCCATTCCAAAGACACGAAAAACTTCAGCAACATAAAAGTCCATATTCTACCACCGAACTCAACTTCCGTTTTGCACCCTATGGATCAGGGAGTAATTAAAGTGTTTAAGCAGCATTATAGAAAATGGCTAGTGATATGGATGATTGAAAAACTTGACAATACTGGAGAGTTAAAAAAAGTGAACGTTTTGGAATCAATTCATTTTATTTTATCTGCATGGGAGTTAATAACCCCATCTGTCATTGCTAATTGTTTTCAAAAAGCGGGATTCTTGAATGGAGAATCAACAGAAGAATGTGAATTTGATATTGAGGATGATTGGAAGACTCTTCGAAGAAAGATAGATTTCACTGCATCGTTTGAGGAGTATGTGTCGGTAGATGATGAAGCAGTACCAAGTGAAATGCGTACAGTAGATGATATTTGTGAAATGACAGTATATAAAGAAATGAGTGAAACTGAGGAAGATGTGGAAATTCCTAGTTTTTCGGAAGCTGTAAAAGGAATAGAAACCTTTCGGCGTTTTATCGAAAGTGTCGAATGTGCCTGAAAAAGTTTTCAAAAGCTTAAGACAATTAGACTGTTATCAATTAAAGGTTGCCGAAAAAAAAACAGAAACAAAAAATTATAACTTTTTTTTGCAAAAACATATCAAATGACTCTTAAAGAGAAATTTCATGTCTTGGATTAAATAAAGAGTTTCTAAGGTAATTATGTATTTTTACTTTATTAGCTAATTTTTTAAGTGTGCAAACTAATTTAAATTTCTTAAGAAAACTCAGTTTTATAGAAAGTACTCTTCGTATTATTGTACTAAGATAAAATATATCCTCTTCTAAATATCAATATTTAAACTATTGATTTTTTCGAAAAATGCTAATTTTCCCGTTTAAGAAGTTTTCCCTTTCCATTCCCTTGTGAAATTTCTTAAGCGGGTTTCACTGTACTGAAATTGAAAAAATATTTGGTATATTATTATTTGGCTTGGAAAATGTTTTGCAATACACCGTTCGATACTTATTCAGGGTTTTTAGTTTCCATTTCAAAAACAAATGCAAATGTTTTGCATGCTTAAACTGTATCAACACAATGTACTATGTGATTATCCTATTCTGGCTCTTCCGAACAAAAAAAAAAAAATCATCTCTATTAAAAAACAGGTCAATTATTACAAGATATTTTTGCCTATCAACTATCGTTAATATTAATGCATTGTATGCGGCTCGAGAAAAATTTTGTCTTGTAGAGAATAGGTGCCAACGTCCCACAATTCTTCTATTAAAACGGTTAATTTGGACCAAAGCAAACACGTTTCGGGCCAGAAAATTTATTTAATATTAATTATAAATTATATTTCATTATTTTATATAGAACTTACTTGATTTCTTTTGTTAAAAGTATTTCTGATTCAAAATATGTTTGACTAAGGTCCATTTAATTCAGAATTTAGTGGGATGTTGGCAAGTATAATAAAGGGCGATCTGACGAAACTTTTCTTCTCAAATGCAGCTCAAGGAAACAAAAAAGTTGGACATCCCTTCCTGGCCTTCCCTTCCTTCTGTTATCTTTTGCATTCACAGAAAAAATAAGGGAAAAAATAATCTTAAAAATCACTGGAAAATTTCCATGTATTTTTTTAGAAACATTCAACTTATTTTATATTTACAGTTCTTTAATATTTTTCCCGTTTCTAAATGGATGTCTGCGGTAAGATCTAAATTTTAATTTCCTAAATTTATGGATAAACCCCTAAATACATTTTTTTTATATTTCTATGAAAATTTAAGAAACGGTGGTGCATAAAACTTTATATCTTGCTATACTGCTTTGATCCAAGAAACTCGAATAAAGTACGAAAAGTGAGTCTCACTATTTGAAAATTCAAAGTTGAGGAAATATTTGATATGTCCAGGAATCCTTATTGCAAAATTAAGTCACGTACAATTGAATCTGTGATTATTGAATGAAACAAGAAACTAAGTCCTAGAATTGAAATTTTTTGGAAAATTCAAAAGGAAATGTTTTTAGGCTTATCAAATAACACATTTTAGAATAATTCCTTTTTTGATACTTTCCTGTTGGTGTCCAGGTTTTTTTTCTCAATTAAAAAAAATCTGATGACATATTTACAATATACATACATGTATGTTGCTTTTAAATTTTGGACTCGGTTACAAGGTTTTCACACAAAATATTATCTTCATAAAACCTTGTAAATTTTATTGAAAAAAGAAAATATACATACATAATTTTAAGAAAATATTCATAATAATTAAATGGCATTTTTATTCTTACGATATTTTTATATATATATAAAAAGGAGTTTTTAACGTATAAAGAAAACATTATAATTTTTTAAGTTAAAAAATATCACGATATTTAAGGATAAATTAAGATAAAAGAAAATATTAACTTAAAGATACGTTTTTACATGAAATGTGTTTAAGTATTTTATGTTAATGTGTTTTAGCAACAACTTATAATTTCCTCCCTCCCAAACATGCACAAAACATGAGTTCTTTTCTTCGCGAAAAGGCATTGGAACCCTCTTAAAATTAAGAAATGTTAAAATATGGACTTAGTTCCTTTGAACAATCTTCGCGAAAGGGTCAATGAACATGAAAAGGCATTATTTAGAACCATCTTAAAATGAGAACTGTTAAACTATGGACTTAGTTTTTTCAACAGTCTTCGCGAAAGGGTCAATGAACACGAAAAGGCATTAGAACTATCTTAAAATAAGAAATGTTAAAATATGGACTTTGATCGTATCAACAATCACCGATTCAATTATAAAGAACTTTATAAGAATTAAAACGGTTCTGGTTTTTCATGTTCTTTCAATAATTAAAACTGACAAAATAGCCAGCGTTCAGATTTTATTTTTTATTTATTTATTTTTTTTTTTTTTTGTAGGGGGAGAGGCATTAAAGGGATTATTTAAATAAATAGGTACATGCTTCAAATTTAATAGGACAAATGTAAAAAAAAAGAAACCCTCAGATGTTTCTTTGGTCTTTATTCCATAACTGAATTTGTTTAGCTTTATAAAAAGTATTTTCATTTCTGTAACAACTATTTCTATCAATATCATCGTTGTTAGAAATAAAAAAATTTGGAATGGTACTAGAAAATGTGTATAAGTATTTTCACATTACCATACCCTAAAGTAGGGTTGCACAGCCTGTGGCCCGCGGGCCAAAAATGGCCCGCAATGGGTTAACGTGTGGCCCGCGAGTTTCGTCAATTTATAACTGGAAAAAATTGCAATTTTTGCAAATAGGTTGCTAGAAAAAATCGTGAATTTCGTCAATTGGCCACAGGAATAATTGAAAATTTCGTCAGCCATTTAAGAATCGCGAATTTTGTCGATCAGACGCGGAAAAATCGCAAATTTCGTTGATCGGGCACAGAAAAATCGCGAGTTTGTCGATCGGGCTCTGAAAAATCGTGATTTTCGTTGATCGGGCACGGAAAAATCGCAAATTTTGTCGATCAGGCTCGGAAAAATCACAAATTTCGTCGATCGGGCACGGAAAAATGGTCAATTTTGTTGATAATGCGCGGAAAAATCATGAGGTTCGTCACTTTACCGCGAGAAAAAAACGCGAATTTTGTCAATTTGCCGCAGGAAAAATTGCACATTTCGTAATAATCGCGAATTTTCTTGATCGAGAGTAGAAAAGTCACGAACTTCGTCAATCAAGAGCGGAAAAATCGCGAATTTCGTTGGTCAGGCTCGAAAAAATCACGAATTTTGTCAATTATGTGCCCAAAATTCGCAAATTTTGTTGATCGGGTACGGAAAAATCACGTATTTTGTCGATGATGTGCGGAAAAATTGAAAATTTTGTTGATCGGCAACAGAAAAATCGTGAGTCTCGTCAGTTTATCGGGAGAAAAAAACGCGAATTTTGTCAATTTGCTGCGGGAAATAATTGCAAAGTTAGTTAAAAAATCGACAGAGTCAGTTAAGAATTGTGAATTTCGTTGATCGGACGCGGATCGCGAATTTCGTCGATCAGGGGCGGAAAAATCGCAAATTTCCTCGATCGAGCTCGAAAAAATTGCGAGTTTTGTCGATCGGGCACGATAATATCGCGAATTTCGTTGGCCGAGCTCGAAAAAAATGCGAGTTTTGTCAATCAGACACGGAAAAATCTAAAATGTCGTCTAATTGGCTCGGGAAAATAGCGAATTTCGTCGATCAAGCGCGGAAAAATCGAATTTTGTCGATCGGCTTCAGAAAAATTGCGAATTTTGACAATCAAGCACGGAAAAATCGCAAAGTTTTTGATCGGGCGCGGAAAAATCGCGAATTTTATTGATCAGGCGCAGAAAAATCTCAATTTTCGTCGATTGGCTACTTCTCTCCTCTTCGTTCATAAAGTTCACATTTTTTTTTTTTTTCTGCACTAGCTACTTTCATGCCTATGTTTGTTTTTTAGCACTTACAATAAAACAAAATTTATTCCCTCGAATAAAGTCAAGGAATATTATCACTCCTTGAAAACAATCCTTACTATATCTGTGTTATATATAAAAACGTAATCTGTTGATATAGCTTTGCCAACTGAATTGGATGTATTGACTGGGTAAGGGAATCTAGAGGGGCAAAACTACCCCCCCCCCTGAAACCATGTTTTTTATCTGATTATAGGCCACAGATCACCTGCCCGAAATAGCATTATTTCCGTATTACTAATGTGGCCCTCGACAACTCAGCCATATTTGAAAGTGGCCCTTCTCTAAAAAAGGTTGTGCACCCCTACCCTAAAGGTTTGCTAAAGTGCAAAGATATTTACTGATTTCGCATGTGTTAAATTAGGTGCCTTCGAAAATGAAAACAAAAATCAAAAAACATGTGTGTATGATGAAATAGTTTTTTAAGCCAACTTTTCGAAGCGTTGGCAAGAGCGTAGATGATTACTACTGAAATGGTGTAATCACACAATGGTTATAAATTAACGCAATCAAACCATAAGAGTTTATAGTCGCATAAATAGAAAACAATAGAACACGTGTAAAAAGAAAGAGTAGAAAACTTCATTCAGTGGAAAACCGTTTGCTTGCTCTGCTACAATCTAAAAATTGGTAAGATGCCTGCATTAGAGATACTAAAAATATCTTAGACAAATCAAGACCTTGAACTCGAATCACTTTGAACATTTAATTTGAATTCCTTATCTAATTAGACAACATAACAGAATTCGTAAACTATTTTTAGGTTCAGTTAACTGCATTGCTGTTGGAATGCGTTGAAAATTTCTTTGAAAGCATGAAAACAAACAATGTTAGGTGTTGACTAAGACTGAACCAGCGGGGAAGACCGAGCTACGCCCTGTTAAAATTAGCTTTCTGCTCAACTCGATATAACAATAAATTCTCGCTGTATTATTGCTATAAAGCCTTTCATTTTATAACAGTATTATTTACAGACACAATCAATGTTAAAAATATGTTACTTATTTCTAAATTTTACGTTACTTACATATTTAAAACGAAAGGGCATCCTTCTAAACTACATTTTTAAGTTCGTTGCGCACAATCTTTTGGTAGCAAGACATTTAGAATTTCCGGATTATCCAGCATGCCGGACCTTAGGATGCCGGATTAGAGGACGTTTACTGCCCCTACTGAGTACTTATAACTTACATTTTTTTAATACGCATCTTTCTCTTTCTATTTTCATCGAAATTCCGGATAATCCGATTTTTTTGTAATCCAAACAGGCACCGGTCCTAATAAGTTCGGATTAGCGGAGTTCTACTGTAATTAACAGTTATAAAAATGCATCAAATTCTTCTTCTCTAATGGCAAACAGTTACACTGTATGAAAAAGGGGTGTTTTATGGCTCGCGTATGTTAAAATCGCAGCAGGTACCCAGGTACCCCGGTCATTGGACACAAGGGCAAATTTTGGTCATTGACATAAGGGTTAAAACACAATTAATTTGAAATTTGATTTTCATTTGTAATATTGTATGCGAGGCGAATGTTTCTCAATGGAAAAATTGCCAAGTATTAATTTCAAATGAGTTTTGTTTTTCCTTCAAAAACCAGTATTTAATAATTTTATTTTATCGCTGTTGTTTTATCTATGCCTTAAAAATCCAATCCTGAATTCAAACTAAAATAATTCGCTGGATAGCTTTGTCTTTAATAATGTTCAACTCACGATTATTATCCCATATTTTGCTTTTTGACAAGCGATATGCTTTATCACACCTAAATAAAAATCTCTATTTGCTACCGCTCTTGACAAATTAAATTTTTTTTATTGCATTAAATGTCAATAAATTTTAAATAAAATTATTAAAACAGTTTAATTATATGTGTGTGCGTATGTATCTATGCATATATGTATTTAACACTCGGTCTAAACTACCACTTTTTTCATATTTTTTCAATATTAGACTTTATCTTAATTCTGAAAATGTCTCTTTTCCAGATTTCAGACATTATAATGAAAGGAACTGCTTCTATGTCTCTATTATTTGTCATACATTAATAGGGCAACGACACAAAATCACATTTCTTCTGCAGGCATTAAACCAAGACAACAACCATATTAACTGTATATCTTGATTACGGCATTTTACTTTTAACAAAGAAATTATAAAAAATAAAATTAACAAACTCTTAAATAGGGACTGTGCATTTTATAAGAACTATATATTTTAAACTCTCTGTATCATAATTCTCTTGAAATGAAATCTCTATCCTGCTAAATATATACCTGGTAATACTTTGAAAAATATTCTGATATAGCAGAAACATTTACGAAAATTCAATGAAATTTCATAGATTCACGCGATTTCGAAAATCTTTCTCTTTTTTTTCTTCTGAAACCATTTGGAGTAGTACCAATGAGAAACTTCAGAAGGTAATGGTTTTCCAATATTATCTGGAAAAGAGATAAAAGGATCAGAGATAAAAGGATCTCTTTTCGGAAAAGACGCTCCTGAATTTCGAGAATCGGGCTTCTGATGTTTTTGATTGCTTCTTCCCGTAAATGTTTCTAAGGTAGAGGGAGAAGTTTTCAGAATTATGAGTAACTATGAGATTATATTGCACTTCCGTAAAGGCTTTTTCTAGATCGGGAGACATTTCTGCAGTATTTTTATAATGTACAGTCGTGGGGAAAAAAAGTAAACACCCCTTGCTAACTCTGCAAAAAATTATCGTAGAAAAAATTACTGGCACCACACGATTGCTAATAAAGTCTACTTTTAAATGATGTATGTAAAATGTGCTTAGGGTGCCATCTACATATTAAAACGAACCATAACTTTGTTTTTTTCAATAGTAGTACACAATTCTGGCAGCATAAATGAACTCTACTCCCTTCAATTAGCCTAAAAACAAATTTTTATGCAATTCGTACGATACGTTTCCGGGAATTTAATTCTTTTAAAACGAGCGTATTAAGAGCTGTATCCAAATTGAAATTCGGTACTCGATTGTGAACCGAGAGAGCCCCATTCTTGATCAAGGAATCTTACTCAAGCAGTCATTGAAGACTGCTAGATTACAGGATAGCATAAGACATTTTAAAATATCTAGTCACTTCTGTCATAGATAGCCCTTTAAACCATTATTTTGCCGTTTTGGGGGGTTCCGTACTTAAAAAGTGAAAACGGAACCATTATAAGATCACTCTTGTGTCTGTCTGTCACAGCCATTTTACTCGTAAACTATGGAACGTAGAAAGTTCAAATTAGGGGAAGTAATAAAGATTATTGACCCAAATATATACAGATTTTTAAACATTTACAAATATTTTTTAGGAAAAATGTAGAGGGGCTAATTAAATAACTTGAAAAAAAATCTTTTCTACGTATATCGTGTGGGGTATCGTGTGAAAGCTTTCGTAACGCTGAACTCAAAAATACATTTCTTTTAATTTTAAGTATATATTTTCAGAGATATCGTCTAAAATGTAGCGCAAAAATATGTCCCCCCCCCCATCTATTTACGAAGCTATTGAAACTAAAATTATGAAAAAATTAGAGGAAGTAGGCGTTGATTTAAACCTTACAGGAACATGATAGCGATTACCCTAGGTCACATAGTTTTTGAGAAAAGCGCATTTTTCCGTTACACATAAATTTCGATTTGCTGCCATTCAGCAAATGTGTTGAGGTGCTTTGGAGGTACGTATCGTAGCAAAAGTATAAAAGCACTGTTGAAAATGATTTTTGAAAAAAATCGTCGGTAATCTGACACATGCTGTTTTTGTCCCTTCGGCTTATCTCCAACAAGACAACCAGGATATCCAGTTCAGAGCACACGAAGACAAACGTTTCACAAAGGCAGAAGTAAAAACAGCACTATACACACTGAATGACAAGAAGGCCCCAGGGCCGGACTCAATTGATTTCCGGATACTAAAACATACTTACAAACAACTTCCACACATATTCACGCGCTGGGCTAACCTCTGCTTCGCCATGAGGTACTTTCCTTTAGTACTCATGCAGGGAGAGGTGGTTTACTTTCTGAAGCAAGGCAAGTCTCCTTCCGAACCTAAGTCTTTCAGACCCATCTGCCTTCTTCCCACTCTAGGAAAGCTTCTGGAAAAACTTCTGGTTATCCGGTTAACGCACTTCTTGGAGTCAAACAACCTTCTACACCCCAGACAATTCGGGTCCCGCAAGGGCCATTCATGCGAACTCGCACTTCATGCCATAATGACTGCCTGTACTGAAAGCATAGCCCAGGGCAACGCAACATCACTCGCATCACTAGACATACAAGGCGCATTCGTCAACGTAGAATGGCGAGACATTCTCATACAACTTCAAGCACTCAACTGTCCGGGAAACATAGCTGGTCTCATCAGCTCCTACCTTTCACACAGGAGCGTCCTAATTAATTGGGGCTCTGGCACATCTACCCACCGATTGCAGAAGTGTTGCCCCCAGGGCTCGTGCCTTGGCCCAATCCTCTGGCTGCTGGTAGCAAATGTGCTACTAACAGAACTAAATCTACTAGGATTTGTACTATTTGCCTTCGCCGATGATTTCAGCTTCATTTTCTCTGGTCGTTACAGATGTCATCTGGAGGAACAGTTTTCCGAAGCTCTTCCTATTTTCTGCCGGCTCCTGGATTCACTGCACCTCACACTCTCACCACAAAAGTCACAAGCACTAGTATTCGCCAAACCACACAGATATGATCCTAAACGCCCTTCAGTGATGAGGATTAATAGTGTCTTCATTCAACACGTACATTCCATAAAACTCCTAGGCATAACCATTGACGCAAATCTTAACTGGATCCCACACGTTAACGACCTAAGACTTAAATTGACAGCATATCGTAACAACTCATTAAGACTAACTTCTAAATTAGGGGGGGGGGGGTTGACAACAAAACACTAATGATCTGGTACCTAACAATAATCGAAAGAATAATACTTTACGGGGCCTGTATCTGGGGGGGGGTAAACTATCATCCATAGCAAAACCTAAACTAAGCTCAATACAACGCACTTTTCTCCTACAAATATCAAGGGGCTACCACACAATCTCCACAGATGCACTATATATACTTACAGGTATTCCACCCATCACACTTCAACTAGAATACGAACACGCCAAATCTTCAATCCTACAGCTAAAACGTGACGCAGTAATAGATTCGCTTTTTCCAAATACAACATTACAATACAAAGTCAGGAGCTGGCAGCTTCACCCCGCTGAGGACACCTCACATTTTCAAATAAACACAACACGCAACAGCTACCCACCTGTCCTTAGCACCACACTCTTCACTGATGAATCAGGCACAGAGACCGGCGTGGGCGCAGCCTTCTGCGCCACGGAAGGCACAGTGGTGGTCCATCAGTGGTCTGCAAGGCTAGATAATAATAACTCCGTATTTCAAGTGGGGCTGTTCGCAATACTAAACGAACTAGAGTGGGCGGAATCCCACCCTAGTAATAGTATTATCATTTACAGCGACTGCCTCTCTGGCCTGCAGGCAATACAGGCACACAGGACAAAACATCTTCTAGTACTGCAAATCAAACTAAAACTAAAGAATCTCCTATATCGTATCTCGCTAGGTCACGTCTCGGCTCACAAAGGTATGTTTGGCAATGAACTAGCAGACAACCTAGCGAAGAAGGCCACACAGAAAGAAACAATAGACACACACTTCCCAGTGCACCAGTCATACGTCAAAAGGGTCCTTAGAGCAAGGATACTGACGCGATGGCAGGAACACTGGGATATCTCAGTCAAGGGCAGGCGCACATATAAGCTAAATCCTAAAGTTTCTCTCACACTATATAACTTAACACCCTACACCACCAGCTTCTTAACAGGACATGGCCCTTTTATGGCATATCTGGACCGCATCAAGATAAGATCCACAGCCACTGGCGAATGCGGTAAACTTGGCACTCCAAGTCACCCGTACAACAGTTATACCCTCACGCAACGCCGGCACTTGAGGCGTCCAGACATACTGCCAGTCAATTGGCTCCAAAACGTCCTTTCACGCACCCTCCTTCCCAACAAATTAAAACACATTCACAATTTCCTTACTTACCTAACAAACTTAACGTAAGTCCTGGTTCTGCTTATCCAGTCTCACTGCCACCACATCAAGCTTCAAACAGCACCAGAATCCAGTCCTCTTTATAGGCTCCAGTAAATTCTCCTATCCATCAAGTGTGTGGCCTCCTACGAACGCAAGAGCCTCTGCTAGTGCTTCCCACCATTTCATCAAGAGATACATCTCCAATGGACGCTTGAGTATTTGCTCGCGCCATCTTACTTGTGCCCCGCAAATCTATACATCTCCAATAGACGCTTGAGTATTTGCTCGCGCCATCTTACTTGTGCTACGGGAATCATTCTTTTCCCTTCCTGCCGCCCCTTGTCGCGAGAGGGGTTCGTCCCCTGGCGGCCAGGAGCAGTGATGTATTTTTTTTTTATCTTAGATGTTCTTATAATCCCGCCCTCTATCGCGAGTAGGCGTTTTCCTGGCGGGAAAGCATCCGTCTTTCTTTGTAAACTCAGTTTGTTCTTTCAAATAAATTCTGGGTTCTGCGGTCGATAGTGCGTGGCCGCCCTTGCCGGGTGTGCGTCGCCCCTTGCGCGTTTTGTGTATGTCCCTCTGCATACGGCCAGACAAGACTGGACTCACTCAACGTATCGGGGAACATACAGGGAGAGACGTTAAGCTCCAAGGGGCAGGCCTAGCCGGCCCTGAGCAGTCTTTCTCTTAGGCTGCCTAACCCGTAAAGACACGGACGATTTGGACTTATATAATGAAGGGGTGGCGTACTCTATGTACCACCGGCTTTTAAAGCCTAGATAACAACTTTTAATGATACATTTGTGTAATACAATGTCCAGTATCAGTATAAAAGCAATAAACGTCAAATTGTTAAAAGCAGACTGGTTTAATTAGAATTAATCACATGCATACTATGGGATTCGCGACTAGTTTGCATTGAGTAGATCCCTCAATACGCTTCCCGTATCTTTAAACGTTAATTAAGAACCTATCTGGAAAAACGTGACACGGACCAAGGCGGTGTTGCTACTTTGAAAACTCCTTTCGAAGCGCACTTAAAAAAATGCCAAGTCTAAACTTTGAACAAGGGTTCTGTTTTAGATACATTATAAAAAGAAAAGAATATTACGACTCTGAATTTAGTTTTATGTAATGCCAAATGAAGTTTCAATATGCACTACTTTTATTGTCAGTGCCGAATTAAGTTCATCATAAACAGATTAGAATAAGATTTAAATAAGAGTTATACAGAATAGAAATATTTGATATCATTTTGGCTTCATATCTCTTTGAACTTTTACGGTATATCCAGTCATACTTTTCTAGTATATATACAGCTATACTAAACCCTACGTTTTATAGTTTTTTACATAGTCTTATTTTTCTTTTAGCAACGATTTTTTTTTAATAATACAGTTAATAATTCATATATTTATTGTACGGAACCCTCTGAGCGAGAGTAATACTCGTACTTGACCGTTCATTTAAGCATAATTTGAAAACTACTTGGAAGAAAAATGTGAAATTTCGGATTTCCATAAAACAGGATATAATAAATCTAAATCCATCAAAAAATTTGTAGGTTGATTATTATAATTTTTTTTCGAATATTAATTTCATAATTCATAATTCATATCATAAAATTATAAAAAAATGCAAATTCAACGTTATGTTTGGTTATTTTAGTATTATTACTACACAAAAAATTAGCACATTAGGAGTATAATTTCAGGAGATATTAATGAAAATAGGAAAAATGTAATGTAGCATTAGAAGCACTAAATTTTGAATGTTTATAATTCAAAAACTTATCATTCAAATGACTTAAAATTTGGTGACTAAGCATAGTTTGAACCGAAGATTTGGAATATCTTGTTAAAATTGGGTATTGGCATTGAAAAAAATAAAGTTCGGGTTCGTTTTAATATGTAGATGGCCCCTAAGAAAATTCTATATACACCATTTAAAAGTAGACTTTATTTCCAATCGTTCGGTACCAGTAACTTTCTTCTACGAGAATTTCTTGAGGAGTTTGTAAGGGGTGTTTACTTTTTTTTCCACGACTGTACACGGTTGTTTAATAAGGCATTTTATTATTTTAACTTTCACGTTAAATCGCTGATCTGACGTGTATGAACTTCGTATTTTCAAGAATAAAATGAAATGTTTATCCCTCTATCAAGGCCTCAATCTTAGCAATAAAACAACTGAAAAATGTATTGTTTAATTCATCAGTACAGAAACAGATTTTAAACTTATTTTTCATATTTCATATATAGAAAATGATAATAACGGGACGACTAGAATTAAAAGAAATACATTTTGAAATTTAGACTCTTCAGTTTCTGGAAAGCTTTTTTAAAGCGTAACTCACTAATGATTTTCTTAGAATAGAACAGGAGTAATGAACAGAAAGACTGAAGAGTTCAAGTTCTAAATCTCTCATGGGAACAATTGCATTAAAAATACCTCTGAGATTATAATTTTTCTTCTAAGAGCAGAAACAAAAATATATATATATATATATATATATATATTTTGTCAGAACTTATTAGGGCCAAAAAAAATATCATAGTAATAGCAAAGCACAGTAAAGTACTTTACGGGAATTTTTTTTATGAAACATTTCCAAACTGTGTGAATAATATGCTGCTATCAAAAATTTTTTGAAGTCTGAGTTTTCGGATTATTATAGAATTTGAACATTTTGAAATAAAGCAAATTAAAAAAAAAAAATTGTGTTCATTTCATTTCATTTCATCTGCACGGCGGTTGAAGACGAAATTTCTTACTATTTTGATATTTATTGTGACCTCGATAAAGTACAGAAATTAAAATAATATTGCTCTTCTGGTGATAATTGAAAGAATAAAAGCCATAGAAATCGGCAAGTATTTACTGGAACGTGTATAAATTTCAGAAAATGTTTTTTGTATGCAATTAGCAAAAAAATATATATATATATAATTTCTTTTATCGAGGTTTTTGAAATATAAAAATTATTTCTAAACGAGTTCAATTGATATATTACAAGAACATATATCAAACGTTGACAAATAGAGTGAGGTGGATCAATACTGAGAATTTTGTGAATTTTGCTTTTGAAAACAGAAGATAACTTTTATTAATTTCGGTTTGTACTAACCTATTTAGTAAGCAAACTTTAATTTTGTGTAACTTTATTTTAGAAAAAATTAAATACATTAATTTTTCGAAAATATAATAATACTTATGATTTCAAATGCGTTATCCAAATTTACAGTGCATCTTAAAGCTGCCTGTCGTTTTGGAAATATTTTTTTATTTCCTTTAAAGATAAAAAAGTCCTTCCGGCCAGTGCCGGGAGGAAGAGGTAGCTTTTATATTCCTTATTTTTAAAAAGCCAGCTTATATTATTCGAACGCACAAAGCTCAATTTAGTGGAAACCGATTATAGGAGATTCAATACTAATTTTTATTAATACTAAATCATTATGAATGAGAATTTAGCGAAATTAGTCAGCTTTATCCAAGCTGCTTTTATTTAAAATAACTTATATTTGGTTGCCAAATTCGGCGATACATTGAAGTGCCTGCCATTTTAAGACAACAAGGTGGATGAGGCTAACCAGTGAACTTGGTCGAGACCTTAGTAATTCCTGTGCACATGCTCACTCACATCGGAATCGTTTGATATATACGAGGGCTGTCGCAGGCAAAAAATCAGTTTTTTAAAAATGTCACCGGCATTAGAAATTCAAACTGCTATATCTGAGCCATTTTTTAAGATAAATTCAAAACAAAAAATGCGCTGGAATCCTTATATCAAGGTCAAATACTTAAGAAAGAAATTTTTTCAATTTCTAATTTTTTTTTGCACCTTACTTTAAATATTTTTTTTTAATTTACTGGCCGCCATTTTGAAACAAAATGGCTGATAAAGCTGTCCAGCGAACTTGGGCAAGACATTGCTATATACTATCCACATGTCTTCTTACATCGAAATAGGTTAATAAATACACGTGTTATCGCGTGACGAATATCAGATCGTTTCAAAATGTCAGCCATGCTAGAAATTCAAAGTGCTATAATTTAACCATTTTTTAAGATATAGACGAAACAAAAACTGCTGCGGAATCTTTGTATCAAGGTCACACACATAAAAAAAAATCTTTTTCATTTTCCAATTTTTTGATACTTCATTTTAAATTTTAAGTTTTAAATTGTTTTTTAATGGCAGCCCTTTTCAAACAAGATGGCGAATGAAGCTGGCCAACGAACTCGATACAGACATTGGTATGTACTATGTACACACCAAGTTACATCCAAATCGGTTCATAAATACGACTGCTATTGCGTGACAAAAATCAGGTCGATTCAAAATGTCAGCCACAATAGAAATTCAAAATGCTATAACTCAGCCATTTTTCTAGATATAGACGAAACAAAATCTGTTCCAGAATCTTTGTATTAAGGTCAAACACATACAAAAAAAAATCTTTTTCATTTTCCAATTTTTTGATACCTCATTTTAAATTTTAAATTTTAAATTTTATTTATTTTTTTAATGACAGCCCTTTTGAAACAAGATGGCGAATGAAGCTGGCCAACGAACTCGGTCGAGACATTGGTATGCACTATGTATACACGAAATTTCATCCAAATCGGTTCATAAATACGCCTGTTATCGCGTGACAAAAATCAGGTCATTTCAAAATGTCAGCCAAGCTAGAAATTCAAAGTGCTATAACGCAGCCATTTTTTAAGATATAAACGAAACAAAAACTGCTCCGGAATCTTTGTATCAAGGTCAAACACATAAGAAAAAAATATTTTTTTATTTTCAATTTTTTGGTACCACATTTCAAAATTTAAATTTTTTTTAAATTTTTAAATGGCCGCCATTTTTAAACAAGATGGTGGATGAAGCTGGCCAACGAACTCGGTCGAGACATTGGTACGCACTATGTATACACGAAATTTCATCCAAATCGGTTAATAAATACGAGAGTTACAGTGTGACAAAGATCAGATATATATATATATATATATATATATATATATATATATATATATATACGGATATACAGGGTGGTCATAAAAAAACTTTGCCGATATATGGAACTCTAGCGGCCGTTCCGTTTAACCGATCGAGATGAGCTTTAAGATATAGTTATTCAGGGGTATGAGCTCGAGATTCTGCGAACGGCAACAAATTGGCGCTCACGGTTACGGTTATAGGTACAGAAACTCGAAATTTTCGAATGGCAACGCCCATTTTTTTTTCGTCGCAAAATGCTCAGCGTATGCGAAAACCCTAAATAGCGCTGGAATGGTACGTGTATCGCAATAAACGGACGCGTTATGCATGCACAAAAAACAGCTCAGCGAACGGCCAAAAACAACACGATCGGGCCGCACGGAGGAAATTTGCATATGATAGAGGTAAGAATCCGTTTTCTACGCTGATTATCTGTCGAACGGCGTTCTGTGATTGGTGTCTTGCCCTTGTCATATGCAAATTTCCTCCGTGCGCCCCGATCGTGTTGTTTTTGTCCGTTCGTTGAGCTGTTTATTGTGCGTGCATAACGCGTCCGTTTATTGCGATACACGTACCGTTCCAGCGCTATTTAGGGTTTTCGCATACGCTGAGCATTTTGCGATGAAAAAAATTCTGTGTTGCCATTCGAAAATTTCGAGTTTCTGTACCTATAACCGTAACCGTGAGCGCCAATTTGTTGCCGTTCACAGAATCTCGAGCTCATACCCCTGAATAACTATATCTGAAAGCTCATCTCGATCGGTTAAACGGAACGGCCGCAAGAGTTCCATACATCGGCAAAGTTTTTTTATGACCACCCTGTATATATATATATATATATATATATATATATATATATATCAACTTTTAAACGGAGGGTGGTTTCGGGGTCTGGGGGTCATGATCGATGAAAATATACCAAAATTTTTTGAAATCGCTTTCCTCCGAACGGCTGCAATAGGTAGCTTTTTGTAATGAAAGCTACCTAATTGTCAGTGAAAGGCTAAGTTTTGAATAATCGCTTTGTTATTACAAATTACTATATTACAAAAGAGAAAAAAAAACCTGAAAGAAAGAGAACATTTAATGATATTCTGAATAGGTATGGCCAGTTATAATTTTTTATTACCAGTTTTTTAGTTATAAAATATCGCAGATACTCTGAAAAAATATTAATAAACAATTAATTTTGAGATAAAAGATTTATGTATTTAAAAAAAAACAAAAGTTTGAAACACGTAATTTTTAAATTAGTTTCATTTTTAATGTCGAAAAACGAATTATGCTTTAACTTTTCCATGCTACATTTAGATATATTGGATTTTATTTAATAACACATGAATAGATCAATTCCAATAGATTAATAAACTACTTACACGCCACACCATATGCAACATGAAATTTTCCCTTAATGAAAATCACGTTTCACTTTCATCTTAATCAGCACAATTATTAAACCTTTTTCGATTAGCATGACCTTTACAATAAATAAACTGAATCCCCGAAAACAAGTGCTTTGCTGTGCTAGGGGAGGTAGGGGTAATTAGGATCCCTTTTTGACAATTTGAACTTTGACAAATAATTGCCAGAGAACGAAGTGTACTACATACATGGATGCAAGCGCTGCGCCACAAATGGCTGATTTTCACCACTACATTTCAATAGTATTCTTCGCCTTATTAAATATCAGAAATTCTGTCATTAAACATGCTGAGTAATTCTATACAAATTTAGTGGTAGCAATCAGCCATTTGTGGCGCAGCGCTTGCATCCTGACTATATACTAATGTTATGTATAATTTTACTCAGTAAATAATTGTATCTTGAAATGTGTAAAGAATTATTTTCAATGTACCATATGTTACCTGGTACACATGTCTTTTTTCAAAAAAATGCCTCTTTGATCCCATGAAATGGGGTAATTCGATGTTAGTGACATTTTCGTGATCATTTCCGTGATCATTTTCGTGACATTTTCGTGTCAGTGATATTTTCTCTCATGCCTTACAAGTTACACAATCATGAGTAAATGGGATTAAAAAATATCGGTATGGGCTTTACAGCAAGATATGTTTGGCTTTATACAACTACAGATTTTCTCAGAGATACAGTATTGGAAAGACAAGCATGCTGGAAAAAAAATTTTAATGGATTTTCAATATTCATATATTTTACACTCTGCCTATAAAACAAAATGAAATTTAAAATTTTCTATTGGACATTAACAGCCTTGCTGTATTAATAAAGAACTAGTTTTAAAGTTATATATATATACATTAAATAACCATTACCGACCATGCGCGGCAGCGCAATGCTTATTTATTTCCAATGTCACTTTTCAATGTTAATTTAACATAGAAAAGCCTATGGAGCTCATAACTTTTTGACTTTTTCTTCCCACATTTTTGTCCCTGATGCCACAATTATTTTATTCTTTATAATTTTAATGATATTGTAAATTCAAACTACGAAAATATTTGCCTGACGTCAGGGTCAAAACGGATGATAAAATGGCTTTGCACATGGGTGAATTATAATGCAGAGAGTAACATAGAGTGCAGAGAGTATATTATTCAAATATTTTTCTTAATAATTCCAAATTTCGCTTTTTACATTGAGATTAAACTGACATTTTTTTCTATTGTTGCAAAAAATTCAAAAACCGTAATAATAATTTATCTACAGTAATTAATTTTCAGTTAAATTATTTCCACGTGAAAAATGAAATTTGAAATAATTTTTTTACGAATTAAAAAGAAGATGGCTATGGCGTCATACAGTAAATAAAACTGATATTTTCAAACATTTGTTAGTAATACAAGCAGCATTAATAAGAGTAAATACAGAAAGCAGATGACTATGATGTCAAAAAATTGCAACATATTTCACTGCTACTGATTTTTAAGCATGAATATCAATTACATACAAATGTGCCCACTCGATTTAAAAGGTGATAACTTTGTGATTCATTTATGTTTTCCTTTTATTTATTTGTTGATGAAGTTTTAATTTCGTTAAGGAATACTAGCCGAAAGGAAATACTGAACTATTTATATTGTTTTAAGACTGTATAAAAATTGAAATCGTCGGATGCTTAGAAAATAATAAATTTGCAAATAACCAAAATTTATTTTACAGGTTTCATCATCAATATGATGTCAACATTACACACGGGCATGTAATATATATATTGTTCATATGCAATTTCTTTTTTGTGGTATTAAGAAAAAATATAATCTATATATATATCAAACAAATAAAAAATATATTACAGTTCATAAGACATACAAGCAAAAATTACATAAATACATTTAATATAATTAAAAAGCAAACGTTTTGAGCTAAATTTTAGCCCCTCATCAGTGGAATAGATAACATTCAAATGACCAGAAAACTACATATCATGTTTACAGTTAAAAATTATTAGCAGTTAAAATTAATAAAGCATAAAAAAATCAAAGCAATGCTGTGTATTCAGGTGGAAGTGCACATGATTCATTAATCGGCGAAATTTCCTTACGAGTGAACACACCTTCCAGAAAACTCTACTTTTAACATTATTGCAACCGGATCTGATAACTGTCATATTTGCAAATATGCTCCAAATGTTTGCTTTTTAATTGTATTAAATGCATTTATGTAATTTTTGCTTGTATGTCTGATGAATTGTAATATATTTTTTATTTTTAAATCGTATATCAAAAGTTAAACAATGATTATATATATGTGTGTGTGTGTGTGTGTGTGTGTGTAATAATAAAAATTTTCGCCCTTTTATCTTAGTAAAGCTATTCCAAATTCTTAACATTTATTCTTTTTTACCTATCTTCAATAATAACTTAATATCTTTTGTCTTTTATTTCATGCATTTAAACCTGCGTATTCTTTTCTAAATCTAAAAACTTTAATCCATTCGCCTCATCTCATAAAACCCATTAAATTACATTTTTTCCTTTTATTCTAAAAATAAATTCTTTATCTTTCGAATGTTTTTTAATAGAATTGTTCGATGATGTTCTTTTTTCCCACAATTTCTTGCAAATCCCGCCAACCATTGTTTGCGCAATAATTCTGACGCCGAAGCCATATAGATCGCATCGTCCTCACGCGTGCCTTTCCCCCTTCCCCCTGGAGCTACTCCTATCGTATTCTGCTCTTATCGCGTCCTTCCGGCTACTTGTACCGGATTTGTCATTTATCGTGTATTGTATTCATACGCATGCAGTTTTCGCAAGTATATAACCCGTTGCATGGGCCAGGAGAGGTGGAATTTTACGATTATTGAGTTGCTTAATTAAACCACGCCACCTGGAGTGTTTTTTTTCTGAATCTTCATCATTTGTTCTAATACATAACATCTAGTGGTACATTTTACTACGTAGCAACTGCCCGCACATGGATCACCTATAACTAGTGGAATTTGGTGCATTATATGGTCGATTAATAAACGTTTTGATGCATCTATAGGGTTCGATTATTATGCTTCGGAAAACATTCCAATGGATGACAGCCTGACCTTCCACTCTTCCATCACGATTGTACGACTGCAAAAAACCATGATTTCTTCATTGAGTACATAATGTGGGTATGCTGGTGCTTGAGATCTACATGTTTATATGATACGAGTGAAATCGTATCATAAGCCGTACAGGATTTTACGTTCGTGTGGAAATTTAATAATAATTGGAGCCGATGACGTTCTCAGAATAAAACCAAAGAAAATCTGAGTGAATTGAATTACGCAGTGTAATGTTCGGCGATTATTAATAATTAATATTATATATTAATTATATTAAATAATTATTGATATTAAATAATTATTAAATAATTATTGATATTAAATAATTCTCAAAATCATGTAACTTTCCAGCATAATAACCAGGCTCCTAGACATTGGGTTCGGCCAAACCAGAATTTTCAAAGAACAAATTCTAATTTTCAGCCACAAAACCCTCTTAATGCTCACAATTCCAGATTTGTTAGCCCTAGATTGCCTACTACTCATTTTCAAAATAAGTATCCTAATCGACCATGCCAAATGTGTATGAATAGGGGTATACAGGATGCTTTCCACTGGGAGAGGACTTGTATTTTTAATGTTGAACCTATGCAATCTTATGTTCCTCCTCCTAGTCAACAACAACAACCTAGTCATAATATTTGACATTTAATTATTCATGGATATGCCAATAACAAGGATTTACCTTGTGTAATCGACTCTGGTTCTACAATATCAATTTTACCTTTTAAGTTTGTTAAGTTGTTAAATGCTAAAGTTATAAATATTCCACCTATTATTATTGGCCAAGCCAAAGAAACTGTCAAAATTAATCAGTCTTGTAATTTGTTGTTTAAAATAGGTAATGTGTAAAAATGTATTACATTTCTGTTATGTAAAACTGATTTAAATTATGCTATACTAGGATTGCCAGCCTGTTCTAAGTTTAACTTGATAATAGATTGTAACAAATGTGAAGTATTGCAGGGAAATCTTGTATTAAATCGATCTCAAAGCATATTCAATGATAATTTAAGGTTACTACATTGTAATGTCAATGAAAACTACCAGAGTGTGCGACCCGATTATGAAAGTGTCATAGCTCCTCAATCCTTAGATCAAATTAATCCTAATGATTCTAAATTACTTGGGGAGGTAAATGCTATAAATATAAAACATTAAGGGATAATATAAGGGATTATTTAGACATTTTTTTCAAAAATAAATATGATGTTGCAAAAATTAATATTGAGCCGCAGCGCGTTTTTCTTAATTCTGACCTACCTATATCTATGAGGCCTTATCGCACTTCTGCAGTGGATGAAAAAGAAATTTCAGACCAAGTTCAATCTTTATTAGCTGCTGGTTTAATTAAAGAGAGTTATATTCCTTATTCTGCCCCTGTTACTTTAGTTATGAAACGCGATGAAGGTAAAAGAAACTAGAATGTGTGTAGATTACCGTAAATTAAATGCAATAATGAAAAATGATGCTGAACCTCTACCACGTATAGATGGAATTCTTCATAAATTAAGTCGTGCTCAGTATTTTTACACTTTGGACTTAGCCTCTGGCTACTGGCACATCCCCATTCACCCAGCAGATACTGAAAAATTGGCTTTTGCTACCAATTTTGGACTTTTTGAGTGGAATGTTCTTCCATTCGGTGTCAAAGTTGGTCCCCCAATTTTCAATAGAACTCTTAGAAGAATTCTCACTAAACATAAAATTAATTTTGCTTGTTATTATTTTGATGACATAATTGTTTTTTCCTCCTCAGAAGAACACCTGCAACATCTAAACCAAATATTTGAATTATGTAGACTTGAAAATATTAAACTTAAATTATCTAAATGCAATTTTGTTCAGAATAAAATTAATTTCTTAGGATATGAAATCAAAAACGGTACCTTAACTCCTGCTAATCCTAATATTGATGTCATAAAAAATTTAAATCCTCCTTCTAATGTAAAAGAACTTCAAAGATTTTTGGGATCCATTAATCTTTACCATAAATTTATTGATAAGTATGCAAAAATCAGACATCCCCTAAATAAATTACTTATGAAAAATACTATATGGGAATGGAACTCAATTGCCAAGATTCTTTTAAAAATTAAAGGATGCCTTAATTATTAAACCTGTCTTAAGAATTTATGACCCTGCATTACCCCTGCATATGTTTGTTGATGCCTCACAGGTGGCAGTAGGTGCAGTGCTTAAACAACCAGATACTAATGGGTTTTTACATCCAATTGCTTACTATTCTAGAGGATTGAGAAGTTATGAACAGAATTATTTTATAACTGAACTAGAGTGTCTTGCCATCATTGACACATTAGACAAATTTTATCACTACTTCCATGGTGTAAAATTTACCATTCACACGGATCATGCATCTCTTGTTTGGCTAAAAAATGTCAAGCATTTGAGAGGTAGATTATTTAGGTGGTCGTTGAAGTTAAGCATGTTTGATTACAATATAGTGTACGAAAAGGGATCCACAAATGTCGAAGCTGACATGTTGTCAAGAAACCGTTTCGCACTTTTTCCAACCGTTAACTTTTCTTCTCGATGTACAGGAAATTAAAGAGATGCAGGAGAAAGACAATGTCTGTGATAAAAACTATCTAAATGAAAATGGAATTATAATTGTTAGAAAGAAAGGATTTAGGAAAATAGTAGTTCCCATGTCCTTAAGAAGGAAGTTGCTTGGTATTGCTCATGAGACATTTGGCCATCCTGGTATCCAAATAATGTTAAAGTTAATCTCCCCTAATTATTATTGGCCTGATATGACCCAAGATATAACTATATTTGTAAAGCATTGCGATATTTGTGAGAAAAAATAAAAGCCTAGACAGAAACAATTTGGCTTGTTACAAGCTATGCCTACCACAGATCAACCTTTTGAATGTCTTTTTGTTGATACTGTGGGAGGATTCAACTACTATAATTCAACTAAAAAATATCTTCATATAGTCATCGATCATGTAACCCGATATCTGTGGGCATTTCCCTCAAAGAGTGTCACTACTGAAACCTATACGAATTGTTTAAAACAAATTTTTAATATTCAAAGTCCACAACAATTATTCTGTTTTAATCAAATTTCTAATGTTCGGACCCCTCAAAAAACCTTAAGCGATAGGAATGCCGCCTTTACTTCTTCCAGGTTCAAAATTTTTTTGAGGAACCATAATAGTAAGCAGCGTTTAACCTCATCTCACCATCCACAATCGAATGGTAAATGTGAGAGAGCCAATCAAACGATAGTAACTAGACTAAAATGTAAGGTTAACTCTTCTACCTCTAAAATTCCTTGGACTAAACTTCTTGCGGAAGTCGTAAATGAATACAATAATACCCCATTCAATAACTAAATTTCCTCCTGCTTAATAACTATTTGGCCAATTACCCTATGATTCCCCCCTTCAACAAACTTATTACCTCCCTGTTAAGGAAGCCCTTAAAATTGCAAAACCGCGAACTGATGAATTCTATTTAAAAAATAAGAAATACTATGATCAAAATTATGTTGAGCCAAAATTTGAAGTAGGTGATCTTGTTATTTATGAAGAGTTTCATTATCCAAATACTAGAAAGCTTTCCCAAGTATTTTCAGGACCTTACCAAATCCTTAAAAAAATATCAGATGTAAATTTTGAAATTGATAAGAAAACTCCATTTAAAGACACCGAAATTATTCATGTTTCAAAATTGCTCTTATATCACCCTCCTAATAATTTAAAATTATCGCACGAGCAATTATCACAGCAACAGCAGCAGACTCAAGTTAAAACACTAACTTAATCTTAACTTCCTATAATTTAAATTTTTGTAATTAATTCTCAAATTAAAGCTTAAAGTAAAATTATGTATTTTCAGCATTACGGATGAGTTTTAGGGAGACGTCTCAAGAATTTATTTGATAGAAATTCTCGATGGATTAATTCGTTTATATGGGATAAATTAGTTATTTTTATTAAGAGTTTCTAAATAATGTTGAAACTAACTTAAAAAATGTTTAAAACTATAATTGTAGATAGAAAATCCTTTTAATACTATGAAGACTTAAAAAACAAAAAAGAATTTAAAAAATCAATCAATCAATCAATAAATAAAAACACATCTAATATTCATAAAAGGAGCTAGCTTAAATTATCTGAAATAAAATGATTTTCCTTTTTCATTCAGTAACTGTGTTTCTTGTTCGATCGAAAGCAAGAAATTGCGCAATACGTTGATGTCCTGATAGTTCTTTCACAAACATTTTGTACTTTTTATTTATTTTATTATCTTCTTTCATATTTAACATTTCAGCATAAATTCATGCCTCATTTGTCATATAGGTGACATATTAAGTATATGCTCGAAAAATTATGTTAAGATGATTTGTTTGGTATTTTTTAAATTTATAGATTGTTGATTTTGAATTAATTGTTGATAATTATTATTACTTATAATATTATTACGTGATATTTAGTGGAAATTTAGAATAAAAAATACTATAGATTATTGTGATAAATGCAATACATCAAAAATTGACCTTGAACATTATTTGAGTTAACTCATAGCATAAAGTTATGATACAGCATAGAGTTTTCTAGACCCACTTAAGGCGATATGAGTATAACTATGACTAGGTAATTGAAATATAATTGCTTTAGCTAACAGATCTGTAGCTAAATCCTACAAACATAACATGACAAAAGAAAAAAAAAGAGAGAGAGAGAGAGAAGGAATAAAAATGTAGATTATAGAGATTAATTTAAAAAAATTTATTAAATGATAACTAGTAACAACTATTAGATGTAAATTTCCAACTGGGCGAAAAATGTCCGGACCAGGATTCGAACCCGGGACCTCCTGGCTGAAGCCACCAGTGCTCTGCCATCTGAGCTATCCTGGACGATTCTGGTCGAACTTTTTTCACCCAGCTAACCTTGATGATTACAGCATCTGGTCTGAAACCTGGTTCAGCTCAACAGAATAAATCTCAGGTAATGGAACTTCAGAAATCGCTGGATACGAAATTACACTAGATTAATATTAACACAATTATTCTAATTGGTAAACAAATCATATTAGATGTAAATTTCCAACTCGGCTAAAAATGTCCGGACAAGAATTCGAACCCGCGACCTCCTGGATGAAGCCGCCAGTGCTCTGCCATCTGAGCTATCCCGGACGATTCTGGTCGAACTTTTTTCACCCAGCTAACCTTGATGATTACAGCATCTGGTCTGAAACCTGGTTCAGCTCAACAGAATAAATCTCAGGTAATGGAACTCCAGAAATCGCTGGATACGAAATTACACTAGATTAATATTAACACAATTATTCTAATTGGTAAATAAATCATATTAGATGCAAATTTCCAACTGGACGAAAAATGTCCGGACCAGGATTCGAACCCGGACCTCCTGGCTAAAGCCGCCAGTGCTCTGCCATCTGAGCTATCCCGGACGATTCTGGTCGAACTTTTTTCACCCAGCTAACCTTGATGATTACAGCATCTGGTCTGAAACCTGGTTCAGCTCAACAGAATAAATCTCAGGTAATGGAACTCCAGAAATCGCTGGATACGAAATTACACTAGATTAATATTAACACAATTATTCTAATTGGTAAACAAATCATATTAGATGTAAATTTCCAACTGGACGAAAAATTCGAAGATTTCGAGGCGAAGATTTCGTATCCAGCGATTTCTGGAGTTCCATTACCTGAGATTTATTCTGTTGAGCTGAACCAGGTTTCAGATCAGATGCTGTAATCATCAAGGTTAGCTGTGTGAAAAAAGTTCGACCAGAATCGTCCGGGATAGCTCAGATGGCAGAGCACTGGCGGCTTCAGCCAGGAGGTCCCGGGTTCGAATCCTGGTCCGGACATTTTTCGCCCAGTTGAAATTTACATCTAATATGATTTGTTTACCAACTAGAATAATTGTGTTAATATTAATCTAGTGTAATTTCGTATCCAGCGATTTCTGGAGTTCCATTACCCGAGATTTATTCTGTTGAGCTGAACCAGGTTTCAGACCAGATACTGTAATCATCAAGGTTAACTGGGTGAAAAAATTTCGACCAAAATCGTCCGGGATAGCTCAGATGACAGAGCACTGGCGGCTTCAGCCAGGAGGTCCCGGGTTCGAATCCTGGTCCGGACATTTTTCGCCCAGTTGGAAATTTACATCTAATATGATTTGTTTACCAATTAGAATAATTGTGTTAATATTAATCTAGTAACTACTAGTTTAAGAGTCACAATTTTGAATTTCAGAACTTTTCAGAGTTTTAGAAATCTTATGATGACCATATGGTAAATAATACAATAACAACAGTACTGTATGACATTAGATATATCATATAGTCATATTAGATATATCATATCAAAGATTTTTCTGGCATTTCAGACAGAGATGTCATAGCATTAAAGGTCATACAATAAAGTATGCTGTAAATAGGTTTGCTTAAATAATTGTTTTGTATTTTTATTGTTATTATTATTGTTAAATTTGATATTATTAATATTTTTATTATTATTGTGATATATTTAATTTATTTATATAAACTGAAAGGTAACTGAAAGGACTTTTAGAGATTGAGTTGCTAGTAGGGATAAGTTTTTAGATGAACATTACACTTTTTAATCCCAATTTGAAATTTACATTTGGGGACATTTGTCAGAAGTAATTTCACTAGCGTACTCATATTGTAATAGCTCGATTCAACTCCTTCCTCATAGTGAGGTAGGCAGTAAAAACTTTATTACTGAACTATTATGAACGAACTACAGTCCGTGATCTAATGCTTGCTCGTGAATACGAGCCATGAATGTTCCATAAAAACCAGGGCTGCAGAGTCGGAGTCGGTGTGATTTTTCGGTAAAAAGAGTCGGAGTCGGAGTAGCTAAAAATATGCCGACTCCGACTCCAAACTTTTTATTGAACAATTTGAAGTGAAATAAAAAATAAAACCAATTATGCTTAGTTTTAAATTTTATGAACTGAATTATTATTTTATTTTTCAACTCTATACTTTAATAAATATTTAGTTATTTTTCAGTTTATTGACACGTTAACAAGGCAAAAAAGCAGATGTGATATTTTTCCTACATCAGTCATTAAATTGATTCATTTACTTACTTCTTCAGCTCATCGACGACACTATTGTACAATAATTAAATTAAAGTGAGTTTTGAAAGTTTTTTGGTGTTCTTTTTTGTTTTTTTTATTGCTTTTTGTAAATTAAGTTCAACGCAACCCGAAACCCGTGTCGGTCCGACGGGGTAATCTCGCTCTGCACGCTTTAATTACCTTTTCCTCCCCAAAGGTCAAGAGGGGTGGGGTGTGAAAGTTGAAGGGACAGATATGGCGCATTTGCGTCTTGCTGCCTTTTTTTTCTTTGGCGGTCAGCGAACGGGGCTTCGCCAAAGCACTGAACTTTCCAAAGGCCGTAAAGCAGAATTAGAACAATTTTTTAAACGAGCCGGGCCGACATAAAAATTTAAACGAAACCGATAAAATATTCAGGGCCCGACTTAGAGTATAGAAGACCCCGGGGCAAGCATCATTCTGCTGGTGTTGGTGGTTGGGGGGGGGGGGGGGGGTCTTCTATCTATCTATAGAATTTTCTTGTGAATAATGTGGAAGTGGCAAGTACTAAACTTCATACATATATGTATGCATAAATTTTGTACCCGGTACTGCTCACATCTACATACAGGGTATCACAAAAAGATGGTCACAACTTTAAGGCTGTTCTCAACTGTTGGCTCAACAAGCGCAAAACGTTTTGACACATTTATAGATTCATTTTTTAACGGAAAGATATAAAATTGGAAGACCTGATTATGGAAGCCATTTAGAATTGAACTGTGTTTTCGATTTCTTGATAAATAAATTACCTATTGAATTATAAGCGATTTTGATTACGTGACAAACACGCTTTTCAACCTTTCTTGAGTGATTATTCTTCTTTCGCTCGGAAATTCGGTTCAAAACGCCAACTGGCGCACTTTGACACTACTTTCTGAAAGATCTATTGCGTTTGCAAAAAAAAAAAGGGACAAAACAGCTTAATTACATAGTTTCTGAGCAACAATATCTGCTCGATTCATGCATTTCCGAACAAAAATAAGTTAAAACTTATGTCAAAGTTGTCCTTTTGGATTTGAGAACAGCCTTAAGAAAAAATACTAGTCGGACAATAGTAGAAAAAATGATAAATTGGTTGACACGAATATTTGTTTGCAAACTTTTAATTTGTATGTTATAAGATGTCTAAAAGAGAATGCCACAAATTGGTCATCATTAATGATTTAACATGCCACATTACGAGGAAAACGTTAAGAATGTTCTCAAATCCGAAATGGCAACTTTCTGACATAAGTTTTAATTTATCTTTGTTCGAAAATGCATGAAACTAGCTGGTGCTGTTGTTCAGAAACTAGGTAATCGAGCTGTTTTTTTTTTCTTTTTTTGGAAACGCAATACATTTTTCAGAAAATAGAGTCAAAGTGGTCGTTTTGAACCGAATTTCCGCGCGAAAGGAGAAAAAACACTCAAGAGCGGGCCAAAAACGGATTTGTCACGTGATCAAAATAGCTTATAACTCAATAGGTAAATATTGGATATTGATTATTAATTGATTATGGATATTGATTAAAAAAATGGAAAACGCAGTTCAATTCCAAATCGCTTCCATGGTCAGTCTTTCCGTTAAAAAATGAATTTGTAAATGTGTTAAACGTTTTGCGCTTGTTGAGCAGAGCCGTTAAGAACAACCTTAAAGTAGAATTTCTTTTGAAAACGATGACATACTAATAAATTTTAATCATTAGTTTTCTAATGATGTAGTTTGTTTTTTGCATGAGTGTTGTGTGTGTGTGGGGGGGCGTGTACTGGAAGAAGGGGGACCACACTCCCTTCCTAAATGTTTGAAATATATGAATTTTGGTCACTTTTGGCTAATTTATATCATTTGACACCTTTTAATGAAAATCCTGATTACTCTCATGGGCCCCTTGGCGGCAGCTCCGCATGCCCCTGCATAAGTCGGAAAATATGAAACTGAACATATGAATATACTGACAATACTGAAAATATGAAACTTTTGTCATGGATATGACTTGGATATGATATGACTGATATGACATGGATATGATATGATATGGATATGACTGTTCTCAAATCTAAAAGGGGCAACTTTATGACACAAGTTTCAATTCATTTTTGTTCAGAAAGGTATAAAAATATGCATGTAGAATATAATTAATGTAACTTTTATTATAATATTTTTATTTCATTAAAACTTTACAAACAATAATTATTAAATACAATATGCAATTATTTGCCGCTGGATGTAATTGAAATTTTAAGTGAAAATTTCCTGTTAACTTTTATATAATATTTTATAAATATAGATTTATGTTTATTGTACAAAAAAAAAAGGGAGTTCTTTTCATACAATATAATATATTCGTTTATCATACATTGTATATATATAAGGTAAGTTAACTTTTATTATTTAAATGTTAATAATGCATCGTAATTTAAATAATGATTTTTAAAGCAGTAGTCTATTACTTTATTTTATGTTACTAAATTACTATTCTCATTAAATTATTAATGCAAATTGTTTATATAACATAATATTTTGAAATTAAATTAATTTTTAATTATATAAAATTTACTCGCGTATTCTGCGATATTGGAACTTTTTATACCTCCTCAATCCACCCTTTTTTGTTTGTTTGCTTCCTTAATTTCTTTATGTTTATTATTTCTGACTTACTAATCTGAAATTAATTCAAAGATAATTTAAATGAAGGTGATCTTATATGGTGAAAAAATTCAAAGCAATTTTATTAAAATAAGTATTAATTTAATTTCTGTATATTTTTTATGAACAAAAGTTTTCATGATTCAGCCATGAATCATTTTTATCATTCCATTTAAGAAAAAGAAGCATTACATATACCTAGAATAAGGCCTTATAGTGTAAGGCCCAGAACATAGAGTAAAGCTGCCTTTTCATGACACACATATCTAAAAAATTAGTTTTAAACATCCATTTTCTTAGAATTTTTAAAGATTACTTACAACCTCAATAAAATTATTTCCATAAATAGTTTACAAGTTTTTTAAAACTGCAATATTTTATTTCAGTAATGGTTGTTACTTTTTATTTGATGAAAGAAATAAAAAATTATGCTCCGTTTGCATTTCAAAAATCTAACAAAAGGCTCTTATAAAAAATATCCTTGTATATCTAATAAAAAGAATAAATTTATATAAACTGAAATACTACACAATCAAAAACATGGCACAAACAGATATGATAGAATACATGTAAAATTTATTACAACCTTTTTCCATTCCCCACCCACCCACATATTTTTTAATTAATCAATATTTTTGTAATAAGCATAAAACATGCGTGCAGGTTAAAAAAAGGGAGGCACTTGTTTTAAATTCTAATTTCTACTAAATAAACATCCCTAATGTCGAATACAAATTAAAAATATAAAAGTCCTCTCTTCAAGCCCTAACTTTTCAACGGTTCCCATAACTGTTTTATTGCAGCGCATAAGATTTTATTTGCCTCTTTAATGTAAATCATATTTTTAAAATATTTCAAAACAAAAGGTGCTCAATGATAAATTCAGGAGGTAGCCTTGGTTCGAGTGTGTGTGCATGTATGTATGTGTGTGTGTGTGGGGGGGGGGGTTAACCTCACTGGAAGATTTTTAATTTATTCCGCAGGTTTATAATTCTCTCCGCAGATTTCTCGTGCGAAAATTCAAAGCGTTCAAGTTCAAGCGGTTCACTTTGACAGTATTTTTGATAGATCTTTTGCTTTATTAAAAAAGGGGCAACACCATTCCAGTACAAAGTTTCTGAATACGAAAATCTGCCCATTTTATACATTTCTGGACAAGAATTAATTCAGAAATGTCTCAGAAAGTAGTTCCTTTGGATTTGAGAACAGCCATAATAAATTACAAAAATATTTTCAAAAATATACTTATATTATACAACTTCAAAAGTTATTATATTTTAACCTTCTTTTGTACTAAGTTACATCAACTTTTTTAATGAATCTTTATTTGAATGTTGCAAAGTCTAGTTTCTAAGCAATAATTAAGGTTGCTATTGTGTAATTCGTCTTTGAGATGCATAATCTATAATATATTGAAAATTTTTCCTATAAATATGTACGCTGTAGTCGTGACCCGACCGAGCATATTTAATTGTTTATTTCATGGGCCGGAGCAGATCTGTTTTTACTTATTTTTGTACGGGCTGACCCTGAATTGTGAAAATATAAAAGAATCGGGTCCAGTCCGAACTTTTAATTTTACACTGACCGGGTCAGGAGAGTTTCCGTGCCGGCCTGGCTGGGCTGAACCCGGTCCTGGAAATTCGGCCCGTGCAGAATTCCAGCTCTGACCCAAATTTTCTCTCTGCTGATTGTTAGCGTGACAACGTCAAAATATGTTGCAACAGAAATGTTAATAAATTAAAGCAATAAAATATGTGTATACAATATAATTAATATAGATTTTATTGTAAAGTTTTTATTTCATTAAAACTGCACAAACAATAAATAAATACAATATGTAATTATTTGTCACTGGATGTGACTGAAATTTTAAGTGAAAACTTTCAATTACCTTTTATATAATATTTTATAAATATATATTTATGAAAGAAATATTATAAAAAAAAACAAAAGTTCATTTTTCTGCAATATAGTACAGTGTTTAGCATACATTGTATATATCAGTAAAGTTAGGTTTCATTATTTAAATGTAAATAATGTAACTAAATTTAAATATTGGTACTTAAAGTAGTAATCTATTATTTTATTTTATTAAATTACTATTCTCATTATTCTTATTAATGTTCATTGCTTATATAACTTAATATTTTCAAATTAAATTAATTTTAAATTATATAAAAATTACTCTTGTATTCTGTGATATTAGAACATTTTTCTACCTCTTCACCCTTTTCTTTTTGGTTGTTTGCTTGTTTAATTTATTTATGTTTATTTTTGACTTAATAATCTGAAATTCAATTAATTTTAGAGCAATTAAAAGTTACTCTTTTTGAAAGACAAAATAAAAAAATTAAATGAAGGTGAATGTCTTATATGATAAAGTACGAATCAAAGCAATTTTGTTCAAACAAGTATTATTTTAATTTCTGAATATTTTTTATGAACAAAAGTTTTCATGATTTAGCCAAGAATTATTTTTATCATTTCATTTAGGAAAAATAAGTATTATTACATATACCTAGAATAAGACCTTATAAAATAGTGAAAGGCTCATTACATACAGTAAACCTGCCTTTTCATGGCAAGCATATCTTAAAAATTAGCTTTAAGCATACATTTTGTCAGATTTTTTATTTAATTCCTTGACACCACGATAAAATTATTTTGATAAATAATTTATAAGTTTTTTAAAACTGGAATATTTTATTTCAGTAATAGTTGTTACTTTTTAACCTGATGAGACAAATAAAAATTATGTTCTGTTTTTCTAAACTCTAAAAAAGGGGGGGTCCTTATAAAATATATTCCTATACGTCTGATAAAAAGAATATATTTATATAAATTGATATATTGAACAATCAATAATACGAAACAGACATAATACAGTACACACAGTACACGTAAATTTACTGCAGCCTCCCCCCCTCCCCAGACACACACATTTTTTTTATTAATCAATATTTTTGTAATGGCATAAGACATACCAAGGTTTAAAAAAATGTGCATTTTCTTTAAATCCAAATTTCTACTAAATAACCATCCCTAATATGTCAAATATAAATAAAAAATATTATAAACAGTCGTCTCCACAAGCCGCACTCCCAGAGTAAAACCTGCATTGCTGCAATGTAACTTTTCAACTGTTTTATTATAGATCACAGTACTTTGTTTCCTTGATGTAAAGCATATTTTAAAAATATTTCAAAACAAAAATTCTCAATGATAAATTCAGGAGATGGCTTTGGTGTGTGCATGTGCGCGTTTTTTTTTTTTTTTTTTTTTTTTTTTTTTTTTTTTTTTTTTTGGGGGGGGGGGGGGATATTTTTGGAAGTTTTGCTTGAGTTTAACGCTTATTAATGTAATTTAAGTGCAAATCCTCCCTGCAACCACAGGAGCTTTAAAAATTCCTCCTGGAGAAAAATGGCCTGATTTTAACCCTAGAAATATTAAAGAAATATTAATGTTTCTAAATTACTTAACGCACTTAGTTTTTACTTATTCTCGTACTAAATGTGGCAAAAAGGGTATACATATAACATATTAAATGAGTTAAAAAAATATTTTTAAAAAAATTGCTAAAAAATTATTAAAATTTACAAATTACTTAACGCATTTAGTTTTTACTTATTCTCTTACTAAATGTGGAGTAAGGGGAAAATAAAGGGGATTCATATAGCGCATTATAAAACATATTAAATGAGTTAAAAGAAAATTTTAAAAACGAAATTGCTAAAAAAGTTATTAAAATGTACAAATTATTTGACATATTGAAATTTTATGTATAATTCTCTTAGAATTATTTACAAAAAATCTATATAACTATGTGTTACAAAAACCAGACGTTGAAATTTTTTCTCAAAAACAAAACTAATAAAAAGTTATGTTTTCTAAATAATTTAAGCATATTTTTTTATTCTCTTGACAATTGTAAATACACACACACACGCATATATATATACGCACATATTATAAATTTGAGATGCATCAAATTTTCAAAATAGAAAACTGTAATATTCATTTTAATAAAATCATAATCAAAATACTTGCATTGTACTTATTGCATACAATTTTATATCATGTAACCCAAGCACATCTAAACAATAATATTTTTTAAATTGCAGATTATCTTAAATAAATCTTTTTCGGAACTTGTTCTTGCCCAGTATATTAATAAACATGAAATATTTATTAATAGAGAGAAGGTACAATTTTAAAAGTAAATATTTATTTTGTACGCGATTTTCTTTTCCAATTAATTTTGTGGCGGGACCAATCCTATATGTTGATTATTTTCTATATAATAAATAATATTCAGTTAGCCAAACGAGGGATAAACTGCTTAATACAGTAACCCTACTCGTGCGCCGTAGCTTAGGGGGCATTTAAAGCTGGGGAGAATTCTATGTTCGTGTGACCCGTGCCCAGCGTAGTCTCACCGGGTCCGACTACCCAACCCAATGAAGGAATCTATCTCAGACAAAAATAGATGTTTCAATTTAACCTCTGTTCATCCGTGTTCGGGTCAGGTTCTGAAATGTATATTTTAAGTCAATCCGAAGCGAACTGGAAAGAAACCTGAACCCTGAACCCGAACCGAAATGAAATAAAATAAAAATTTTATTGGAATTATGAAAAATAGTCATATCTAACAGCACTTTTATCTTCTGTGTAGTAAAAGGAATATATATTTATTTATTCAACTTATAAGTTAAATAATATTGTGGACTTCCTTTTGAAAAATAGGGTCAACCCGACCTGAACCCACAATAATAATTATCAGACTGGCCGACAACCAAAAACATTTAGCGCCAACTCAATCCGAACCACCGTTCGAATCGGCCCCTAACGAATGTAACAATCTACTCCAGATAACAATAGATCCTTTGTCCAACTTATACTGCCTTATTTTTCAGTATTTCAGATAAAAGAGAGTGTGTGAAAAAAAGTCCTTCCGGCCAGTGCCAGAGGTAGCTTTCATATTCCTTATTTTTAAAAAGCAAGCTTATATTATTCAAACACACAAAGCTCAATTTAGTGGAAACCGATTATAGGAGATTCGATACTAATTTTTATGTATACTAAATCATTAGGAATGATAATTTTGCGAAATTAGTCAGCTTTATCCAAGCTGTTTTTATTTAAAGTAACTTATATTTGGTTGCCAAATTCGGCGATATCTTGAAGTTCCTGCCATTTTAAGACAACATGGTGGATGAGGCTAACGGGTGAACTTGGTCGAGACCTTAGAAATTCCTGTGCACATGCTCACTCACATCGGAATCGGTTGATATATACAAGTGCTGTCGCAGGCAAAAAATCAGATTTTTCAAAATGTCACCCACATTAGAAATTGACACTGCTATATCTGAGTCATTTTTTAAGGTAAAGACAAAAAAAAATGCTCCGGAATACTTATATCATGGCCAAATGAAGAGCTGAGTGGATGAACATGTTAAGTCAAAAAGCTAAGATACTTTACTGACACGCACCGTTTTATCGGTTAAAAAAAGGAAAAAAAATCGCCAAACTTCGGGAATATTTCCTTCAATGGTAACCTGGCTATTATGCTTGAATTAAGATATTGCTGTTGAAATTTGATTTTGTAACCCTCGTTTGCGTGCTTCTGGAAAGAGGATAAGGAAAATTATTGCGAATGCATTTATTACTTCATCGATGATGAAATATAGAAAATTATAGAATTTCAAAGCTTGAAGTAAGCAAACTTCAACGCGTCACTGCGGTTTTATACACTGTTCAAAATCTTTAGCTTTTACTGCAGACTCACTCCACCGCTTTTAAAGAAAACAGTTACTTGACTATATTATGGAGCATTCTCATTGGTCAGAATAGAGTTATTCTATAAAAGCGATGGTGTGACTCAAGCACCGAACGCTGCAGATTTTTAACAGTGTAAAGTGCCCTTCTACATCAGAGATAGTTTTTTTTTTTTTTTTGTCCTTTAAAACTCCCCGTAAAAGAACTATTTATGCATTATAAATATTACAAGAAATGAATTTAAAAAGCACATCGCTCATATTTGAACGAAATTACTTTCATTTTAGGGTTTTTTATTCATGTATTTTACAAATATTGTTTATTTCAATAAACAGGAATGTACATATACACTACAAATGCCTTTCTCATAAAAAGATTATGAGAAGAAGAAGAAGAACAGGAACGTACATTAATCAAATACTTCTGTTATAGCGCCTAGAATATATAGTGTGGAAATCGGCTATACAGGCGGCTAGATATAGCGGTTAGCATTGCTCTGATTGGCTATTCAGATCAAGTTTTCCTGACTGAAAAGCGGCGATGTTTGTATATCTAACGGTAAGCTCCGAAAGTCACGTGACGCGGCAATGTTTGTACATCTAACGGTAAGTCAAATCGTTAAGTTTAAAACGTCATAAACGGATGTTTAAATTTTTGAAGCGTCATATAAACGGAATTGGATATTGGAAAAAGCTTTGTCAAATTTCTTCGTCCAAAATTCCAGTGCATTGGCGCAATAATAAAATTTATCTTTTGAGGCTTCCTATTATTAAAAAGAAGTCGCCTTGTTTATGTGCAGATATTAAACAAAATCTGTTACCAAGCAGTTTGATTTAACTCAAACAATGACTGAATTTGAAAAGATACAGAATAGATCTTAATTTAATCAGAAGATGTGGAAATATAAAAAATGTAACACAATGATGATTTTCTCATTTATTGCTGAGAGACAAGTCCTACATTAACAATAAATAAAACAATAAGTGACTGACAACTCAATGCATATGTATCAAGTGATTGTAGTTGTAGCGTGCATATTATAACTAGTTATTATCAAATTTGTTAATCTAAAATGCTTCCGACTTTCACCCACGATGATACTATTATTATTCATAATTTTTGAAATGCAAAAAATGTACTTGCTGCAGTAGTTGTTATACAACTAAACTTTTAGTTCGGATAGGATGTTTGTACTTTGACGCGGTTTGCTTTGCACAACTGCTGTATTAGATTTTGTCATGATATATTAATCCAGTGTTTATTATAATTATATTTAATCAAGTTTTATTTAGTGCCTATCAGTTAACCTAGTTACAATAGGAAATGATCTATCTTAGGAGCTTCTTTATAGAACCATATTTCATACGGAGTTTTTCCTTCTAATGTTGTGGGTTCAGTTCTATTTAATGTATACACAACAGTGTTGACTGCTTCAACCCACAGTCTGACAGGGAGATTCTTCGCATGTATCAAAGATCTTGCACTTTCAACCAGTATGCGATTTTCTCTTTCCGCAGAACCATTCTGTTCTGGAGTATATGGCATGGCAATATTTGGAGTTATTCCTTTCGATGCAAGGATTGCGTGAACTTCAGAATTATCAAATTCCTTACTACCATCACACCTGAACGCTTTGATCCTGTTACCAGTAGTTTCTGCTTCATTTATGAAGGTTTTTAAACAGTTTGTAACTTCAGATTTATGTTCAATAAAGAAAACTCTGCGATATTTTGAAAAGTCATCTTTAAAGGAGACAAAATATCTCGACCCTCCAATGGATCTCTGTTGCATGGGACCACAAATATCTGCATGAATAGTCTCGCCAGCGCACATTGGCCTATTCTTTCTAATGCCAAAAATTTTTCGTTGTTGTTTGCCAAGCACACAACCTTCACAAAACTCTTCACTTTCTTCAATACGGATACCTTTTCTCTCTAAAATACGTTTCACATGGCGCTTATTTTGGTGACATAATCTTTCATCCCACAGCTGTAATGTATCTTCTTGTGAGGCAATGTAAACATCAGCAGATTTATCAGGGATTCTCACTCTCATTTCGAGTGCATACAGGCCTCGAGATGTTCTTTTGCCTGTCATTCGCACATCACCATTTTTCAAAAAAGCACAACCATTTGTATCAACTTTAAATTTGAAACCCTTGTCAACAGTTTTACTAATAGAAAATAAATTTCTGCTTAGCATAGTGCTTTCGACAACTGAAGCTGAATATGTGGCAGCCAGTGAAGCCACGAAAGAAATTATTTGGTTGGCACGTCTGTTTTGTGCAATTTCAGTGCTTAAAGATATTCCAACCCTGTTTGTGGATAATGATATATGCTATCAAACTAGTAAAGAATCCTGAATTTCATAAGTGTTCAAAACATATCGAAGTGAGACATCATTTCGTTCATGAAAAATTTCATGAAAAGATAATGAACATTGAACATATTGACAGCCAAAATCAGGCTGCAGACATTATGACAAAACCTCTTGCTAGAGTTATTTTTTTGAAAAGCTTAGGCTTTATTTAGGATTGAAGACTGTTGATTGAAATTCTTTTTCAGTGTTTTTTTTTCTGTGTTTAATGTCAATGTATGCATAATGTGTTCATTTAAACAAGTATATTTTTAGAGGAAGTGTTGAAATGCAAAAAATGTACATGCTGCAGTAGTTGTTACACAACTAAACTTTTAGTTCAGATAGGATGTTTGTACTTTGACGCGGTTTGCTTTGCACAACTGCTGTATTAGATTTTGTCATGATATATTAATCCAGTGTTTATTATATTTAATCAAGTTTTATTTAGTGCCTATCAGTTAACCTAGTTACAATAATAATAGTAATGTGAATTTTAAGAATATCGGAAGCTAATATAAGTTTATGAAAATTTTTTGCATACTACTATTTCATGTGTTTGTAATTAATAAATGTCTTTGTTTATATTTTTGATTTGCTTATTTGGTTGTTGCGTTTTTGTAATATTAATCTGTTTTAAGTCTTAATCTAGAATGATTGCACTCTTGTTAACTATAAAGTATTTTTATTTATTTATTTTGAAAGTCGAGAAGTGCATGGTGAGTATATTCAGAAAATTTTTGCTTTGCTTATTTGGCCATTGCTTTTTTGTAATATTAATTTGTTTTAAGTGTTAATCTGGAATGATTGCAGTCTTGTTAACTATAAAGAGTTTTTATTTATTTATTTTGAAAGGCAAGTAAGTGAGTGCATCAGAGAAATTTTCAAAACATAATAAAAGTATTGCTTCTAATTTTCACATAAACAAAGAAAATGGAAGCTGTTATTGGTTAGCCAAAGCCTAATAATAATAATATACTTAAAATTTGTGTTGTTTTGTAATGGTTATATATAAATATTACCATTTGGTTTATCAATAGCAGTTTTTTTCCCTCTCTCCCTGATAAGATTTGTGCTGAGCTAACATAGAGTACCATTTTATAATTGAAGAGCTGAGTGAATGAACATGTTAAGTCAAAAAGCTAAGATGCGTTACTGACACGCACCGTTTTATCGGTTAAAAAAGGAAAAAAAATCGCCAAACTTTGGTAATATTTTCTTCAATGGTAACCTGGCTATTATGCTTGAATGAAGTTATTGCTGTTGAAATTTGATTTTGTAACCCTCATTTGCGTGCTTCTGGAAAGAGGAGAAGGGAAATTATTGCGAATGCATTTATTACTTCATCGATGATGAAATATAGAAAATTACAGAATTTCAAAGCTTATCTGGAAGTAAGCAAACTTCAACGCGTTACTACGATCTTATACACTGTTCAAAATCTTTAGCTTTTACTGCAGACTCACTCCACCGCTTTTAGAGAAAACGGTTACTTGACTATATTATGGATCATTATCATTGGTCAGAATAGAGTTATTCTATAAAAGCGATGGAGTGACTTAAGCACCGAATGCTGCAGATTTTCAACATTGTAAAGTGCCTTTCTACATCAGAGATAGTTTTTTTGTCCTTTAAAACTCCCCGTAAAAGAACTATTTACGCATTATCATGGAAGACGGTAGTATTTCGAGTGACGCAGCCTTAAGCCTAAAATCGTATCGTATCGTATCGTATCGTTAAAATCGTATCGTATCGTATCGTTAAAATCGTATCGTATCGTATCACAGAATTCGTAGATGGCGGAACTCATATATACAGCTAACTCGACATCAAAGAAAACGCGAAAAGCCGCCTTTTAATAACTCAGCAGATATATGTCTTATTGTTCTGAATTTTCTAGAACAGTCTTATATCTGCAGTCTAATCGTATACTGAAATTTTTGCATTTCTACGTGCAGTATATTTTGAGATCTAAATAGCCATTTTTAAAGTGAAAACGTTGGTATAATAGGGAGGAAGATCCTAATTTGAAAATCTCGAAAACGGTTCTAACGATTATTTTTAAATTGATACATAATATAAATGTGATTAAGGCGAGGTGAATAACACTTTTCTTTTTTCTGGGAAAACTCTCGTTCGTTAAATAATTCGATTTTTTTTTCTCTCGAAAATGACACGGGCGATTTTTTAAAAATCAAATAAATATGTTTCAGATGAACCAAATAACAATTTACTTGTTTCCAGCAAGACTCTTGTTCGTTTTATAATGCGCATGAAAAATCGGACTATATTTCTTCGCCATTCTATGGAAATTTCACCGAAAAGGCATGACACTGTATTCATACACACGCTTTCTTTTTAACCACTTTTGGGGAGAAAAATTTTGTCTTCCCACTGGCTGAGTGGCTAAGGGCCATCCTTTACTGACCTTAAGATAGGCAGTTCGATACTCCCTGATACGTGTTTTCACATGTGAATGTTTTTTTTTTTTTTTTTTTTAAGTCTGCTAGTTGACCATTATTCTCAGTTCCTTTGTAATTTTTTTAATTGCTATTAAGTTAAATAAAATTACAATTACAATGACGCCAATTTGATGATGATTATTTCTTGGCAATTTTTCAACAATAAAAATATTACCATAAATTTTATAAATATATTTAATTTCAATCACTTTACAAAAAATATACATTAATAATTATTATTTGAATATAAATCACACGATCAGAAACGTAAAAAAATAATTCATTTCAGCTCTTCTTTTTATAATATCATTTTTTATTATTATGACGGTCAATCAATATATAATCACTGACATCCATAATATTATTATTATTATAATTATTATTTTCCTTGCATAAAAGCTATTGTGATGTAATAATTCTTTTATAATAAGTAATTTAGTTGAAATGTTTTATTTATAAATATCAATGAAGTTTGATAACCCCTAGACAATTCTTTGCAATATTTACAGTTTACATAATAAGCATATCAGAATTCTGGTGTCGCCATCTTTTGACGCAATTGCGTAGTATTATAGAGAAATGTTTGATAAAAATGTTGAAGTAGACAGTTTTTAAATCGAAGAATTATTTTAAGAGATATTTAATGTTAAATCTGGATAAAATTGTCTCATTAAAAAAGTCTCATAGGAAAAAAAAATATACATGGGAATTTAATCATTTTCATTCAATTTAATCATTCAATAGAAACTCGAAGTTTGCAGAGTGCATTTATTATTCTTAACTTGCCTATTTTTTTGACGGTTTATTTCAATTTTAAATTAAAATTTTCAGAGATATTTTTTACATATTTTAGAAAAGGTTCTTTTAAATTGTTGCCAAATGTTAAAACAGCGCAAAGAATAATATATCCTTTAAATTAAAATTTATTCACACGTGACTATTATAAACAGAAAAAAATCCTTTTAAATTAGAATTAAATGATAACGTGTTAAAAGCAGGAAAATATTAAACATTACGTCATAAAAATTGTTTTTACACATGCTTACTTAAAATGAAAGAAAATTATAAAATAATCAATTATTTTCAAATTAGAATTAAATGATTACGCATTAAAAGAAGGAAAACATTGAAAATTACGTCATAAAAATTATATTTACACGTGAATATTAAAAGAAAAAGAAAATTTTTAAATAATAAATTCATTGATATGTGTTAAAAGTCGTAAATGGAGGAAATTACGTCATATTGGCCAAAGTGGCCAAAACAGTTTACAAAACACATTGCAAAACATATTGCAAAACAATGTAAATTAAAAAATATATTTATATGAGAGATTTATTTCAAATTTCGAGATGATATTTTTAACTATAGTTGCTAATTTTAAGGTAGCGCAAATAATAATATTATCTTTCTAATAATAAAAATAATTTCAGTTGAATGTTACAAAGAGAAAAGAAAATTTGGTGAAAATTATGTCAGATTTAAAACGTTACATTTAAAATCTCTTATTTAAAATCATTTTCTTATAGCGTTGTTAAAAAATACCATAAAGCAAAGACTCTGTTGACTTAGTTCCTTTTATATTTGGTAATTTTCAAATGTTTAATTAATCTTATTTAATCAAGCAGGGAAACAGCAACTAACATCAGCTGATTCGGTTTTGAAATCCCTCAGTAAAAGGGAAACCCGTTTACAGTAAGATCGCCATTGATTTTTTAATTATACAGAGCAGCCTCGATTATCCGAGCTAATTGGGACTGTTAGTAAATCGGAATCGGAAATCTCGGTTAATAGAAACTGTGTGTAAAAACTCGCCGTGCTTGCGAATTTAACATCTCTTTTAAAAAAATATATAGAACGTTTTTTAAATAATAAAAGTAAATATATGTAAAGTTCTGTTTCACAGCTTAACAAATTTAAAAAGAAAATCAACTACCAGTAGTAAATTTTAAAATGCAAATTGAAAAATTTACGAAAGTTCACACAGCCACTGGAAACAAAGCATTGTTCGCTATTGACTTCTCAGGGTCCAATGTTTCTTTGGAGTTGAGGGCTTTTGGGGGCAGAAGGGTCTGTATAGCACGGACAGTGAGCTAAAGAGTGTGGTTATTTTTAAGGCTCAATCAAAAGGGAAAAAAAATCAGACTTTGTTATCGGCTCGGTTAACAGAAACCTCGATTAATCGAAGCTCGGTTAATCCAGGTTCTACTATAATTCAATCTTCCGTAATCTTTTTAAAGCAGATCAAATTAATGGACTTTAGCACAAAGTCACATAGCTGATAACTGCCATGCTTGTTGGCCACCTTTTTTTCAAAAAGTTTGCTTCACCTTATTCAATTAATGAGATATCTCCGATAAAATAAGTCACATTTTCCCGTTCTAAAATACTGGTATCCAAAAATCGTAGCATGTAACTGACACTACAAGTACTCATGGAACTAGACTATTTTAAGTCTGATTTTTATTATAGACTATATAAAATTCTTAAAAATATATATTATGATAGGAACTAGCAGGCTTCGTCCGCTATTTACGTTACGGATATAAAAATCATGCTTTTTTTTTAAAGGGAAAACGAAATAAAAACCTATTTGACGATAGGTTTATAAAAACACATTTTGTATTTGTTATATTTCCGGGGATGAGGAGGGGGGGGGCTATTTTGATTAAATATCGCAATTAGTCTACATGGCAGATATAATTATGATAGACAATAGCGGGCTTCGCCCCTCTATGGCACCTTATGGGTCCAGCTTCCATAACTCAGAAACTACCTTTCGGACATCAATGCAACAGATTCCAAACGTTATAATTAACTTAATAATCACCCTATATAGCATTAAAGTAAATTTATGAGTACTGCATACAATTTTTTTATCGTAATTTCTGAAGAGAAAAAATTATTTCGGTTCCATTCTTAGGTACTGGTCTGAAAAATTTTGAAAAAGGGGGGAAGGAGGGGACATGAGACTGCTGTTTGTCAAACAACACAACGGGATCTCGCTTATTCAACTTGGTTTTTGATGACTTCAATTGGAAGGTGGTTTGTTTAAAAGAGTGCGTTCCCTGCCCCATGAAAATTGGAACTATTGGTGCTACATCTATGTAAGGTTTTAATAATTATAAATTAACATTTTGGATTTATTAATTTAAGGATAAAGTGTTTTTAAAGGAATATCAAATGAAACCCTCTGTGCGATCTGCGATTATACTTACTCAGTTGTTTTTATATACAAACTGCTATAAGGAAAATTGTAATAAAATAGTAAAAATTAAATCTGCATTAAATTCCATAAGTATCTTTTTTTTTAATCATTTTATCACTAACCTCAAAAAAGTAATGATATCAATGCAAAAACCCTTGACGGGTTAAAAGTTTCTGACGCAGCACTTTATCTTATGCTCTAAGAATTTTAAATATGGAACTTAAAAATACTGATATAAAATTTTGAGTGACGTTATGCTATTTCTTAAAAAATATATTTGTATTTATTTCACCATTTTATTTTTGTTTTATTTATAATCGCATGTGCAAAAGTTATGTTCAACATGAAAAGCTGCATAAAATTTTATTCGCTGTTGCTTTATCATTTACATCTCTCATAAATTCAAAATATGTGTTTTAAAAGATATGATATAAAATTTAAGTGACGCCTTGATGTGACTTTAAAAGGTTTGTTTTTTAAAATTCATTTTAAATTATTTTTGACTTGGTTAAAATATTTTTTTTACATCTACACAATACTTTTAATTTTCCAATTCACTGTTAAATATATCACTTTCATTGAATCTATACTATGCATTGAAATGTATTTATTTCAATAAATTGATTTATCTTTTGTGTCACGCTATTCAAAATTGTGAGTAAGATTTATGTAAATGGTTTCTTTGCGTCATTGTGTCCAAACTACATGAAATGTATGAAAAAGGATAGTTTGACGCAAATAAACCATTTACATAAATCTTACTCACAATTTTGAATAGCGTGACACAAAAGATAACTCAATTTATTGAAATAAATACATTTCAATGCATAGTATAGATTCAATGAAAGTGATATATTTAACAGTGAATTGGAAAATTAAAAGTATTGTGTAGATGTAAAAAAAATATTTTAACCAAGTCAAAAATAATTTAAATTGAATTTTAAAAAACAAACCTTTTAAAGTCACATCAAGGCGTCACTTAAATTTTATATCATATCTTTTAAAACACATATTTTGAATTTATGAGAGATGTAAATGATAAAGCAACAGCGAATAAAATTTTATGCAGCTTTTCATGTTGAACATAACTTTTGCACATGCGATTATAAATAAAACAAAAATAAAATGGTGAAATAAATACAAATATATTTTTTAAGAAATAGCATAACGTCACTCAAAATTTGATATCAGTATTTTTAAGTTCCATATTTAAAATTCTTAGAGCATAAGATAAAGTGCTGCGTCAGAAACTTTTAACCCGTCAAGGGTTTTTGCATTGATAAGTATTACAAAAAATGAATTTAAAAAGCGCATCACTCATATTTGAACGAAATTACTTTCATTTTAGGGTTTTTTATTCATGTACTTTACAAATATTGTTTATTTCAATATACAGTAACGTACATTAATCAAAAACTTGTGCTATAGCGCTAGAATATATGGTGTGGAAATATACTAACTCTATAATACTTAAAAAAGCGGTAAAATATTGTATCCCTTAAATGTGCAACGATGGTACTGAAATATTGAGATCGCAGCGACATCTGTAGGATATTTTTTAAAACTGCAAGATATTGCTAGTCTATACAATGTAATACGAAAATCCCGCAGATGTCGCTGTGATCGACTCTTTGAATTTCAGCAGTATCGTCGCACATTTAAGGATACAAATTGTTAGCATTGTTTGGATAGCAGATTTCCACACTATGTATTCTAGACGCTGTAACTAAGCTACGTTACAGCTATAGGGTCTAGAATATATCGTATTGAAAACGGCTTTCCCAATAATACTTAAAAAAGTGCTTAAATATTGGATCCCTTAACTTTCAAACGATGCTGAAATCCAAAGAGTCGATTGCAGCGACATCTGCAGAATATTTCTTAAAACTCCAAGACGCTTTGAGCTACACCATGGAACTATTAATAAAGAGGAACTGACATATCCTTAAAATGGTGAAGCTTCAACTGTAACCGCTTTTACAAGCGCTGATTACCTCCGGTGGAAAATTTCACCAGTAAATCTATATAGAATTTTTTCCCCTATTTAAAAGTCTTTATTAATACAAAATTTCAGTCATAAATAATCACAAAAATAGATTTTCATTTTTACAGGTTGGAGTTTACTTTTGCGGTCATCAGGCTCTGCGTTTCCGCCATATTGTGACAACCGGTAAAACAAACCGACTGTTTTACTAGGCAGGAACAAGGCGCTTAAATAAGACAAAAATTTTTATTCAATTTTACTGGTTGGAAGTTTTCTCCGTCGGTATTCAGAACGAGCCGTTAATTCCCAAATTGGCTCAACCGAGCCCAGCAATCTGATTGGCTAAAACTGATATTTATATAGTAGGTAATTATATTTATTTTCTTATGAAGTAGTGTAATGTGAAATAGAATGCAATTATAATGACTTAAATTGATTTATTTTGTTAAATTTGATCAAAATCACAGTAAAGTAATCCAAAATATTAATATTAACAAAAGATCAGATTGCTGAGATCGGATGAGCCAATTTGGGAATTAACGGCTCGTGTATTCAGAAACTTTAGATCCGATTTTAAAAAAGGAGCTGCCATCTTGTGACAATTCCTCAGTTACTTCGCTCGCAACTCGTAGACAGTATACTTTATGTCTCCTCCTCTTTATGGTGTTATTACACGAGGAGTCAAAGTCGCTTGGATCCCAGGCGTCTCCATGTTATTCCTATGGCTCCAGGGGAGTCGCTTGGAGAGCGAGCGTCTTTTTTCTGTCGGGCGTCTTTGACGCCCGAAACGAGGCGACTCGCCAGTAACAGCCAATCAAATGCTTGGAAATCTGATAATAGAAAAGCCTTTTCCGGAACAGCCAATGAAATGCTTGGAAAAGACGGACCGTGAGGCGGCTGTTGTCGCTAGACGCCTGGGATTCCAAGCGTCTTTGAGTCCACGTGTAATAACACCATTATTCGCAACTCCATTTTCTACACTATTAAAAGTCTGCTGCTGTAGCTGCATCGTCCCTCCACCAACTTTATATAAAACTACAACGTCTAGAATATATAGTGTGGAAATCTGCTATCCAAACAGCGCTAAAAAGTTGTATACCTTAAATGTGCAATGATGCTGAAATCCAGGGAGCCGATCGCAGCGACATCTGCAATATATTTTCAATTTTCAAAGTAAACATCGTATTATTACAGCGTCTAGACCAAATCGTCTTGGAGTTTTAGAAAATATCTTGCATATGTCGCTGTGATCGACTCATTGGATTTCAGTATCATTTGACATTTAAGGGATTCAATATTTTAGCGCTTTTTTATGTATTACTGGGATAGCCTATTTCCACACTATATATTCTAGACGCTGTAATAAAACGGTTACTTTATTATATTATGGAGCATTTACATTGGTCAATAAAGAGATATTCTATAAAAGCGGTGGAGTGACCAAAGACTTTTAAGATACATAGACCGGCAAACTGTCAGTTTAACTGAGGATTTTTGATCACAGCTGTTGCACGGCAATATTTTAATATATATGTTTTATATTTTAATTTACCTAAGAAAATGCTTTTATCAGCGTATTTTTTCATTGCGGATCTACCCTATTCATTTAGGTCTTTTTTTTTTTTTTTTTTTTTTTTTTTAAACCTTATTATTCATTAATTTTTTGTTTTTGTCGTATAGCAAGTAAGTGTTTCAATAAACATCCTCCAAGGATAAAAATATAGTGTTACTTTCGTTAATATTCATTTTTTTAATTACCTTTTTGCATAAAAATTAGTTTTAAAAACGCAGATTTCTTTACAAGTAATTTAAGGTTTTGTAAATTGCTATATTATGTTACAGTTGCCACCTTTAATCTAAACTTCCCTACCAGTTACTTTTGTAAATCAAACTTAAAAAAAGGTGGAATTATAATCTTTAGCAATCTGTTTCAATATAAATTTCGCCTTTATTTAGGTTTATAAGGCATGTTAAAATTAGATACTCTTTTTCAAACATACCATCCATAAAATTATTAATAAATCGCCTTATTTAACTTTATTTCTGAAAATTTAATATTTATAACGCATATTTAGATATGAAAAATAGCTTCATATAAAAAAAATATGCCATAAACTTCATATATATTGATAAAAATTATTTTTTAACCTCATTCTAGCCATAGCACTTAATGGTAAATAATCACAGTTGACGTACAAACCTCGCGGTTCAGGTGTTTCAATTTACTTCAGATGTCTGCCATTATTTCGCATGCTTTTGAATGGGAATTGCCGGTCTATGTATCTTAAAAGTCTTTGGGAGTGACTACGCAGCAAATACTGCAAAATTTTAACAGCGTAATGTAACAGGCCACTTTAAATCACCAAAATGACGTGATGATTTTATTTAAAAGCTTGCGAGAAATAGACCTTATGCACACGACCTGAGGTCGATGCTAAAATTCGTTTGCTGGCGATATTTACTGTCGAGTATTATCATAGCAGTCTATGGAGTGTGAGTTATTAATGATTGTTTGTTAAAAATACCGAAAAAAATTCTTTGTTGCAGTATTATACACTTAATATATTGTTTTATTAATTCAAATTGTTGTTCTGTATGCGAGAAAATTCCCTAAATTTGCTAAATTTTGGTTAAAATTTATGCACTCAACCTGGGTCGAGGCTAAAGTCGTCTGCTTGCGGTGTTTGCGCTTGCGCGTACTGGCATTCTGGAGGTGCAGTGTTTAGAATAACAGATCAGCATACCGCCGGTACAGCGCATAGATTAAGGACCAAGATAGGACATTTACGGCAAAATCTGTAATGGCAACAGTACTAGCGTCACTATCGGCAAGGGGGAAGAACTAACAAACCTCCGAAATTTACCTATGTTGAAGAAATATGTTTATCCTCTATGGTTTGAATATCTATTCGTTCCTAAAATGAAGCAGATGTCAGACGATATCCTATTCATGCTTGCTTTATTTATTTAGCTGCTTTTTTTTTTTACCGTACTTGTATTGTTCATTTTTAACTTACAAAATGATAATTAGACTAATAATATAAAAGAAAGTCGCCAGAAAATTCTGTTAAGAATGCAAATATGTAAGTTAATAAGATTAAATTGTAAAAAATCAAATTCAGGTATTGTGTCAATTTATTCATATCGAATAAAATTTTATTGAGCGTAATGTCAGTACCTCTATTTATTTTTAACTTTTAGATTTATACAATTCTAAAAATTTGTCGAAAGGAATTTTTCCCTATCTGTAATATTAGTATTATTATTTCTTATATGTTAATATTATAAACATTATTGAATTGATTGTACTTTATTTACATTAAAAACAATATTTTTATTTTATCTGTAAGGAAGTGAAAATGCATAAATTTTAAAAGATTATTGTAACGATTGTTTAATACGTTAAACTTCATAAATTTGTAAAACACGGGCTATAAAAATTTTCCTGCCAAAGGGGAATAATTATGAAATTTTCTGGGACTTGTAGAGTTCAACATTTTGTATATTTTTATGTTACACCATTGCTTTTGATAGATAGCATTCAAGACGAAATTTTTACCTAGTATTCGTTGCACTTAAAACCGTTCACTAATCATGTAAAAAAAAAAAAAAAAACATATATCCGTGCATGAACATAGAATAGATATTAGATACATAAAATAGAATGTCTATTCTATGTTCATGTATCTGTGTAAGATTCTATCAAAAGCGTAAACATGCAACATTAAAAAAAGAAAGATAACCATAAGGTAGATACTCAATAATAAGCATACTACAAGGATGGGGAGTTTCTTCCCCATTGTCACTAAGGGCGCTACGATCGCAATCGCATTACCATTACACTCTATGGGAATGTCCGATCTTGGATGTTAATCTATGGTACAGCGCCTAGAAGATACAGTGTGGAAAACGGCTACAAAATAGTGCTAAAAAATTGAATCCCATAAATGTACAACGATGCTGAATAACAAGATGTCGATCGTAGCGCCATCGTAGTGATTTAAAAACGATAGTCAGTCTAAAAGAGACTATTTAACCTATTTCACGTCATTCCTTAACTAAATTAGCTTATAACAGACCAAAATATCTTATATTTATAGTTTCCGATATTTAACATTCTATGATTTTTGAAAACACAGTGTTTATATTGAAAAGCGTTACGAGATGGCGCTCGTATCAGCATATTGCCGCTGAGCATTGTTGGAGATTTATGGGATACAAGTTTTTAGCACTTTTTAAAGCATTATAGGAATAGCCGTTTTCCCCACTGTATCTTCTAGGCGCTGTACCGCCGGCTCTGGCGAGGCTAACGAAAAAGACATGCTGCCACGGTGCATCCCACGTGTCATTTTTTACAGACATTTAGAGTGGCGTGATGCTCTTTTCTCACACCTTCATTGGTGCATTCGAACATCACGTGATTCCAGCGGTCTGTAAAAAAAAGATACGTGGACTGCACCGCGATAGCCTGTCTTTCTCGTTAGCCTCGCGGCTTTGGCGTCTGACGTCACGTGCATACCGTCCATTAGAATTTGAACTATCTGATGTCTACTCTGATATAGAAGGGCATTTTAAAAGCACGAAATGACGCAAGTAGCACATTTACCATAAGATTAATGTTGTAAAATATGTGTTTAAGATTTATTTTGATTGTTTTGTAAAAATACATATTTTTGTGCTTTTTAATACGTCTTTATTTATAAGTAGTGAATATCTCATGATTCAAAGTTGTCCACGTATTAGAAAATAGCAGTTCGGCGTGGACTAGAAAATTGCGCCAATCAAAAAGTCGCCAAACACCCGTGCAGTGTCGAAGCACATCTGTTCAAAAACAGACAACATGTTCATCCACTCAGCTCTTCAAATACTTAAGAAAGAAACCTTTTTCAATATCTAATTTTTTTCCACCTCACTTTAAATATAATTTTTTTTTTAATTTAATGGCCTCCATTTTGAAAAAAAGATGGCTGTTGAAGCTGGCCAGCGAACTTGGTCAAGACATTACGATATACTATCCACATGCCTTCTTACATCGAAATAGGTTAATAAATACGCGTGTTATCACGTGACAAATATCAGAACGTTTCAAAATGTCAGCCATGCTAGAAATTCAAAGTGCTATAATTCAACCATTTTTTAAGATATATACGAAACAAAAACCACCCCGGAATCTTTGTATCAAGGTCAAACACATAAAAAAATCTTTTTAATTTTCCAATTTTTTGATAACTCATTTTAAATTTAAAATTAATTTTTTTTTAAATGGCAGCCCTTTTGAAACAAGATGGCGAATGAAGCTCGCCAACGAACTCGGTCGAGACATTGGTATGTACTATGTACACACCAAGTTACATCCAAATCGGTTCATAAATACGCCTGTTATCGCGTGACAAAAATCAGGTCGTTTCAAAATGTCAGCCACAATAGAAGTTCAAAATGCTATAACTCAGCAATTTTTTTGATATAGACAAAACAAAAAATGTTCCAGAATATTTGTATTAAGGTCAAACACATACAAAAAAAATCTTTTTCATTTTCCAATTTTTTTGGTACTTCATTTAAAATTTTAAATTTAAAAATTTTTTTAAATGGCAGCCATTTTGAAACAAGATGGCGGATGAAGCTGGCGAACGAACTCGGTCGAGACATTATTCCGTATTATATATACACTAAGGTACATCCAAATCGGTTCATAAATACGCCTGTTATCGCGTGACAAAAATCAGGTCGTTTCAAAATGTCAGCCACGCTAGAAATTCATAGTGCTATAACTCAGCCATTTTTTAAGATATAGACGAAACAAAGACTGCTCCATAATCTTTGTATCAAGGTCAAACACATAAGAAAAAAATATTTTTCAATTTTCAATTTTTTGGTACCACATTTCAAATTTTAATTTTTTTTAATTCAAATGGCCGCCATTTTGAAACAAGATGGCGGATGAAGCTGACCAACGAACTCGGTCGAGACATTGGTATGTATTATGTATACACCAAGGTACATCCAAATCGATTCATAAATACGCCTGTTACCGCGTGACAAATATCAGGTCGTTTCAAAATATCAGCCAAGTTAGAAATTCAAAGTGCTATAACTCAGCCATTTTTAAGATATAGACAAAACAAAAAATGCTCCGGAATCTTTGCATCTAGGTCAAACACAGAAGAAAGACATATTTTTCAATTTTCAATTTTTTAATACCAATTTCAAATTTTAAATTTTTTTTAAAAAAATTAAGTGGTCGCCATTTTGAAACAAGATGGCGGATGAAGCTGGCCAACGAACTCGGTCGATGCATTGGTATGCACTATGTATACACGAAGTTACATACAAATCGATTCATAAATACGAGAGTTACAGTGTGACAAAGATCAGATATATATATATATGGATATATATATATCCATATATATCTGGGGAAAAAGTTGAAGAACTTTACAGATGGTATATTCCGGCATTGCACCATGGCTATCCCGAGTAATTTTTGAAGAGTCTGCTGCGTAATTTAGTAAAGTGTAAGAATTATCGCTGAGATTTAGAGGTAAAGTGGATGCGAAGAGAGGAGTAACTGTAAGTTTGACTGTTTGGGGATTACGTGCACGTTTGTTGGAGTTTCACGTTTAGTTGATTGTTTTCGATGTGTCTTGGCAGCTCATTCGACTTGATATTTTTTTCCATTTGGTCTTGACAGGTTTTTAGGGGACTGTTGTGCACTTAAAACTGGTTTAACCGCGCAGAGCATGTCGCAAGTGCATGCCGCCTGTCTCCATTGATTTAATTTCTCCTCGTTTTAGTTATTGAATAATATTTAAAGTTTGCTGTTTTTAAGGTATGTTGTTTTTGAAGTTAGTTGTTTTTAGTTATTTTGGTTGTTGTCATTTGGTTTAGTTTATTTATCTTCGGATCAGTGCTGTGGTTTTGAATTTTTGGTTTGGTTTTTGGATATATATGTATGTATGTATATATATATTAGGGTGTCCCAGGATATAAGGTAATTTTTTTTTTTTTTTTTTTTTTTTTTTTTTTTTTTTTTGCAAAATCAAATACGCATACCCTCTATTTTTTTTCTATTTCACCTGAGAAACATAAATAAAAAATATTATTGCAATCAGATAACGGTAATCCGTGCCGACTTTAGGTCAAACTTGAACATGGAATCTTGTATTGGGAATACTATGGAAAGATTGAAAAATGTATGTTTCTTTGGTACATATAACACTAGTTTATTTAAAGAAGATATTTATTAACATATTACAGTAAAAGAAACATTACTGAACTTATTTTCATTTCAATGTTTTTTTTTTACAATCGGGATCGACCTTCGTGTGTCCTTGTACGCAACATAACAAGAATTGTTTTTGTTCCTCCGTCGCCGTTATTAAATCATGAAAGTCCTGCATCAATTTTACCACTGTCTCAGCTGTATTGTTCATTGCTTTGAACATTGAGATCTCAGAGTAAAGATAAGAGATATATGAGAAGTCTATGATTGAGATCGTCTTTTTCGTGTGGGGAAACGAAGTATTATTCTCCCATGAAGAGGGACTCTTCAAAACTAACATAAATTTTGAGTCTAGAAAACAATGAATCTCTTTTAACAGATATGAGATCATCGATGCTTTTTCCTGTAAAAATAAAATAACAGGTAACAATCGCGTGATATAAATGTGTAACTAAATAAACAGTTACAAAATTAATATATGAAACTCGACATACATTCTCAATGAATCATCGATAAATTGTATGTTTTTTCACTGGTCGAGAAATTTTCTCTATGTAAATTTGTCATCATTTCTAATTTTGTTTCTTTGTCAACATCATCATCATCAAAAAGTGCTAATACTGCTATTTCATCAGTCAAATACCATAAATGCTGAAGAAATTTCTGTAAAGCAGCTTTCGAGATACTTTCATTCACATTTTCGCAGACTTTCAAAGATTTCAAAAAGAACAAATCTTTTTAGCGTTCTTTAACTGCCAAAATGTATTGAAGACATGTTTAACATAGATTGTCACGATAAACAAGCATACATGTAGCAGTGATTTCTTATCTTTGGTGTTTCATTTCAGATGAGAACTAAATAACGAGAGTTTTAGGGAGTAAACCGCTCGGGCCATCCATCTAGCTTGGGACAAAGCACCCAGAGGTCTAATTTAATTTTTTTTCTGCACCTACACCTAAAAATATCACAGAAAGTTTGATCAACTCTCGATAGTCCTCTCTGATCATAACATTTTTAAGTTCAGAGCAGTAAAATTCAAGCAAATTGCCAAGTTCAGATACGGGTTAGAACAATTCAACTGTTTCTCTATAGCACTGTGTTTTAGTGGGATAGATGTTCTTCCAATTCTCTTTGTGCTTTTTAAAGAGTGTAATATCGGGACTTGTCACTTGTTTAATGCTCACTTCTAATACAGCCTTTAATGCCAGTTCGTTTACATCATGGCAGCAAGCAAAGAAAAACATTTCCCTATCAATTTTTTTTTCCGAGGAGCGCACAGGCACCATTAAAACGACCTGTATTCGAAGCCATATAGTATCACAACAGAGAATTTGGACTTTGTTTTCGAGATTCCAATCTAAGATAGCCTTCCAAATAGCCTGCGCCTGTTCTTTGCCTGTATAATTATAAAGTCTCGACGCAGCAATGAGGTGTTCTTTAAATTCATATGAAATAACTACAAGCAAGCGTTCTTCTTTCGATTTTCGAGAAGTCAAAGCAGGCAGCAGTTTGCCATCCCAATATAAGATCACGACATCTGGTACCTCATTTTGGAACTCATTTTTTATATTTTCCGCGCGTTCCTTCCGTGTTTCTGTTCGGATTCTTTGAATTTAAGACTTACTTAACGGAAATTTGTCAATGTTAAATCAAGTGCCCCCCTCCCCCCTATAGTAGCTTCAAGAGTAAAGACATAATCTCACATACTGAATTGACACCTGTCTAATGCAGCAACTAACTTTAATGATAAAATCTTTCCTCATTACTGATTTACTTGTCCCAGGTTCTGAGCTTTCGATCAGTGTTGGGAAATCTTCCTTATCCATATTTTCATTAGGATTCGAAGAGGAATATTCTTGCAATGGCTTGTATGACGCTGAGGATGTTGAAGAGGTTTTTAGAACTACGCAATAATACTGCCATCTTCTGCTCACTGATTAAAAACTATCCCGACATTTACTAACAAAAGAAGAGTAACTTGGAATTATAAGCACATTGACAAATAGACGTGCGCTGTCCTGAGTAAACTGGTACTGGTACTGACCAAAGCCGCCTCAAGACTACAAGCCAGACACGCCCTTCATCCCCCCCACATGTGACGTCACAGCCCGGGGCTGGCTAACTGCCAACGCGCCAGTCCGGAACATTTGAATCTTGTATCTTGCTATTTTACGTGCACGTGCGTTTTACTTAGCCTAATAACATTTTTTTTTCAAGGTAAGTTTTATTTTCAAATTATATTTATATGCTATCAGCACAAGTTTTATTTCTTGTGTTCAAAATCTTTTATTTTTAATTTCTTTGAAATAAATTAACTAGCATTTCCTAGTACGATTCTATCAATAATACCGTATCTCAAAACGAAACGATATTATTGTAGTTCTGTTTCTTTCCACATAGAGCAATAATTTAAAATGGCAAACATCCCTAAATCGTGTCAAGTCTTATATCATTTAATTTGTATCTTGTCACACCATTCTCTCTTTATAATTTGTTCTGTTTTCTCTAATTCATTAGAGTGACCTTTAATTAACGCCCATTTATTAAAAGACACTTGTCGTGTGAATAGTAACTCGGGTTATTTGGTATGCAGAATTAGTTGGACTTTAATTTGACAACAAATTTATGTATTTATATATATACATATATTCATACTTAAAAATTTAAATATTCTAGAAATTTTCATAAAAGTCGCTGTGAATACATAGCATTTTTATCTTGTTTACTTCTTTTAAAGCAAACTCCGATCGATATACTTGTATCAATTTATTGTTGTTTTTTAATCTTAAACGTTTGCTATCTTAATAAAAATTCTTTTTATAACTTTTTGTTAAATTATAAATGCTTATGTACTGTGTAAAGAGAGCTATGGGGATAATGTTTTTGAATCTCTCTATTTTTGCCACAACTGTAAACAATTTATTTACAAGACTAGAGGAAGGGTTGTTAGTACCCTTATGCAAAACAGTAGTTCCCCCCCCCCCCACACACACACACCTTCTTCGCAAAAATCCTATGTGTTTTCATATACATTTAATGTTTAATTAAAAATAACAATAAATAAAATTATTATTCTATAATTATAAATTTACTTTTAGATCTAGTCAGGAAATACTTTTCATCTCATAAAAATTGATTATTTTAAGCTTAAAAGATGTGAACAAATATTTAAGAACCCACACAACATTATTTTGGAAATGAAATATTTTCGTGGAAGGTTTTTGTGTTTTTCGATGTTTCTTTTTTCTTTTTTTTTTTTTTTTTTTTTCTTTTTATCAGCTATTACCTAAACATTCGAGGAAAATGAACATAAATTAGGAATATTTTAATTCCAATTGATGAAAGTCTTTTCTTTCTTTCTTTTATTTTTCTCTTCATATGTCAATACATTTTTTAAAAAATCTATTGCTTGTACCTTGCATAATATATCAAACTAATACAAAACTAAATAATAATTTTCTGTTTCATGAACTTGTGTTGTTTTAGTATTATGACAGTTTTATGTTTTTTAATTTAATGGATTTTATGTGAAAATTACCCATTTCTGATAAGTAAAGTTTACAGTACGAAAATTTATTTATAAGAATACTTAATTTCATGTATACTTTAATTTTACTATTTATTATATGCAGGTTTCAAATCACTTAATATTTAATAGGATATTTACTGTATAATTTCAAGCCCAATTAAAAATAAAAATAGAACACAACTTGAATTTGTTTTCATTTAACATTCGCTTTTCTTCCACTTTAATTTAATTTTTAAATGTGGGTTTTGATTGGCACACTTATTGTTATTTATTTATTTTGAAATAATTGAAAGCAAAATAATTCAATTTATGTGTTTAAACTGCAAATTTATATATATATATATATATATATGTAATAATGTATAATGTCTTGTTTTTGAATATATACCAAATAGATAATTGATATTTTTTCTAAATTCCAAAGTAGAATAAATAATAAAAACTGTCTACTAAAATAAATTTAATACTTGGGATTTTTTTTCATTAACGAACGAATTTTCTTTAATGTATCTTTAATTCTGATGCACATTTTCATTGACACAGTGATATTATTTCATAAATATTGTTTTTGTGTTATCGTTATTATTGTCTCGAGTGATCGAAATTGATTAAAAAGCACTTAATTAGCGTCCTTAAACTATAAGTTTTTATTTTTTTCCCATATGCTGTGATAATAAGTTGAAATATGGAGGGAAGAATTAATGTTTTAAATAACGCGTGTGCTCTCCACGGCTGATCTAAGCCCCGCCTCGTGACGTCACGAAACCTTGTGTTTGGCTTGTAGTCTTGAGGCGGCTTTGTACTGACATGTTTCACAGGATTCGCACTGTTTCTTCACGGATTGCGCATTGTCACAAGAATTCCAAAACCTTTCTTTTTTATTTTGTTTTATCATTTTCATTTGTAGCTGCTTGGTACTCCGCTACAGACACGTGATAGGGTGGCATGTGTCAGCGTTCGCTTGCTAAGTGCACAAGTACTGACTGAGACATTTAGAGGCAAGTCGGCACGGGTTCCCATGGTCCAAATTACATGAAATTTTATTTACAATTGTTTTGACATAAAAGGAAGAAAATGAGAGGGTATGCGAAAAAATAAAACGACTTTCATTTTTTTGGGACACCCTAATATATATATATATATATATATATATATATAACAACTTTTGAACGGAGGGTGGTTTCGGTGTCTGGGGGTCATGATCGGTGAAAATATACCAAAATTTTTTGAAATCACTTTTCTCCGAACGGCTGCAATAGGTAGCTTTTTGTAATGAAAGCTACCTAATATGAAATTGATTAATGCCGCTATTACTACAATATCGGACAACTGAACTCATACAGAATTTTTCTCATTAAAACAAAAAACTGCAGTTTTCTTCTTAAATATTTCTTACCTAAAACTCAGACGTTCTTCTATTTCTAAACCCCAACTAGAGTCTTTCCAAGTGCCGGATTGCACCCGACCCGAATCTGAAATTTCTGCGGAAAGTCAACCCGAAACCCGTCAAAAAGGAATTCGTCAACCAAATCCAAAAATGGAAAAAAAAATCGTCAATCCGACCCTAAATCGAGCCGAAAGAAAATCAGTTCATATTTTATAGAATAAACAATTATGAAAAAAGCCTACAATTTTATCTTTTTTTATTAAAATGAACTTAAATACAATCATTAATATTCAAATACAGGGTGTCCGGTCTGAACGGTGTCCAATAGCTAATTCCTAAACCGTTAGTCATAGACATATAGTTCCAATTACAAAAAATGTTTTAAATCAGATAAAGAAATATTTTAAAAGTGATTTGGGTCAATAAAAACATTTCTTAAAAAATTACGAAATTTAAATTTTTATACGGTCCCCCGGTCCTATAAGTTATATATAGTAAAATTTTCGTATTACACTGACAAGTAAGACAAAAAAAGGCCCATGCATATAACACTAAAATTGAGCGAGTTATGAAACTTTAAAAATGCATGACTTATGCCACTTTTTTGCTCTGAAAACAAACGAGTTCGGCTTGGCTTTGAGGGGCCACATGCTAAGTGCTTAAAGTATTCGAAGATCTTATTTCATGTGTATTTGCGCTTTGAAAAAATCGTTCAAGTATTACGATTAAATTAACATTTATTAAGTTTCAGATTGGCTAAAATAACATATGTTTTATTTTGTCAGGATTTGAGACTGTTTCTTTTATGATTTCTTTTAACAAAAATTATGTTATTTTTATACGTTTTTATGTTACTTCAAAGATTGTATGTATTCTTTTCCAATTCAAAATTTGCACTCGAAATTTAACTCACTTTTAAATATCCGATCGAGATTACATTTTACATACTGGCGCAAATCCAATAAAAATCTAATATTATTATGTTTTTCGATGGTTACCATTTATACTTATTTTACAGGATAACACAAAAAAATTCGGATGGATTACCGCCAAGAAGTTTAAGAAAAAGTTTTAGATTAGATAATACAAGACTGCGATTGTTGAGTTTTTTAACTTTGTTGGGTTTTTTTAGCACTGAATCCAAAAATTACATTAATTTTTAGCCATCATGTCAGGATATTTCGCAAATCATAAATTGTCAAATTTAAAGAATAACAAAAGTCGGATACTGTAAAATGAGGGAGATGGTTGTTTTTTTATTTATTTATTTTTTTTTAACTTTTGATAATTGAATTTTACGTACTTTTTAGCACTGAATCTGAAAATGACCTTCATTTTTAACCATCGCGATAGAATTTTTTTGCAAATCGTAAATGTGTAAGTTAAAATATAGCGAAAATCTCATACTATAAAACATATGTAAAACTTTTTTGTTTTGTTTTATTTTTATTCAATAATTTATTCGATACTTTTGCTTATCCTGGGATTCTTACAGCTGAATAGCTCAGTGGTCCGATGAGATGAGGGAGGAGATTCAATTTTAACTTTGAGATTTGCGAAAAATCCTGATGTGATGGTTAAAAATGAAGGTCAATTTCAGATTCAGCGGTACAGAACATATAAGAATCAATTATCAAAAGCAAAAAAACATGACATAACCCAACTTTTGCAGGCTAGTATAATCTAATAATATTTTAAAATACGTATCATTTTGTAAAGAATTGAGGCTGTTAATTTAGTATCATTTTATTTAACAAAAATTCTGTTTTTTTTCTTTCTTCTTAAATGTTTATTACAAATTGTATATTTTGCATTAATATGTCAGAATGATTAAAGATTTCAAATTTATATTGCAATGTTAATTTTACACTCAACTATTTTTTAATATATCTGACGAAATTATATTTCGACTAAATTTGTGAATGACCCCCAATTTGCAGCAAAAAATATACTCCAACTTTAAACAGCTATTACTCGGTCAGTTTTAATTGTAGAATAACGGGACTTTTTGTGTATTACTTGTCAGTGTAAAAGGAAAATTTTACTAAATATAACTTATAGGACCGCTGGACCGTATAAAAATTTAAATTTCGTAATTTTTTAAGAAATATTTTTATTGACCTAAATCGCTTTTAAAATATTGCTTTACCTGATTTTAAACATTTTTGTAATTGGAACTATATGTCTATGACTAACGGTTTAGGAATTAGCCACTGGACACCGTTGAGACCGGACACCCTGTATATAGATATTTCATTTGAAAAATATTCAGTACATATTTTCTTTTTGAAAAATCAGGTCATATCGCTCACCCGCAAGAAAAGTGACACATCTAGACAAAAGTAAATTTTAAAGGAGAGGCAAAAGAAAATTTGCATTATTTTACTGTAACATGAAATTAAAGCACTTATCTCTGCATGCAGTAGTAAAATTGTGCATAAAAGCAAAAAACCTTTAAGAATGAAGGCTTAGGATGAGATTTGGAGGGTTATTTTTTTTTTTGGAGTGTTAATTTTACCTTCCTGCACAATTCACCCCTTTTCTTTGGTCACGAATGGACATATAGCGTAATAAAGTGATTTTCCGTATAACTACACTTATGAAACTGTTTGCGTAACAATACTATGTACTGTACCACCTATGACAGACCTATTAGTGCAATAAAATGCAAAATGAATTTTTGCGAGATGTGTCACTTTTCTTGCGGGTGAGCGATATTAAAAGTGTCAAAACCTGACAAGAACCATTTAAAGTCTATTTGGTTCCGGCTAAATTTGGTTATCCTGTCCGATGGAGGACCGTAATTCTAACCTACTGTAGAAATAACAATTATTTCATGAATTTTGAGAGGAAAGTGAAGAAACTCATTTCATTCATTTTATGCCTTAGAATGGCTTTTTTTTTCTTTATCTTTTGTAATATACATTTTTTTAGATTTTTATTTTTTCTCACTTTTTTTCATGAGTATTCCTTATTCGTCGATTTTTACCCCCCCCCCCCCAATCCACCGAAATCGGCATTAATTTATTTAAGATTTTATTAATATAGTGTAAATGTAGATAATAGCATTTGCGTCTATGAATGAAAGGCAATGACAACTTGCCAATCTTTCACATAAAGTGCGGTCGAAGCACAATTTTCTTTTACTCATTCTGTTCAAAGTTCAAATTGAAAATATATTTGTTTTTTAAGCAGGCATATGTTCTTTTCGCGTAATTTGGTTTTAATTTGCATCTGACAAGATAAAAATCCTTTGTTCGTATCATTAACTTCAAATTATATTTATGTAAGTGAATCTTTTTAATTGTAAAATAATTACATTTTTATTTACCGTATTGCATATTCAGAATTGAAATTTATAAACGTTCGTTATACGGCGGTTATAAAAATAAAATATTAGAAACAGGATCATTAGGATTCAGGACTGTATAAAAAAATTGTTTAAAAGGATAGCTTTTTAAAAATTAGTGGTCGAACTCAGTATAATCTTACTCTAACTCAATAAAAACGTTTAATGAATATAATCTTAATTAGAGATCAACTGAAAATTATTGACCGAAACTATCTGTATTCCAAAATTCTCGTATTTTCCTTAGGAAATTTTCAACATGATTCATCGATTCGAGCTGTATTGACTCATATGAGACACTCTTTATTCATTGCTATGAACTGCACTGTTTATAATTATCAGTCACGACGCGACTGACTCAAGATGTGACTGCAAATTAAAAAACAAGAAATGCATATATGACTAAAATTTGAAGACCCTTTTCACTTGCTCATGAAAAGCTGCAGACTTAACTTTAATAGAACTTTTTTAGTTTGAAACAGAAGTGTTTGAAATATTCTTTGAGAAAGTTCTAGTAGAACAGATGATCCTTTACAAAATTCATTATAAAAGATAAATCGAGGTATGTATACGTAAAAGATTTTTTAATTAGATGCAATTCATAATTAGAGTATCATTTTGTATATTTCTGAGAGGGGGGATATGTAATATTAAAAAATTTCGCCCTTTTATCTTTGTAAAACTATTCCAAATTCTTAACATTTTTCCGTTTTTATCTATCTGTAATAATATCTTAGTATCTTTTGTCTTTTATTTCATGCATTTAAACCTGCGTATTCTTTTCTAAGTCTAAAAACCTTAATCCATTCGCCTCATCTCATAAAACCCATTAAATTACTTTTTTCCTTTTATTCTAAAAATAAATTCTTTTTCTTTCGAATGTTTTTTAATAGAATTGTTCGACGATGTTCTTTTTTCCCACAATTCCTTGCAAATCCCGCCAACCATTGTTTGCGCCATAATTCTGTCGCCGAAGCTATATAGATCGCATCGTCGTCATGCGTGCCTTTCCCCCTTCCCCTTGGAGCTACTCCTATCGTATTCTGCTCTTATCGCGTCCTTCCGGCTACTTGTACGGGATTTGTCATTTATCGTGTATTGTATTCATACGCATGCAGTTTTCGCAAGTATATAACCCGTTGCATGAGAGGTGGAATTTTACGATTATTGAGTTGCTTAATTAAACCACGCCACCTGGAGTGTTTTTTTTTTCTGAATCTTCATCATTTGTTCTAATACGTAACATCTAGTGGTACATTTTATTACGTAGCAACTGCCCGCACATGGATCACCTATAACTAGTGGAATTTGGTACATTATATGGTCGATTAATAAACGTTTTGATGCATCTATAGGTTTCGATTATTATACTTCGGAAAACATTCCAATGGACGACAGCCTGACCTTCCACTCTTCCATCACGATTGTACGACTGCAAAAAACCATGATTTCTTCATTGAGTACATAATGTGGGTATGCTGGTGCTTAAGATCTACGTGTTTATATGATACGAGTGAAATCGTATCATATATATATTTGGCTATCGTATGTGGCACAGAAATCGCAATTTTTTGTTAATTGTTTAATGGCAACGTCCGAATGAAACGCATCTCATTGGTTATTGAACAACATTTAATGCATCACCATACCTATAAGCGGTTACTGTAGGGGGGACCCTGTTCTGTCGCCAAAAACCGCCAAGTTTCTTACCAACTTGGCGATATATCGCAAATTTGGCGACCAAAATTAGCCGCCAACTTGACGATATCTCTAAATATTTCGCCAAGTTCCCATAGACTTCCATTTTAAACCAACTGGGTTTACTTGCTTACAGAAAATCAACGAATTCAGATATTTTAATGCAACAAAAGCTGATATTATCTTAAGGGATTATACAATGCTTAGCCTGCTTTCCCAAACATAAATTTTAATGAAGACCAAACTCATCGGTGGTCGCCAAGGGCGGCTAGTTATTTGAAAATTTTAAAAAGACAGAGATTTTCAACGTTAATTAACTTAACGAAGAAACGTCAAGTAAGCTTGACGTTATTACAGCATTTTTTATCTAAAATGATTCCTTTTGTCTTTTTTTTTTTTTTTTTTTTTTTTTTTTTTTTTTTTTTTGTGGCACGAAAACGAATGATGTTGATGCTAAATAAATGCCCCAAGTTAAATTTTGATAACAATTTCATCTTGTACTTACATCGCCCCCTGGCAGTAAATAAGGTAGCAAAACTTAAGAAAAACTGGTTTTTTTTTTTATGTTTTACTGTGTAACAACTATGCTGTTGTTATAATACTAGCAGTCAAGATTTAATGATACTTTTGCATTCATAGCATACAAGAGTGGAATATGGGGTAACTAAAATTAAGTAAAATTGTTTTTTTTTTTAATGTTTTTATTACAGATTTTTTATGCTCAGACTGGAAGTTTTTTTCTAAATTTTCCACTACTGCACTGATAAAAAATGTTGGATTAAATATTGGTAAATACACCACAAATTGTGATGTGATACCTTGTAGATCAAACCTGATGATGATGATACATCTAAGTTAATTTTTAAATGAGTTCGTCTAAATGCAGTAATTATTAAAAAACGTGACATATTAAACAAAAACATAATTTGCCAAACAAATTTAAAAAATAAAATTCATTTCCTACATTATTTGAGCCCAAGAAGGGACAGATATTATGAAATTTCATTAGGTTAGTTCTACATTTAATGTTAAATTTTTGTAACAAATTAGTTAAACCAAGTGAACATTAACAAATAAAAATGAAATTCAAACAATATTATATTTAACACGTTCACGCCGGCGCAGTGGGTCACACTCGACTGTCTCAGAGCTGCCAAGTCTCCGGCTTTGTGGCTACCAGTATTTTAATATAGAAAATGTTGTTTTATTTAATTAGAACAATTGGGCGATTTAAAGGAACAACATTTTCTCTAAAATAACAGTGGTGTGCAAAAAGCCGGAGATTTGACAACTCTGAGACAGTCGAGTATGACCCACCGCGCCCGCGTGAACGTGTTAAACATCCTAAAAACTTAGAATCCGTTCAAACGAAATCGAAATAAATCTCAGACTTTTTTTGAAAGGCTTGTATTTTAGACGTGCCTAATCATTTCTTTTCACCTTACGTAAACATAATACAAAATCAGCAATACAAATATTTGCAACTTAAATATGAAAAAAAAGGTCTAAGATTTGTTTCGATTTCGTTTGAACTGATTCTACGTTTTTATGGTATTTAAGTATCATATTGTTTGAAAATCATTTTTATTTGTTAATGTTCACTTGGTTTAACTAATTTGTTACAAAAATTTAACATTAAATGTAGAACTAACTGAATGAAATATCTTAATATCTGTCCCTTCTCGGGCTTAAATAATGTAGGAAATAAATTTTATTTTTTTAATTTGTTCGGCAAATTATGTTTTTGTTTAATATATATATTAAATAATATGAAATGCAAGCAACGGGGGAAAAAAGATCAGTCAAAGCTCATATGTTGTGAAGGAGGAAAATCTCATTTCCATTGAAAGTGTTGAGGCCTAATTAAACCTAAAACATGTAGTCAAGGCTAAAAATGGAATAAATGCAAAATAAAATTGTAAAATAAATGTTTTGCTAAGACAAAATGTGTAGTAATGTAAACCAAACTAGGGGTATTTTCACAGGATCTGGAAAACTGAAAGATTAAAAAATGCATTCTAAACCACAATTTGATGTAAATAGAAAATAAAATTTGCTATCTCAATTTATCCTTAACCCAAAAACCTATGATCCTATTTACCCCGAAAATGCTATTTTTGGGGTAATTAGGATCATGCAGATTATTAACATTATGCTTCGTCTGCTGCAAAACGTAACCATTTCCTCTTAAAAATAATATTTCTCTAAATTTAAATCCATAGCTGTATTTCAATATTCCTACAATTTTTTTTTTCACAGGACTGTTTTAACTAAAACATTCTCGATTTGACGGACAACGTTTTTCTTTGTGTTCTGAGAAAACAGTGATTACTTCTACAGGAACATGCATTTTCACTCAAAAAACATTGAGCATGTAGAATATTAGTCAGACTTCATAATTAGCATTGACAATTTTTTTTATCTTCGACAGATTGTCCCTGAAGTACCCTTGATCCTAATTACTCCTGATCCTAATTACCCCTACCTCCCTGTATACAGAATGAAATCCAGAGTTTTACTCTACAGTATTACATATATCATCAGGTTGTATAGCAGCAGCTACACTGTAAAAAAATCCGTAAAAATACGGTATATTTTCCGTTAAATTTTACGGAATACTTTCATCTTCATTTGAAAACAGTACAATTTCCGTAATTGGATAATTTTTCCGTTCTCGTATCAAAATGAAGAAGGTTTTCCGTAAATTTTACAAAAATATTTCATCATTCTTTCAAAACAATACAATTTCCGTAATTGACGTCTGTGCTGTATAGAGTGGCGCTGTGTTTAGTTGGAATGCGGAATAATAAATTGTTGTAGTGTGAACATATGTTTACGTTTAATACTTGGTTAGTCACTATTTCTCTTTTCTTTTCTTTTCTTTTTTTCCCCTTTTTTTCTTTATTTTAAGTAAATATGAATTAATATCTTTTCATATATCAGTTAAAATTTAATATAATTTATTTTATCTTTCGAATTTAATGCCACGTAGAATGCCGTATAAATTCCAATTTAATTTATTCAGTTGTTTTTTTTAATTTGTATCAAATAAAAAATTAAACATATCAAGTAACTTATTAAATATTAAATAACTGTTTTCATCTGTTATTCGTTTAATATAGTAATTAAAAAATGATACGATAAATATTATTTCTAATTGAAAAAAAACGATTATTTTCTAAAATTATGATAGAAATTTTATTTTTTAAATGCATGCAATTTTGAAAAGGAGTCATAATTGTTCCTATTTTATATGCATGTAATACTTTTTTTTTTTGGGGGGGGGGGCATTAAATACTCGTATTCTTACAATAATAAGTCTTTTTTAATTGTAATACTAATTAAGTTAAAAATAAAAGAGCAATCTCATTCAATTAGAAATAAATTAATATATCTTATTTCTCTGATAAAGGTAATGTTTATGTATCAAGATATTTTAATTACAAATAGGGAGCGCTAAGTTAACACCAACCCCTTTTTGAATATCACAATTTCAAAAATATCAATATTTAGATATTAATTATCTCTAATTTTATGTCTTTAGCGTTGACTTACGCCCCCCCCCCTCCTCCCCAATTTCAAATTTCAAAAATGCCAATATTTGGTTGTCAATTAGCTGAAATTTTATTTTTAAAACTAACACTGTAGTATTTTTCTTTCTTTCTTTCTTTTTAAATAAAATGTTTTTAAAAAAAATTTCTTTTTCTTTTTACAATATTTAAAAAAAATAATCTGATATTTAAATGAATTTTATTAATTCTTTTAAGTTTCAGATAGTTGAGAAGGAAATGTTACAGTTTATTTTTCATAATGATTTTAAAATAATACTTATTATTATTTAATAAAAAAATTTAAAAACTCTATTTTTAATTTTAATATTTTTTAATCTATTCACTTTAACGGATTCGCACATAAAACTTAAAACATATCTGAAACATAATAACGAAATTATAGATGTATATACAAATAAATAAATAAAAATAATAGTACAATAAAATTTTTAAAATCTTGCAAAAAAGAAGCAATTATTACTTATAATACATTCTTTCATGCACTTAATATTTTAAAGGCTAATTTTTTTCTTTTTATAAAGCATGAAATTAAAAAGCTAAATTTTGAAAATTATGGAAATATTCAGAATTGTACACTCAATTGAAAGATTTCTCCAACGAAAATACGTTCCTTGCTTAACACCGTGCCTTTACTTCATAAAAAGCATCTGAAATAAGTAACGACATTTTTGAAACATAACTCGAGTCCCCATGGCATGGTGGATAAGGGCGCTAATCTGGTACACTCCGGTTCCCCAGTTCGATTCCACCCTACGTAAGTGTTGTTTCATTACTGTTATTTGAATAAATTAGAGGTACGCTACCTTGATAAACGTGTCCGTTGAAATTCATAAAGGTGTAAGTTTCTCGAAAAGTTGTATAATATTTTTTTTTTTTTTTTTTTTTTTTTTTTTTGCCTTTGAAACAAAAAATTTTAAATACGGATATACGAAAAAAAAAAAAAAAAGGGAAAAATTTTGTGAAAAAACGGAAGATTTTCTGGAATTTACGGAAAAAAAAATTTCCGTTAAAAAACGAAAATAGTACTGGCGTCTGGATTGCCAGTACTATTTCCGTTTTTTAACGGATTTTTTTTTACAGTGTATTGTTATTTTTGCATCTCGGAACGTTGCGCAGAAACAAAATAAGTAAAAGATTGGATAATTCATTTGTATAATTTACGAAATCGATAATAAGCATGCGATGGCCGTATCCTTCATATTACATAAATTTCAAAATCCAATATTGCCCGAGAGAATATAATATTAATAACATCAAATGCAAATTTGCATATTTCTGTAATTAACTGCACAATAAAAACGATATTTTAACTGAAAAAGATATCCAAGATAAATTGTATAAAAGAATAAGCATTAAATTTGAATCATGCAATATTTCTATGATATTTTTGTATGAAAATTCTAATACTATTTAAAATTTTAATGTATGTTCTGGACACTACTTTTTAAGTAAAAGAGAATATGACTTTCCAGCAATTAATTATACAATAATACTTTACTTGTTGTGGCATAACTGCAGACTACTCTGACGGGAGCCCAGGGCAAAACTGCATTCCTGGTCTCTTTATGATATTCTTGATTGTCCATATAAATGAAAGCAAGAAGGTTTGGGGTTCCTATGAGCTTCGAGGCCTGTGGCGACTAGTTCCCTTACCCATCATATAGTTACGCTACTTCTTCGTTGCTACAACATTTCTCAATGTTTATTATTGTTCTAATTACAATTAATTATCATAAAATCTTTATTGCCATGCATATAAACAAATAAATATGGCTCCTATCGTATAAAATTAATATTACCATTGCTATAGGAAATATATACTAAATTACTTCGCAGTTTTCTCATACTATTTTGTAAAAAAAAAAAAAAAAAAAAAAAAAAAAAAAAAAAAAAAAAAAAAGGAATATACACGGCAATTAACAAATTTCACATACTTTAATATTATAGCAGAAATATTGTTTCAAAACTTACCTATGGTTGTAAAAATAGTTCCAGCATAGAACAAAGATCCCCAGAAAGTCCAAACGATCTTCTCAGAATCAGCTGGTGTTTGACTTAGTAGATGTTGTTCTAATTGCCCTTCATAATCATATAATCTTTTATAAGCAACTTTAGTCCATTGTGTGTTCGATAAATTTCGTGCTTCCCACAAATGTTGAATCATGAGCTCTCTTGTACGAATAATGCTCATTTTTTCTCTCTGTTCTAAACCTCCTTCAACCGATTGAAACATCAAAGCTCCTAAAGATGCGTAAATCATTAAAAATATGAGTAATAACACATGTGTGAACCACCTCTCAGATATAGCCTTTATTTTTTCAACAACGCGAACTGCAAATGTTCTGGTTTTGTCGTGAAGGTTGATTATGTGCATGGGATTGATGATAACATATTGCGTTTTCCCGCCTGGTGGTGGCCATTCCATCCCAGGATGATAGGATGGTGGCCTTAGCAAAGTGGGTGGCATTGCTACTGCGGTTACTGGAGTTGATGGCATAGCTGTTTATGGTAAACTTCGGCTGTTCTAAGGCTTTAACTGTTAGGAGGCTTTCTACGACGTGCCTGCAAGTAAGAAACAATTGTTTCGGTTAATTCATTTGAAATCTTTAATTAATAAAGAGTTAAAATATCCCAGTATCTGATCAAAGCTTTACTATGAATTTGCAGTTTAAAAAAATGGTCAAATATAAGCATATTATAGGATATAAGCAGGGTATTATATCTGTTTGGAGGGGTGAATACATGTACCGACAAATATATACACTGCTCAAAAAAAATTAGGGGAGCAAGCAAAAAATTGAAGAGAACAGTGCAAGACAGCCATGTATGGGCATAAAATGGATAGTACACATGTATCAATGCGCAATACAGAAAAAAGGACGCAAAAAATGGTAAGGGAGCTTTTATTCTTTGAAAAAATGAAAAGAACATGAAAAGATGGTTTGGGGCAACAATTTGGTTTCATGTAAATGATAAAAAAATGTATTGTTTTGAAATGATGCAAGATTTTTAATATGGCGTGTGGTCTCCTCGAACAGCTAAGACTGCTGCACACCTGTTTCCCATGGATGCTATGAGGTTATCGATAAGACTTGGGGAATACTGTTCCACTGCTCAAGAATTGCAATCTTCAAGTCCCGGACAATAAAAGGAGGCCTCGGTCTCCAGCAATGTGTCGTCTGAGTATGTCCCAAACATACTCGATCGGATTTAGGTCAGGAGAACATGCTGGTCATTCCATACGGTGTATTGTTTTAGCTTCAAGCATGTTTTCCACAAGACGAACTGTATGAAGTCTGGCATTATCATTCATGGAAATAAAGAAATCACTAATTTCTGCAACATAAAATACGACATGAGGTCTCAGTATCTCGTCTGTATAACTTCGGACAGTCAAAGTGCCATTCCGAATGATATGCAGGCACGTACGTCCACCTATACTGATTCCAGCCAATAGCATCAACCCACCTCGTCTGTAATGTGATCTTTCACGAACGAATGTGGGATTATTTTGAGTGCCCCTTCCTCTCCATGCCAAAGCACATCAGATGTCACATCCAGACTGAATCGGGACTCGTCTGTAAACAGAATTTAACTCCAACAACGTTGCCTCCAAACTCGATGTTCAGTTCCCCACCTTCTTAAGGCTGCACAGCGGCTTGAGGTCAACGGAATACAAACCACTGGCTTACGTGCATAGAGACCACCCTGATGAAGCCTATTTCGGACTGTTTGGCTGGACACCCTTCGTCCTGTGGCCAAGAACAACTGTGTTTGCAACTGAGTAGCGTTGCTCGTTCCGCCTCGAAGAGCTGTTAACAAGATATATCGGTCATCAGTTTCTGTATTAGCATATTTTCGACATTGCACGTGTCGATGACTACCATTCCAAGTGTCTTGGAATCGATTCCACAGCCTTTCATGGACACTTCTTGCGACTTCAACAGCGTCCACTACACTTCGTTGTGTTTCCACAAATTCAACTGTCCTGATAACACGCCAAGCCACGGATTGCGGTAAATCATGTTGTTGTGACATTTTCAAGCCACCTTTTCTCAAAACACAAGCGCAGCAATTGAATTTTACAACTGAGGCAGTGAAACAGACGTTTCTGCAAAATCCCGATTTCTGCACTTATCTCCTTTTTCTAGTTTTTGACGTCATAAACTTTAATTTACATGTGCAGTTTTCTTTATCTGTTTTCTACAACACTTTAAATTATGGATGTTTTATTTTACGTTACTTATCGGTGTAAATATTTGCGTAATTTCGTTAAAACCATGCGCTGCCCTAATTGTTTTGAGCAGTGTATATATATATATATATATATATATATATATATATATATATATATATATATATATATATATATATATATATTTGTAACTGTAGAGTAAGATTGATAATCCGATGACAAGCGACGACGTATCAGTAGACGTCTATTGATAGGTCACCGCTCTCTGAATACTAGGCACGAGTGCTAACACAAAGATCACGGCTGTCGTAGGCGAATATTTTTCAGCGTTTGTACGTTCCCTTGGATTTAGATACCAGTACTTTTTAAATTATTTTTCTCCTTCTCTTTCTGAGATTAAATAACTCGAAGAAAACTTTAAAAATATACTGGTATTATAACTCAGGGGATCGTGCAAATGCTGAAAAAACTCGCCATTTTGTGTCTGCGCGTAGGCCTTGTATTCAGGGGACGGTGGCTAGGCACTGAACTATTCGGCCGCATCCAGCAACCTCTATTAATGTTATGTACTAACTGACCTAACTACTCATGTAATTTGTCAAACTGGATTTATTAACAAAATTAATCATATGCTGTGTAAATAATAACTTTTAAAAAATGAATCAAGTTCTGCTAGACTGTTAAAATTTTGCACTGTGTGCTTGACGTTTTTCGACATAAAATAATACCAATGCTATCGCGCGTTGCCGCTTGAAATTTTCCGACAAGCTTTTTCAAGCATTCCTAGAAACACACTGCAAAAAAAAAACGACATTTTTACAGTACAAAGTACTGTTCATCTCGCACACAAACTCGATCACAGTGAATGTGCTGTATCTTTCTGTGGTTTCATGACTATATTAACATGGAAAATACAGTAGTTGCGTAAAATCAACAGCACAATGTGCTGGCAATTTGGACGCCAGCAGTTTGTGCTGTAAAAAAATGCGTCCAAATTGCCAGCACATTGTGCTGTTAATTTTACGCAACTACTGTATTTTCCATGTTAATATAGTCAGGAAACCAAAGAAAGATACAGCACATTCACTGTGATAGAGTTTGTTCTGGCAAATCAACAGTGGTTTTTTTACAGTGCACAAACAGATAATCTCTTCCAATCGAAGTCTTTACCCTAGTATATTTAAGATGAAATTATAACTACATAAATAAAATCTCTACCTACTTCCTCAATACAAACACAGTAATACTTTATTTCTTTACAGTACACGGTATTTTTTCTATTTAAATAAATAAATACCCTCCTATTTAAAACAAATTAATTAAAATCAAATCAGTGTGAATTCGATGTTTACCAGTTTGGACTCCTCTTTTATTCAGAAATTCGGAAAAAAATATTTTTTACCTTGTAATCATGAAATGTCTGTCATTAAATAAAACAAAAATTACCATTTGGAATTATTATGAATTCGAAATTTCTGAATAAAAAAGGAGACAAATATTGGCAACACGGTTGAACGTTGTTCATTGGTCACTCATTACATAATTTCCCTTAGAATCCATTTTTCGCCCCTGCGTAAAATTTTATTATAATTATTACAATACCATTTTTCGTCGAATGAATAAAGGCTAATTATAATATCTTAAATATTCATTATTTTGTTTTATTAAATAACTCATTTTATTCATATGCCATGGCTGTAATTTATGTCTTTTCATAGTGTTATCACTATTTTACTCTGATTTGCATTTGTAAACAAACCTTAATTATCTGAATTTATTTGTAAATGATATTTTTGTTTGTTTGTTCATTTGTTTTTATTTTCACAGTTACGAATCAGCTTTTATTTATTTTTATATTTACTTTAATATATGTAATATTAATCACATTACTGATTATGTAATTCAAAAAAAAATTTCTTTCTTTTATTTATTTTTCTTTATTCTGTATTACTCCAGAATTAATATATAATTCAAGAACAAATCATATTGATATTGTAGCATGTGTATAAAGACATATTTTGTAATTGTATTAAGTTGTATATACTCTGTAATCTTTTCAATTTTTTTTGAAAATCGGTGTACTTCCCACACTGGGGTTTTCGAGGTTTTTTCGGAGTTCTTTTTATTTGGGGGGGGGGGGGTAAAAACCAACTACAGGTAGCTGGCCCAGACTTTTGGCTATGTATGGTCCTGCCTAAAGCCTCCTGGTTAGTCGTCTGGTTGGTGATTTCCAGTTCTAGTATTTAAGACATCACACTCGAAATAACTTATTCTTTTATCAAAAGAGAAACAAAATGCTTTAATATTTAAATATCTAATTTGATTTTGCAACTGTTTCAGTTCTCCTTACAGGTATTTAGGTACTATAATCAAAGTAGCAGTTCTACTGTAAAACTCAAAAACAGCAGATGATTAGGCTAGTCAAATGCAGAGGGTGTTCACATACTTTTGTATGATTTCGACTTTCTCTACAATTTTAATTTAAATAATAAATAAATAAAACCTATATGACATCAATTCTGAGTAGAGTTTAAGTATCGTGTGTATCATTAAAACTATTCTTTGCTTTAAAATGTCGCTGGAAAATAAACAATGAGTCGAAGACTATGTATTTGCGTTTGCCGAAAAGAAATATTCTTATTTGATTATTAAAAAAAGGGTCAAGTGCGAGTACTGCTCGCACTCAGAGGATTCCGTACAATAAATATATGAATTATTAACTGTATTATTTAAAAAATCGTTACTAAAAGAAATATAAGACTTTGTAAAAAATATACAACGCAGGGTTGGTACAGCTGCATATATACTAGAAAAGTATGAATGGGTATATCGTAAAAGTTCAGAGATATGCAGCCTTAATAAAATCAAACATTGCTATTATGTATAACTCTTATTTAAATCTTATCCCGATCTGATTTTGATAAACTTAATTCTACAGTGACAATAAAAGTAACGCATATTTAAACTTCATTTAACATTTCATAAAACTAAATTCAGTGTCGTAATAATCTTTTCATTTTACAGTGTAGCTAAAACAAAACCCCTGTTCAAAGTGTAAACTTGGCATTTCGTAAGCGCGCTTCGAAAAGAGGTCACAAAGTAGCAAAGCCACCTTGGTACGTGCCGCGTTTTTTTTTATTAGTATTATTAACATTTAAAGACATGGGAGGCGTATTGAGAGATCGACACAATGCAAACTAGTCGTGAATCCCATAGTATTTATGTGATTAATTCTGATTAAATTAATCTGTTTTAACAATTTAACGTTTATTGCTCTTATACTGCTACTGGGCATTGCATTACACAAATATATCATTAAAAGTTGTTATCTAGGCTTTAAAAGCCGATGGTGCATAGATTACGCCGCCCCTGTCATTATGTACGTCCAAACTGTCCGTGTCTTTAACCCTCTGAGCGGTTTTCCCGTATTTTACCGTTTCCCAAAAACAACTTAAATTTGTTGTAGACGAAAATATTTTAAATAGTATTGTATTTTAAGATGTAAGTCAAATAAAGGGACATGAAGTGTATTTAAAAAAAAAACACGGAAAGATAATTTTAATTGGGATTATTTTTATAAGTATTTTTATGAAAATGCAGGAAAGCCCTCAGACACTTGGAGGGTTAAGGGTTAATATCTCGGCTAATTACGGACGATTTTTTTTAAATCATTATCAACAATGCTTTTATACTTCTGCTGCGATAGGTCTACCGCTCCTCAACACATTTGCTGAATGCCCGTAAATCGAAATTTGTGTGTAACGGAAAAAAATGCGCTTTTCTCAAAAAATATGTGACCTAGAGTAATCGCTATAATTTTCTTGTAAGGTTAAATTAACGTCTACCACCTGTAAGTCTTTCATAATTTTAGTTTCTGTAGATTCGGATATAGATGGGGGGGACATATTTTTGCACTACATTTTCGACGATATTGCTGAAAATATTATACCTAAAATTAAAAGAAATGTATTTTTGAGTTAAGCGTTACGAAAGCTTTCAGACGATACCCCACACGATATACAAAGAAAAGAGTCTGTTTTTCAAGTAGCTTAATTAGCCCCTCTACATTTTTCCTAAAAATATTTGTGAATGTTTAATAATCTGTAAATGTCTGTGTCAATAGTATTGGAGGAAGTAATATTTTCTGCTATTTCATTCCGTTTAATAAATTAATTACTTTTTTTTTTACAAAAAATATGCGTAATTACCAAAGAAAAACGGAACAGGTTAATACACCGAAGAATATTATAAGAAATGGTGTGGAGGCCATAATAATTAGCGGACGCTCTATTAAGTAAACTGTTAAAGCTTTTAATATTCCTTGGAGAAGTCTGGCCCTGTATTTCAAAATTATGAAGAATGAAGTTTTAACGAGTGATGATGTTTAAAACAACTCAGCTATGACAGGCTAGAAGCTGGATGTTCAAAAGATTCAGTATCACCTTTTTGGTTTTATCTACAGCAGTCACTGGTGCTCCCTTGATTCCGGCTTAGGATGTTGGATAATTATATTCTGAGGGTGTTAGACCAATAAAACAGACAGAAACAAAAAAGGAAATAGATAAAAATAGACGTAGGTAAAAGGCAGCCACATGAATATTGACAGATTCACCAAATCTGAAGGCATTGAAAGAGGAAAAGTAAGCTTTATAGAGGAAAAAAGATGAAATACAAAAAAAGAAGAAAATAAAGGCAACGGAAATAGTTGGCCAAAGATAAACAGATAATAAGGAAAACTTTGTTTCCACCTATAATATAAAGGGAAATTGTTATTGAGAAAAGCACGAATCTTGACAATATCTCAGATGATGAGGAAGGTTAATATCTGGCGTGTGTTGGTACTTTAGAAAAGCAAACAACCATAAAAGTGCGTGCGATGCAGTATTTAAGCACATGTGGCCTGCACAAACGACATTTGACATAACCATAACTCTGATGATGATATCGAGTACGTTTGAAGCTACCCAATGTTTATGTTTTATTCATTATTTTTATATCTGTATAATTTAGAATCTACACTGTACGGAGATAATTCCTTTGTTTAAACTTGCTGGTAATAATAAAATGGATTTCTCTTAACTACGTGTCGTATTTGAGCTTAAATAATTTTTTTTTATGAAGCGTGAGCCAACTTACCCCATAGGTATAGGAAACTTGGTAGGTTGGCACACACTTTTTTCTCTTACTTCAGGCTTCCACTAAACATAAATTACAAAAGCTTCAAATATAGAACTCCGGGATTTATAGCCAAATGTCTGTGCTTTAAAAGTGCAGTGAAATTTTGTTAAAAAAATAAACAAAAAATTAATAAAAATCAGTAACTAAAACCTGCGCCTACTAGCCCCGGTCTCCCCTATCCCAGAACTTTTTTTTACTACCTTTGGTTGCCTTTTGTTTCAGTTCTTGATCTATTGGGTTGCTGTTTATAATAAACTTTTCACTGCAAATATTTGATAAGCTTCAAAATTGGACTACAATTTTTACACTCTATTGAATCGATATTTTAACTTTAAGAAAACTTTTATTTATATAAGAACTAGCACACAAAGCACTGCCTTTCATAAAACTGAAATAATAATTAAAAATCGAATTTGAAAGAAAAAAGTTGTTTCAAATCACGATTCTTGTGATTTTCAGTTGATTGAATTTATTTCATATTTTGGAAACAAGAGTAATATACCTTCATTTTCCGACTTTGAATAATTTTAAATTCCTCCCTCCTTTTTTACAAATTTTTCTGAATTACAGAAAGATTTTTGAAATATATAGAGGAGATAGGGGAGATATGATACACTTTCTTTTAATAATTTTTTATAACCTTTAGAAAGCTTTTTTTAAACAACTTTTTTGTGTTCACTTATTAATTAACGTTTTATTTATTTATTAAAAATATAATGAATTTTAAAATAATCATTCCAAAATATATCCCAATTATTTTGAATGGTTACTATTGTATCAAACCTCCCCATTATTGGGGAGGATCAGTGTATAAAATCTCCCTTGCAAGGAAGATTTTATACACTGTTATGTAAACTGAAAAAAATAATGCAGGCAATTCAATTTGTGTCATAGAATTTTTGGTGATTATGAAGGTTGAACTCTTATAATATTTTAGAACTCTTGAAATATTTTAGTAAAATTAAAAAAAATATGACAGTGACATATTTTTGTTTTCAGAAATTTTTATTACTAAAAAATTTTAATAGCCCTATTAACACTTTTTAGAAAATAAAGAAAAAAAAAATATCTTGCTGGAAGGAAAAACTGGAGTGAACGTTGCTGATATACAAACAATTTAACATAAATTTAACACATTCAAGCTATCTTTAAAGGAAAAACTAACAACTCTATCATTTTGATAAGTAAAGTCGGATGGATTTAATGTTTTTTTCAATTTGTCCTTCTTCAATTGTTGAAACATCTCCTATTTCAAGCCATTTAAACTTTTTTCCTTCTACACGACGAGGAAAGTGAACTAACTGTCCATCATCACACTGCTTTTCTATGTAACTTACATAATATCGAACAGTCTTTTTAGCAGAAAAAACTACGTTAATCCATGAATTAGCGAAAATTATATATATAAATCACCATCATCATTATCGGGAGAATCTGATAAAAATTCTACTTCTTCGCTGCTTGAAAATGCAATTATTTTTCCTAACATTTTTTATTTAAGATAACCTTTTTTGGGTGCAAGGTTCTGCGTCTTTTATCTTTAACTTTAAATTATTCATCAAGATTTTTTTTTTCTTTTTTTTACAGTTGTATCTGTCAATATTAAAGATTTTACCTTACGTTTTTTTTACCCTTTGTTGTTGAAGCTGTTTTCTTGAGATAAGGTGTAATATCATCGGGAGACTTGATATGACGACCCTGTAATTTCATCTACGGATTTTTCAGGTGTCAGTAGATAACTGATTCATATTTAACTCGCTGGATTCGTGGAGATGATCACAAAAAGATGCTGGAGATAAAAAAAAAATGATATCGTCGAAACAATTAATATCAAAAGGATAAATTCCAATCTTTTTAAATCTAGATAAAATATTTGATTGAGTAAATTATTTTGCAAAAGCTTTACCAATTAATACTCCTTACCAATTTCAATAGCTCTTGCTGTAAAACAATAATGAATATGAATATGTCCTATATTACTTTGAAACTTAAAAAAACTATTAATTTCCAAATATACAAGTGTATCATTTCTCCCCAGTGCAAATGTATCATTTCTCCCTATCATGCTTTATTGGATTTTCAATCACTTTGTATAAATGCAGTTGCAAAATGTCAATCTACTTTCTAGTAAAACTAACCTTACCAATGTACTTTATAAATCATAAAAAGTACAAGATATTATCTTCACAATAATAAGAGTTATGAAAGAAAATTAGTATTTGATAAGATTTACATTGACATTCCAAAAATCTTCAAAATTAAAAGAAAAGCTAAGCTGTCAGTGTTTCACTGCTAAATCCAGCTAATGATGGCTTCTGTCATTTTGATTATAAAAAACAAAACCTAGCCTATAACCACCGGACGGTTAAGACGAATCGATAGAGACCTCTTTTATTAAAATCCATCCAGCCGTTGGGATGTTTCGAGGGTATAAAGAAATCCACATACCCAGATACGCGTGAAACACATAACCCTTCTTGGCAGCCGGGTAGAAAGAATTTAAAACTAATAATTTTTATGATAAAGTTTAAAAATAAGGATAAATTCCAAGCTCATAATATTGGGGAGGGTAATTTGAGATTTCGTATTTTTCAAACTTTTCATCAGAAAATTAATGTTTTAAATTCTTTTTTCTGTGTACTTTTCTTAAATAATGTATCTTTCTTTTTTAGTTGACAAAATGTTTCTAACATCTATGCTTAATTTATATATTTTATGTATTAAAATCTTGGCAAAGCTGACCAGTTGTGAGTAATATTTTAGCACTTCAAATGAAATTAAGCATATACTTTAGGAATATTATTATATCAACTAAAAAGAAAGAGACATTCTTTAAGAAGAATATACACCAAAAAGAAATTAAAACTAATATTTTTTATAATAAATATTAAAATATGGATACATTCTAAGCCCATAGGCTTAATATTGAGGAGGGCAATTTGAGATTTGACTGACCAACAACTTTAACAACTGTTCTCGTTTATCCATTTAAGTCTATTTTTAGAGCCATATTTCACGATTAATAAATCTTGCATGCTTCATCGTTCCTAAAATTAATAACTCTTTAGTAAAATATCTATATTAATCCTAGAATTTTGAAGGAATGTTCTGACAGTTTATAGAGTAAGAACTTTTGGCACAATGATGCCGTAGATGCGCTATAACGCACCATTAAAAAAAAAAAAAAAAACCTAGAGAAAGTACAAAATAAATTTTGATGGTTCTTTAGAATGCATAGATTCTTCTTGGAAGAAATACAACTTTTGGTGACTTATTATAAAGAAGACATTTTGTATTAATAGGGCAAAAATTGTATTATTACTAAAATCAAGACTTAATTTTATATTAAAAATAAAATGACCCAAGATATGGAAATGTCTAGGTTCTAGAGACACAGAATTTAAAAAAAATTAGCAGAATCATCCTTTTTTTTTTCTTTTTTTTTTTACGTATACTACACTGTTAAAAATTTGCAGCATTCTGGCAGGTCATTTGACCGTTTTTTCCGAAAACGGTTACACAACCGTAATTTTAACACTATTTTGACCATATTATTGGCCATTTTATGGTCAGAATATAGTTAAATTATGGTTATGAAACCGTTTTTTTTTCAAAAAACAGTCGAATGACCTGCCAGAATGCTGAAAAAGTTTTAACAGTGTAATATATATTCATAATAGCTATCTTCAAAATATTTGAGTAATATTAGTTTCTAATAAATATTAGGATAGTGGTGAAAACTAAAGTTATATTTATAGTTTTTTTTTTTTTTTTTTACACGTAACAATTTTATTATCTTATATCAATTATTTAATCCCTGTTTTAAAAGTGGATTACATCATTTTCCAATCAATATTAAATTATCAACACTGAATGCATAAGAAAATGAACAATATTTCCATCTTTATAATTGAATTTTTCATTATCTACAGAAAAAATGTTTAGTAATAAAGATCAATAAAATGTAAAGAATTCGATCTTGTTTAAAAAAAAAAAAAAAAAAAAAAAAAAAAAAAAAAAAAAAAAAAAAAAAAAAACTGTCTCACAAGAGTTATATTATTTGAATTTAATATATGGATGATGTAAAAAAGACCATATATTTTAGTTTACAGTTTTATCCCAAAATATCTTCAAGGCAACGTTAAATAACGTTAATAAATTTTTAACGTTTTTCAAATGTTCATATTAGTTTATTTGGTACTAAACGAACTGAAGAACATGTTATATTACATTTTCTCAAAATATGTTTTATTTTTTTCGATGAAGATGTTATTAGAAATAAAATTTACAACAAAAAGCTTTCACTCAATTTTCTCGCAATTTCATTTTTGTTACATAAACATCTTCCACTAAGCTCTTCAATTATCAAAACTCAATTTTTATTTGTATTACTTTTGAAATATTCTTTTAAGTTCATGCTAAATTCGAAATTAATCTTCTCAGAAATTGTTTCTAAAATCCGTTATGATCAGTGATTGGAAAACTATTTTGTAGCGAACTGCAACTACAACTACTTTATCGAAAATATAGTAAACTACTGGAACTACAATGACTTTATAGAAAATGAAACAATTACTTGTTTTAAAAAGTAAAGACTACAAATTACTTTTCAAAGTAGTCACAACTTGGCTACTTTCCAATTTTGTCAAAGGATTCAATCTACACTCAAAATTGAGTACGCGAATCAAATAATACAGTGGTCTGGTACAGCGTCTGCCGATATACAATCAAATAAATGAGATATAACCGAGAGCATTAATAAATTGAGAAATATAACATAGAAGAACACATTTGTGTTAGTCTCTAAAATGTTAGTTTATACACATATTACAAATTTCTTAGCGAAATTTACAGATATGCATTACAATAAACATTTATATAGAGATAGTTACATAAAAATGCGGTTAAACTGCAGCTTAATTATTTTTTAAGGATACGTGAAAATAGAGTTATGTATGTGAACAAGCGATATAATGAGGGACTAATATTATACATATTTATGCATAACTAAATACAATTCATGCATTTTATTTACTATTCTTAAAGTAATTTGTTTACTGAAATTTGTTTTCTTAAAGTAATTTCTGACATTCGGAAATCATTACATAGAAGAGATTTTGCACAAAAGAATGAAGTTACGATCATGTGATTGGCAGATTGGCACTTTTTCCCTGAAGTAGCGTTAAACGTATTGTCAGTGCTTGTTACAAACTACTGATTTTTTGTATCGCACTACCCGCAACGCTACATTTTTCAAAATGATTTATAAAGATTTTTTTTTTAATTTCTTTTTCAGAATTAGCATATATGTTACAGGCTGATTTATGCTACAAAGATTTGATCCCGTATGCAAAACAAGATTTGAATACGGGAGTTATCTTACACTGTTAAAATTTTGCAGCATTCTGGCAGGTCATTTGACCGTTTTTTCCGAAAACGGTTTTACAACCGTAATTTTAACACTATTCTGACCATATTATTGGCCATTTTATGGTCAGAATATAGTTAAATCTACTAAAAAACAACTTTTCAAAAGTAAAAAAAAAGCCAAGCAAAAAAAAAAAGAAAAGAAAAAAGGTGAAAGTTGTCGCTAAAAAATAGTGTGATATCAAATTTCCAAGCTTATATTACGGTACTTTTTTAACATTTTTTGATAAAAATTTACCATATGTAAGTCGAGTACCTAAGTATGCGTTGATAGAAAGCCTTTTCTCCTTTACTAAATACATCATAACGTGTTTCTGAAAATTAAAATTTTTTTTAATTATGCATGATGGGCTTGGCGGCCATCTTTCCATATTTTACACAAATTTCTAAGCACACAAGTTCATTGTTAAGATTGGAAGTTCGAAATTGTTACTAAAGCAAACATTTTATTCTTTTAATTTATGGAAATGAGTGCCTAAAAATTTGTGTCTAAAAATAAAGCTGAAGTAACTTCAGGTTTCATCTTATGATTCTCTTTTTTCGGAGTGGGGTTAATTAATTAGTTAAAGGAGTAAAAATCAATTTGTTTTTTCGAAATAAAAAACTTTCTTAATTTATCTGTCTGTAGCTAAAACTAGAAGTTCGAAATTCTTAATAATGCAAATATGTTACGAGCTTCTTGTGCTTAGAAATTTGTGTAAAATATGGAAAGATGGCCGCCAAGCCCATCATGCTTAATTAAAAAATATTTAATTCTCAGAAACACGTTATGATGTATTTAGTAAAGGAGAAAAGGCTTTCTATCAACGCATACTTAGGTACTCGACTTACATATGGTAAATTTTTATCAAAAAATGTTAAATAAGTACCGTGATATAAGCTTGGAAATTTGATATCACACTATTTTTTAGCCACAACTTTCACCTTTTTTTTTTTTTTTTTTTTTTTTTTTTTTTTTTTTTTTTTTTTTTTTTTTACTTTTGAAAAGTTGTTTTTTAATAGATATCAGTTCTTTTTTTAAGACAAATAATTCTACTAGCTCAAATTAAAATTAGTCCTTGTTTAGCCTTTATAAGCAGGGAGCAAACACAATATTATACATTTTGTTTACCTATCATTAAATTTTTATAGTGATTAATAATTTAAAAGTAAGGAAAGTCAATTTCTTCTTTCAAAGTATCAGTCTTTCTCAATTTATATCTCCTTAAAATTTTCTACGAAAGATGAAAATTTAGTAAAAAAACAGAGTCGAAATAAAATATATATTTACAGTTAGTCTGTCAGTTAATTGTTTTTTCTAACTTTTTTTTTGCTGGCGGTTTTGCAAAATAAATTTACCTTTACAAATACCTACGGTTAATCCGAGAATGAAACCCCGCAGGCATCTAAAGAATCGAAGATCTGTAAATCTAGCAATTTTAGACATAATAAAGGAACATTTTTGATTAAAAAAATCTAAAATTTTAAAGATATAAACTGTACATATAACTTCATCTTCATTTAGATCGTGTTATAGAGAAGAAAGAATAAATATGTAATTTTACTCAAGTCTGTTTATCCATAGCTATTTGCATAAATGTGAGGATATTAATTTACTATAAAATTTCCCCTAAATTGATTATCTTTAATAGTCTATTATTAAAGCCGCATATACATTAGAATTAAATATTTTTCGGTTAAAAATTGCCTGAAATCTATAGTCTTATCGTTCGTCAAATTTGTTTTTTTTTTGTTGTTGTTGTTGTTTTTTATGCCCAGACTCTTTTTCTGAACTCTGACAAAAGATCACAGACATATTGAAGCTATCCAAATTCTTATATCTGTCTATTGTATTTCCTTTTTTGAGGGGGGGTGTGAGGAAGAGCCCTTAAGAACTTCGTTTTGTTCTCAGAATTCTGAATTATTCATTCAAAAGATCTACCTACATAAGTCTTGTTGCAGAATTTTCATTAGCTAAGAGTTGCATCAAGTTATACATCATGTTAATCTATTAAATTAATTTTGTGAAATACTAGATGGGAGCCTTTGATATTTCCAGACCATTTGCCTACATTTTAAACTTGAGTCATTTACTACTATTCATTAATTTTCTATACGAATTAAAGAAGTCGTTGTTTCCATGCCAACTGTACCTTTCACTATTGCTTGCTTTGACATTTGAAGTCCACCGAAGTGCAATGCTTTGGGGCCTATAGCTACTATGGCTGTCGCCTCGAATGATCCTTATTATACAGAAACAACAACAAGTCACAACAATTTTTATTTTCCATTACATATATTATATTACTACAATGGGACATTCACAATTACATCCATGACTTACCCGAGGATTCGAACCCGGGCCCGAGCCGTGGCAGTAGCTGTCGCTACCGACCACGTCACTGGGCGACATATTGCTTGCTTGTTTGTTTGATTGATTTATTGAACACATACATCATATCACATGCGGATCACGGCGGGATTCGAATCTGCTTCCACCTACGCACTCAAGCGATTAGCGGCATGGTGTCGTATCCACTCAGCCACGGTGGGCCAGTATTGCTTTCTCTAATGCCCAGATACTCAAATTTAACCAACTGCACTTAGAATCATGGTCATAACAGAGAACATTTATATGTTAGAGCAGTGTTGCCAGTGGGCTACTTTTTTTTAATTCAGATTTCTTTATTGCCAGCACTTATTATAAATGGTAAAATTCTCTTTGTTTTCGCCTCAATTAATATGTCATTAAATAAGGCGCATTTTACAATTTCAAAAAAGTGGTGCCAATCAAGTATCTGAATTAAAAAAAATAGCCCAACTGGCAACACTGTGTTAGAGTGGTGACATATGCACAAGTCGTGTACTCATATTCAATTTTTTGTCCAAAGTACGGTAACTCAGTTTTCAGTAATAGACGAGGAAGATTTCAATTAAACTAACCAGAAAAGTTAACAAACATTGGCTTCCTGATTTGATTTTATTCAAAATTGTTTTAACCAACCAAAGTTAATGTCCGGGATCCAGATAAATTTTTCTCTGTTAGTAAAATTACATTGACCAATCAGTAGCCTCCATCCTTGCAGGCTTTTCGGTGTTTAATGCAAACATCAAAAAGTTCGGAAAAATGCAGACGTCTGATTGATCAATCTCATCCCGCTAATAGCGAGAAATCTATCTTGATCCCGGCCTATTCAACACTCTTTAAATATTGGAGAAAGCCTTGACACCTGTCAGGAAAACGTCACACAAAGCAGGCAAAACAAAGAAGAAAAATCATTCATTGGCTCGTGAATATGAACGAGCCAATGAATGATTTTGTTTCTTTGCTTTGTCTGCTTTGTGTGATGTTTTCGTGACGCGAGTCAAGACTTTCTCAAATATATAGGAGGCTTTGACTTATTTCACCACCATGAAGTTATGAAATGAGAGGAACAGACATGTCAATCTTCCCGTGTGAAAAACTAGTTACAAAAAAAAAAACGAGTTCTTTCCCTCTCTTCTGCCCTTTTCTCTCTTGATTTTGACCGATAGCAGCCCATTTAGCAGTCTCCAGTACAAGATGCCGCTATATACGGTGGACGCAGGAGGGAGGGTGTTAGCGCGACCAATGACATAATAGGCCAGTTCATGATGTTTAAAAGTCACACGGAGTTGGATCGAGGCTAACGAAAAAGACAGGCTACCGCGGTGGGTCCGATTCTTCTTTTTTTTACAAACCGCTGGAGTCACGTGATGCTCTTTTCACGCACCTTCTTTGGTGCGTTCGAGCATCACGTGACTCCAGCGGTCTGTAAAAAAAGAAGAATCGGACCCACCGCGGTAGCCTGTCTTTTTCGTTAGCCTCAGAGTTGGATCATCTTTACACGATGATTAGTACAAAGCTGCGCGCCGATTTTTTTTGTGTCCATTGCCGTGTACAGATAATCAACTCCGTGTGACGTTATGAACTGGCCTTATATGTTGTTGGCCACAGTTTAGGAACAGCTACAAAAGACTTCATCTATATCTACTCCGAGGTAAACGAAAAAGACAGGCTACCGCGGTGCTACAGCGCCTAGAATATATAGTGTGGAAATCGGCTATCCCAGTAATACTTTAAAAAGTGCTAAAATATTGGATCTCTTAAATTTCAAATGATGCTGAAATCCAATGAGTCGATCACAGCGATATCTGCAGGATATTTCCTAAAACTTCATGACGATTTGGTAACAGCGTCTAGAATACCTAGTGTCGAAATATTTTATTAAACAACGCTAAAAATTTGTATCCCATAAATGATCGACGATACTGCTAAAATCCCAAGTGTCGATCGCAGTGAAATCTGCGGGATTTTCGTATTACATTGTATAGACTAGCAATATCTTGCAGTTATAGAAAATATCCTGCAGATGTCGCTGCGATCTGTATATTTCAGCAGCATCGTTGCACATTTAAGGATACAATATTTTAGCACTTTTTTAAGTATTACAGGGATAGCCAATTTCCACACAATATATTCTAGGCGCTATAATTTGGTCTAGATGCTGTAGCATTTTTTTTTTTTTTTTTTTTTTACATTTTATTGACATTTATCTGACCTGTGTGCTTGGCGTCAAGCCCGCTGTACACCGTTAAAAATACCGTGAAAAATTACCTCTGTTTTTAAAGGCTATCTATTTTTTGACCAATGAGAACGCTCCATATGTACTTATGCAGCGTTCTCATTGGTCAGAAAATAGATAGTCTTTAAAAACAGAGATAATTTGTCACGATATTTTTAACAGTGTAATAATACGATGTTTACTTTGGAAGTATATCACAGATGTCGCTGCGATCAGTTCCCTGGATTTCAGCATCAGTGCACATTTAAGGGATACAACTTTTTAGCGCTGCTTGGATAGCAAATTTCCACATTATGTATTCTAGACGCTATTGCGGTGCATTACACGTGTCTCTTTCTTCTTTAAAAAATATCCTGCATTTGTCGCTGCAAATGACTGTTTGGAATTCAACATCGTTGTACATTTAAGGGATTCACTATTTCCGCGCTTTTTTAAGTATTGCTGGAATAGTCGATTTCTACAACATATAATCTAGGCCTATAACGGAGCTATAGTATCTAGAAGATATAGTTTAAAAATCGGCTTATTAAAAAGGTGCTAAAAAATTGTATCCCATAAATGTTGAACGAGGCTGAACGATGAATGTCGATCACAGCGACACATGGTAATTCCAACGTAACTATTTCAAAAGACATCAAATGAGAAAACGTTTCGCTCAGAGAAGATCTGGAAAATGTTGCTGCTATCGACATTTGTCATTCAGTATTTTTCAATATTTATGGGATTCAATTTTTAGCAATTTTTAAAGTATTACTGGAATAGCCGGTTTCCACACCATGACCATGATCTAGGTAGATTTTTATTTGTTATCGCAACGAGATTGACCAATCAGAAGCCAGAATTATTGCTAACTTTTCACTGTTTGCAAAAATGTACCTGGATCTCGGCCTATATTTCTAGACGTTATAACTGAGCTCAGGAATAGTACAGAAAGCAAACTCCGTATTTTGATACATTAAGGCCGGGATCCAATTAGGAACAAGTGTGTCGCTATAACGAAGTAGCGACATATGGCCAATAAAGGTTTATTGGTAGAAGTGATAAAAACAAATCGTTAAAGGTCTTTGCGAGCGTGTCATTATCGTCAGACTAATGCATATTGAATTCTTTCCCTAGTCTAATAAAGCTCGTCCATGCGCGTATCGTCTAATGGAGGATATTCAAAATATGGGTTCAAGGCTGAAAAAGTCACGTGGTACCGGCAATTTACCTAAAGAACTTCTAACTGATGAGAAGGGAAACAGGAAACTACTACTGCTTTCTCCGGTGAACTGTTTCATTGGCTAGCGGGGATTTACATTACGTCGACGGAGCCTTCCCTTCTTTACGTTAGACGTTTTTGCCTTGACTACGTGATCATAACGTAGATAGAATAGCCTCTATTCAAGAAAGTGGATTGCCGTACTACAGCACCTAGAATATATAGTGTGGAAATTGGCTATCCCTGTAATACTTAAAAAAGTGCTAAAATATTGTATCCCTTAACTGTGCAACGATTCTGTTGAAATATACAGATCACAGCGACATCTGCAGGATATTTTCGCAAACTGCAAGATATTGCTAGTCTATACAATGTAATACTAAATCCCGCAGATGTCGCTGTGATCGATACTTGGGATTTTAGCAGTATCGTCGCACATTTAAGGGATACAAATTTTTAGCATTGTTTGGATAGCATATTTCCACACAAGGTATTCTAGACGCTGTAGCCATACTTTCGGCAAAAACTTGAAATGAGCATGCTTCCTGTGCATATATCACCACTCTTATGTATAAAGGCTCTCTGTTATGGTGTTGATTCTGAGCGCTCTTTGTTAAATTTCTATATTTGTGTTTTAGAGAAAGCAATACAGAAAAGTACTGTTACTATGGAAATAACAACTTCTTTAATATCAAAATGTATAGCAAAGGAGTTCAGAATCAGTGCCTTAAATAGTTTCGAATATGTAATGTTGTTATGACAATCAATAACCTTCCTGGATGTGGAAATGCAAAATTGTGTTCAACATAATGGAGGATATTCCATCTACATTTTGATCACGTGGTCAAGGTAAAAACTTCTATCGTAAAGGAGTGGAGGCTCCGTAGACGTGTAATGTAAATCCCCGCTAGCCAATGAAACGGTTCATATGTGGCAAAGTTGTAGTAACTTCCCTTCTTATCAGTTAGAAGTTCTTTGGATAAATTACCGGTATCACGTGACTTATTTCAGCCTCGAACCCATATTTGGAATATACTCCATTGGGTGCAATCTAGATAGATTTTTGGCTGTTAGAGAAACGAGATTCATCAATCAGAAGCCTGCCTTTTTGTGAACTTTTCGCTGTTTGCAGAAATGCAGGCTATTGATTGGTGATTCTCGTTTCGCTAACAGCGAAAAATCTATCTGGATCTTAGCCTACATTGCTACAAACATTGCACTTCATCCACGGCACTAAAAAAATGACTCAAAACTTTCATGACATAGGCCGGGATCCAGAAACAGCAAATATTCTCAAACATGCAGGCTTCTGATTGGTCAAACTCATTTCGCTAACAGCGAAAAATCTATCTGAATCTCAGCCATAGTTATCTTCGATGAAATCAATGCAAAAGGATAATATAAAAGAAAAGTATAAGATTTCTAAAATATTTTGGCGGGTTTATCGCTATTTGGCATAATTTGTAAACTTTAGAACTAATTAACAGTTTTTCGCTAATTATGAATAGAAAATTAATGTTTTTAAAGCTGAATTTTATAAAAGCACGTAGATTGAGTAAATATCTATCCAAAAATTCAATCCTTACGTTTTTCTGTCCATTATTTAAGTCTCTTCCTCGATTTAAACATAAGTTGTGACGAAGAAAATAAATCTGTCATTTTCAGTATCTCGACGTTATTTTAAAAAATCTATATCTCTGTTTATAATTAATTTATGAGGATGCATTTGATCTCAAATTGAAGATCTTCTTTATTAGGTCCTTCTGGTGTTGGTTTTATTTTTCTGCGATGATTGCTTCTTTTGATATGGGAAATTTTACGCTGGCATATTTCGTCCATTTAACATGGAGAAGTTGTCTGCAGTATAATAAGCAGTTACGGTGTCTTGTCGTTATTCTTGGCGTTTGTTTGTTTGGCGGGGTTAGCATTTTTTTTTCAGCTTGGCTTGGCAGAACGACCGTCCTGCTTGGTTATTGTTATGAAACCGTGTTTTCAAAAAACGGTCGAATGACCTGCCAGAATGCTGCAAAATTTTAGTGATCTCGTGAATGTGCCAAAAAAGTAGTGAGTATAGATTTGAGAATATTCTTTATAAAAAACAGTGCTAAAAGTCTAGTTAAATTGACATTTTCATTAAACAAACTCCAAAAAAATACGGAAATTGTGCTGGCACCCAGTTGGAAGTGTAATTTCCGTATTTTACGAAATTTGTTCCTACAGCATGTGGTGTAACTAAAAGATATTTTAGCCATAATTAATTTTATGAATTGGGTTATACACTGTGACGTAATAATTATGATTTTTATCAGTTGTGGAGAAGAGGGTATACGGTTGTATACTCCGTTCCGTATACCTTCTGAATTCTTACAAGTAACACCGTATGCTCTCTGTTTCTCAAATAAAGTCATAGAGTATACTCTCTTGGTATAAGCCTCTGCCTATAGCGTATAACATAGGGTTTTTTTACGACAAAAGCACTGATTTTTATCAAATTATATATCAAAATATATTTTAATGTCAGTAATAATGCCTCAAAAGCATACATTTTTGTTATTATTAATATCATTACTATTATTATTATTATTACTAGTAACAAATAGGAACACAACGCTGAATACTAAAAGTGATAGATATACTGAAATAATAATCAAAGTATTTCTAATAATTTACCATCTTTACTGAAATTCCTTAAGTTGTAAAAACTTAAGGGGGCAACAAAACTTGCGGGATCCTATTGAAAATAGCTGATATTGAAGCAATTTCTTCTACCGAAACAGTTTGGCTAATAATATAAAAGTTAATTGCGCATCTATAATTCCAGGGGATACTTTTACAAATTAACGTTACTAGGGATTCATTTTCTAGAAAAATTAAGCTAATTATTCTATCGAAGAAATGAAAAATCGCTTCACTAGTTCCCGAATAAAAGATTTATCAATATCAATTGATTTCCATAGGATTTCGAAACTGTTGTTACCTCCTTAAATTGAATAAAATGGTTTCAATTTTCTCATCACCAGTACTAGAATATTTTTGTGCGCTACTGACCGGTTTGTTTGCATAAGATGGTTGATTTAGTTTCGAATTCTTTTGTGGTCTTATTTTCATTAATTGTCAATAACATTCTAGCAGAGATTTATTGTAGAGATATCTAAAAATAATTAAATCTTAACTGGGACTCAAGTTCTTAGAGGGATAAAAGTTTCAATCGGAAGAAATAGGGATTTCTTTTTTTTCAGGTAAACACCATTTTTTTCGAAAATGCGAATCTTGGAAACGATTAGGAGAGACTAGGGACGGTTGACCATACGGGAGGCTTGACCCACCCATCAATTTTCATATTTAAAAGAATTTCAGCGTTTTATCAATAGATGTCAACCAAAGCTACTGGAATGCTTAAACAACAGTCTTCGTTTCATAGAAATAATCGAAATAGGTGTGGAAAAAATCACGTGTGGGGTGTTTTCAACCTAAAATTTGTGTTTTTCAGAAATATTTTGTAAGCTTTTTTCAGATAAATTATATCATAGAAATTTAAGTAAGAAGGTTTAAAGTAATGCAGAAATATCGAGCTTTCATTCCAGGCATAAAGATTATACAGTAAGTTAGGCTTAACATAACAATGTGCTATTCTTTAGAAAAGGTCTACGTAGGAAGGCTTGACCCAGTCAATGTGAGGGAGGGTTGACCAGATGCTCAAGGCTCCCTTAATTAAGTGGTTTTTGAAATCTTTTTATTATACACTGTGCATGATGAAAAGTTAATGGTTATGTATATAAAAGAATGTAAATTTATTCTGTAAAGCTTCAGTAAGATGGAAAAGAAAATGTTTAAAACTGACTAAAGAAAGATGTGAAAAATTGCTAGAAAATGGGAAAGTTGATAGGAACTTTTTTCCATTTAAATATTATTTACAATAGGTAAATAGAAACAGTGGGAAAGACTAGAAAGGATGAAAGCAGCAGTCTTAACACTTTCAAGGACAATGGCATGCTTACAAAACCGCTTAATTTTAATTCCGAAACGTAACATTGGCACCAGAATTTTGCTAAATTCTTTTCCATTTAATATGTATGTGAAATATAGCCTTTTTGTTATTTCCAAATAAATTTGTTCGTAAATTCCGGCGCCAGTCATTTATTTCAACATTTTAGTACAGACTTTGCCCCTTAAAGGTTTAAATCATGTTAATGATAAGTTAAGTGCTCAAAAGAACATGTTCGAAAGAACGGCTGCAAAAGAATATAGCATCGATCAAAAAACTTTAGGAAGGTATGTAGACAAATTACACCAGGGTGAATACAGTGAGATGAAGCTAAACTATCGACAACTAGAGATGTCAGGTCGAGTGTCACAAAAAATAGGACAAGGAGACAGAAAAATCCCTACCGGCCCGGCCTACAGGCGGAGGTAGATTTCGAAGTTAAGTATATTAATTGCACCAACAAAAACTAAATCATTATTAGATATAAATCCATTTTAACAGTTTTATCTGGCCGCTATTGACGAGTTTTTATTTCATTTTTATATAATAGCTGTTTTTATCAGAATCATGTTAAGGCGGTATTAAAAAAAAAAATACTTTTCCAGGCTCAACATCTCGTAATTTTCTGGCACATTTTCAGATTCATTAATAGAAAAAATACGAAACTTGCTGACGTGATTTTTGAAAAGATTTATAATCGACATGCGTTTTTATTTTTCTTTCAATTAATTGAAACTTTATTAATAAACAATTATTTTCTCAGTAGGGCAATATTTTTCGTTTCTAACATAATCGCTTCGGGAAATTCTGTTCAAAATGCCCACTTTGACATCATTTTTTGAAATTTATTCTGCCTCTATCAAAAAATCGATCATTACGGTACATTATATAGTTTCTGAAGAAGAGAATCTATCAATCTGATGCGTTTGAGAGCAAAAATGAATTTAAAAATGAGTAAGCAAATAAGCAGTTTGGATTTTAATACACCTTTAATAAGATGATTTTTTTCTTCAATCGCTATGTATTTTTAATTTTTTGCTGTAGGAATTGCTCCTATCAAAACAAGTCTATATAAATGTTGAAGACAATATGAAGAAGATATATGATAAATTCATGTGGATTTTATATCTTGTAAATTGACAGAGTTATGGAAATTTTTCTTCTTCACCCCCCCTTTTTTTGTTTTCGTTTTTAATTTTTTTTTTGCGGTACGAATTGGTCCTATCAAAAACTTGTGAATATAAAAGTTGTAGATAATATTAAGGAGATGTATAATAAAATTAATTGGATTTGATATCTTGAGAATTGACGAAGTTAGGAATTTTTTTTCTCCCAAAAACCCTATTTTTTGCGCCCCTTGAGCCCATTTTTAAATTTATCAAAAATCTGTGATAAATAAATTTTTGGCCCTATTTTTAGAAGTAATAAAAACTTTAAACTAATTTGATATGTACAAAAGTAAAGAAGTTATAGGGTTTTTTTGGTTTAACAAAACCCCTCCCTATTAGGTCCCCTTGGTCCGATTTTGCCCATTAACGAACTTGACCGAGATTTTATGCCCCTTGATTTTATGTATCAGTTTGGAAGAGATTTGTGCAGAATTGTGGAAATTATCGTGTCCAGAAGAAAGTGATATATATATATAGATAGATAGATAGATAGGTAGATAGATATATAAAGTTTTTTACTGAAGGTGGTTTTGGGTTCTAGGGGTCATGATCGGTGTAGATCTGCAAAAATTTTTCAGAAATTCCAACATAGGAACGACGCCAATAGGTAGTATTTCATACGAAATCTACCTAAAAGCGGAACAGTGGCTCCTAAATCCGGACATAATAACATGATACACTATGAAAACGGAACCTGTATCTAACAGAATACTGCCTTAAATGTTAAAATTTCATTTTTCCTGCTGTACAATTATACCTGCTCAGACAAAATCCTGTTTAAAACCAAATTTTTCTCCTCTGACTTGCGATAGCGTCTCAACAGGTTTGTTTAAGCATCATATTAAAAAAAATATTTTTTAATAATAATTACAGCATGTAGCATAAAGTTATTTTGCTTTTTTTTAAACTGGTTTTATTTCTCTTCACAAATATTGCAATATAAAACAAAGTGGGTCAAGCCTCCCATATAGTGGGTCAACCCTCACATAGCTGGTGATCCTTCACCCATTATTTTTTCATGATTAAAATCAATCATTTTTCGAATTTCTTATATGTTACTCTTATGTAGCAATTTTATTTTGATAACTGATTGTATAACGAAGAAAATGATATATAAAACTTTATTCTACGTTCAATATTTAAAAAATAAAAAATTATTTTGAAAAAAGTGGGTCAATCCTCTCTAGTCTGCCCTATATAGTAGCATTCTTAAATCGATGTGCGATGTATTTCTTTCAAAACTAATGACGATTTTTCTAAATTTGAAGTAAAATTTGGGTAAAGAATAATGGGAAGCTGTAAATATGCTTTCAAGTGATCAATTAGTTTACAGTAAATTAAAAATTCTTAAAAAAGGGGAAACAGGGCGTAATCAGTAAGCGGAGGCTGCTGCCACGCTGAGGGCCCGAGTTCGATCGAGTCCCTGGGTAAGACATGGATGTAATTGTGATTGTGTTTTCAAAAGTAATATATATATATGTATTGTAGAGAAATAAAATTGTTATGTCTGGTTTGTATTACAATTTCTGTGTGTAAATATGGATCATTCGAAGCGACAGCCATTGTTGCTATAGGCCTCAAAGTAATCTCCACTACGGTGGATATCAAATCAAATCAAAATCATATGAAAGGGGAAACAGTGCCCGTTAAAACTCTTCCGACGAAGAAATTATATTTATCTTTCGTAAACAGTCAAGAATTTGAATTCTGTAGTATTTCCTCCTCGCATGACGAACCTTCAAAACAAGGGAATGTATTATTATAAAAAACAGGAAAATAAAATAGCATGATTGTAGCGTCATATCTAGTTTAACTCTTTTGCATTTAATAAATCAAAAGGATGTTATTTAGTTTTTCTTAAGTTAATTTTACTGCAGTATTTGTTTACTAAATTTTTAGAAAATGAATAAAAATAAACTAGAAATAAGTGATTATTCAAAACTTTAAATATTGGCTAACAATGACAAATTAAGATTTAGATGAGTTTATCTAATCTTTAAACGCGTGATCTCCTGTGTTCATTGTTATTTAAGCGCCATAATGTAACTTCCCAGCAAAGAGGAAATTGCTGGCCTTTAGAAAGATAGTGCTGGCAATGATGGAGAAGTGTTGGCTAATGGTCTACCACTGCATGACCACTGCTGGACAGCTTCAGTCAACTTTGCTGTTGGAAATCATCAGATAAAATTCTGATCTGCCTCCGTTGCTGGCCCACCACACCATAGAAGCACTGCAGGAAAAATGCCGGATTGAAGTAATGTGATGGCTTACCAATGCTGGCCTGCTGTTGGACATCACTGATGAGCCATCTGCGTTCCGCACGGATACTTTTGTACTGGTTTAAAAAATGGCACCATTGCACTTTAAGTTGATGGCAGTGCCGGCTGCCATCTTTTTTCCAGCTGATGGCCCACTGTTTCTTTCTTTGCTGGGTTAAGTAAAAGTATTTTTAGATTAAGACATTGTAAATGCTACAAAAAAAAGATGTTACTAAATATCTACGAACTTTAGATTTTTTATCTTTACTTCAACTTAACTCAATGCGATTGAAACGTGACTTTAAGAAGAACGTTTTAATATATATATATTTACAACCAAAGGAAATTTCTGTTGGCTTTCAACTTTCAATTATACAACACCAAATCCTATTTGATTTGGAATTGAAACAACAATTGGGAACAGTCCAAATATTTCCATTTAAATAATTCTTTCCGTAGACATAACTGTCATGATAGTAAAGCCAAAAGTGAACAGATATTAAGAATTAAAATAAATGGGACGGCAGTTTAATATTTCTCTCTACATAGATTCAATCCAAAAGCACTGCTACTTCTACTTTCAACAAACCTAATAATTATAGACTTTCCCATTTCAAACGAAGGGACATATTTGTATGAATGAAACAGCAATTAATAATAAAAATATTCTCTGAAGATGGCCGCGGGAATTGCAGACCGAAAGTACTAAAATTTTTAAATAAAATTTATATTTTTAACTTGTAACATATATTATCTATCTATACTAATATTATAAAGAGGTAAAAATTGTTTATTTGTAGGAGGTAAGCTCTGGAACTACCGAACCGATTCCAAAAGTAATGGTATCAAAATAACGGTGTTAGTCCAACTTAGAACATAGGCTATATCTTATGTCCGTGCCACTGGCCAAAAGGGGTGCAGGAGCAAAAAACGTTCTAAAAATGCGATTTTTAAGTTACTGAAGGGCCTAGAAACATGAAATTTGGAATGGTAGTTACTTATAAGATACTAATGTACTCTAAGGATATTTCTTAAAAAAAATCAAAATTAAAAAAGGGTGAAAATACGCAAAAAGCGCTCTAAAAACGTTCTAAATGGCAATTTTTACAAAATTTCGGTAAGTACGAAACCGATTTAAAAAACAATGGTGTCAAAATCATGGTGACAACCCTTGCTCCAACATAGGCTACAATTTATGTTGGTGCCATTACCCCCAAAGGGGGTACAAGAGCAAAAAACGTTCTAAATTGCGATTTTTGTGTTACTGAAGAGCCTAGAAACATGAAATTTGAAATGGTAGCTACTTATAAGATATAAATGATCTCTAAGAACATTTCTTAAAAAATTCGAAATTTAAAAGGGGTGAAAATGCGCGAAAACAGGTCTAAAAACCCGTTCTAAATGGCGATTTCTACGCAATCTCAGAAAGTACGCAACCTATTTCAAAAGTAATGATTGGAAATTGATGATGATAGCCCTTGCTCCAACATAGGCTCTATTTCATGTCGGTGTCACTACAACTTAGGGGTTGCAGAAGCAAAAAACGTTCTAAATTGCGATTTTTGTGTTACTGAAGGGCTCAAAATCCTGAAATTAGGCAGGGCAGTTAAGATACAAATAAGAGATATAAGATACAAATGATGTCTATGAACATTTCCTAAAAAATCAGAATTTAAAAAGTGGTGAAAATGAGCGAAAAGCTTTCTAAAAAAATTTCTAAATTGCGATTTCTACGCAATCTCATGAAGTACCGAAACGATTAAAAAAATAATGGTGTGAAAACGATCGTCACAGCCCTCGCTCCAACATAGGCTGTATTTCAAGTCGGTGCTACTACCCCAAATGGGTGAAGGAGCCCAAAACGATTTACTTTCTAAATTATCGTTTAATTAAAAGTAGTTTTAGTTCTTCTTATTAATTAAAATCTCATTTCTGTCTATTGCACTTTTATAATGAAGTTTAGTCAAACTGTGGCTTATTTTGTAATTTTTGAATTATTCTAAAAAGTGTACTTCTAATAAAAAAAAATAGTCATGCAAATATCACTTGGCATATTTCAACTATTACGCGAGCAAAGCCGCGGGGTTTGCTAGTTATATATATATATACATTATTATTATTATTATTTCTTTTTTTGCCGTCTTTTAACTAAAACGGTGAGCTTTTTAAAGTTTATTTTGTATATTTTGTGATTGAATCAAAGTGGAATATTGCATTTCGTCTTATGATTTTATATATTTAAAAGAATATCTTTTATGAAAGATATATCTCTGGAAATGCGCAACGAAAAATAAATTTAAAATAAAAATCTTCTGCATTCTTCTTGAAGTTTTAAAATCCTTAATGCATTCGTAGACAGCATCCATCACAAATCGTTTTCACTTATGCATGTTAATAAAGTTGAATTAGTTTTCTCCAAGAATCTTCAATATCAACATTGTTTGACAAATGTATTTTTGTCCTTCCAAAGACAGTGTTTCTCATTCTGTATATCGTGATGCATAAATCTATCGCGAAAGTGTCTCAGGTCCATTTCAAAAATATTGTTTTTGTGATTTTAATAAGCCATATTAAAATATGATTTATTTTTAGGGTACCATCGGCTTTTAAAGCCTAGATAACAACTTTTAATGATATATTTGTGTAATGCAATGCCTAGTAGCAGTATAAAATCAATAAACGTCAAATTGTTAAAAACAGACTAATTTAATTAAAATTAATCACCCAAATACTATGGAATTCGCGACTAGTTTGCATTGAATCGATCTCTCAATACGCCTTCCGTGTCATTAAAAGTTAATTAAAAACCTATCTAGAAAAAAGTGGCACGGACCAAGGCGGCATTGCACATTTGGGATCTTCTTTCGAAGAGCGCTTAGCACAATATCAAGTTTAAACTTTGAACAAGGGTTTTGTTTTAGCTACACTGTAAAAAAAAGATTATTACTACGCTGAATTTAGTTTTACGAACCAAATGAAGTTTAGATATGCACTACTTTTATTGTCAGTACCGAATTAAATTCATTATATTAGGATAAGATTAAAAAAAGAGTTATACAAAATAGCAATATTTTATATTATTTATGCTTCATATCTCTTTGAACTTTAATAGTATACCCATTTATATTTTTCTAGTATAATACAGCTATTCCCAACCCTCCGTTGTATAGTTTTTTTTTTTTTTACAAAGTCTTATTCTTTTAGGAACGATTTTTTTTTTTTAATAGTACAGCTAATAATTCATATATTTATTGTACGGAACCCTCTGAGCACGAGTAATACTCGCACTTGACCCTTTTTTTTAAAATCATTTTTAGGGTTCCGTTCTTAAAAAGTAAAAACGGAACCATTACAGGATCACTCCTGTGTCTGCCTGTACGTCTCTCACAGGACAGCCATTTTACTTGTAAACTATGGTATATGGAAAATTAAAATTGGCTGAAGAGGTAAAAGCTATTGATCCACATATTTATAGATTATTAACCATTCAAAAATTTATTTCGAAAAAACTTATAGGAGCTAATTAACTTATTTTTAAAAAAAAATCTTATCTTTGTATATCGTGTGTAAGCTTTCGTAACGCCGCATTCAAAAATAGATTTCTTTTAATTTTAGTTATTATATTTTCAGATGTATAGTCAGAAATCTAATGCAAAAATATGTCCCCCCCCCCCCACTTCCTATTTCCGAATCCACCGAAACTAAAATTATGAAAAAATTAGGGGTAGTAGCAGTTAATTTAAACCTTACAGGAAAACCACAGCGATTACTGTAGGTCACATAGCTTTTGAGGAAATCGCATTTTCCCGTTACACACAAATTTTGATTTCAGGGCGATCAGCAAATGGGTTGAGGAGAACAGGAGGTACCTATCGTAGCAGAAGTTTAAAAGTATTTGTTGATAATTATTTTTGAAAAAAATCATCGGTAATTAGCCAAGATATTAACCCTTAAAGACACGGACGGTTTAAACATACATAAAAACACGGCGTACTATATACGCCATCATCTTTTAAAGCCTAGATAACAAATTTTAAGATATATTTGTGTAATGTAATGCCCAGTAGTAGTATAAAAGCAATAAACTTCAAACTAGTTAAAACAGACTAATTTAATTAGAATTAATCGCATAATTACTATGGAATTCGCGACTAGTTTGCATTGAGTGACTCTCTCCATACGCCACCCGTGTCTTTAAAATTTAATTAAAAACCTATCTAGAAAGAAGCGGCACGGACCAAGGCGGCGTTGCACATTTGCGACCTCCTTTCGAATCTCGCTTAGCAGAATGCCAAGTTTAAACTTTGAACAAGGGCTTTAAGTACACTGTTAAAATACAAGATTATTAATACGCTGAATTTGGGTTTATGAAATCTGAAATAAAATTTAAATATGCACTACTTTTATTGTCAGTACCGAATTAAGTTCATCATAAACAGATTAGGATAAGATTAAAAAAAGTGTTATACAGAATAGTAATATTTAATACTATTTAAGCTTCATATCTCTCTGAACTTTAATGGTATATCCATTTATACTTTTCTAGTATATACCCAACCCTACGTTGTATAGTTTTTTACAAAATCTTATTATTCTTTAGCAACGATTTTTTTTTTTTTTTTTTTGCAATAATACAGTTACTAATTAATATATTTATTGTACGGAACCCTCTGTGCGCGAGTAATACTCTCAATTGATCGTTTATTAGCTAACCTAATTCAAAAATAGTATACGTACAATCCATTGCCACCTATTATAAAAAGTCTGCTAAAACAAGTATCTTATAGTATTAATCTGTAACAGGAGAGATGCGGTTTCTGAGACGATTACGTTGACGAAGCCTAATAGAAATTTTTAACGAAGTAGACACAACGTTTTAAAAATGTCATCATGTGTTTTGCCGTCTCATTTTTAGACTCGTTCGGAAAGATTTACGTTAAAATGTATAAATTCATTACACGCTGATTTTATGTAAAATTAAGGTTATTATCTCAGGACCGTGCTACGCCTAGTGTGGTCATATCCCGATTTCCTGAGGCTGTAAGATCTGTCCCGCGTAGCCACTGCGCGGAACGTCAAAAGTCCCGATTTTTCAGGATGCGCAAATTCCTTTAAATTTCTTTGAGTACTATACTATTCGTTAGTCTGCAGCGAGTGGAACTTAATACAGTAAAATCTGTGAACATAGAACCTATCTATAAAGGAAAATTTTTATATTCCCTTCCAAAGGAATATCTTACAAATTTGTCTGCATAGGCGGAAACCTGTCTAAAACTTAATCATTTATCAATTCTGTTTTAGCTTTTTTTAGCGATTCTGTTTATCAAGTTTTACTGAACTTTGCTTAGTAAATCCCTGGTTGTGTAAACAAAACCTGTTTATAACTGAATTCTGTTTTAAAAGTAAAAATGTCATTATCCCTACGATAGGAATACTATACAATTATATCTCCTATGTTGGGATTTTGTTTCAGGACCTGGTGATTCCACTTTTATGAGTTTTATTTATTGTATAAGATTGTTATGTGTATTTGGTGTAATAAAATTTGCTAAGACGGAATCACATGGGACAGGGAAAAAAATCCGTTTTTTAACAGGCTTTTATCTTAGTAGGTATAATTGCATGCAATTCCTGCCGTAGGGATAATGAAACTTTTATGTTTAAGACAGGATTCCGTTATAAACAGGTTCTATTTTCTTAGTATTTACTGTGGTATCTTTATACCCGATTTAGAAGCCGTTGTCCCGCTTTTTCTTGTCTCCCTGTCTCGCTTTTCGTGACACTGGATCTAGTAACACTAGCTACGCGAGATTTTCGTTTAAAAATATAAAATCAAAACAGACCGGAGAGTGCGTAGCGCGCATGGTGTACGCAGTGGTGGCCCCAACTCTAAGTTAATTTGGATATATTTTCATTTGAAAATAAAATGTTATACAAAATCGATGGTGTAGGCTACTGACGGCAGCGGTGACCCCAGCATTAGGATCGTTCAGAAAGCTTTTCGTTTAAATATATAAATTCATTCAACATTGATTTTAAGTATATTTAAGGTTACGTATATTTAAGATATGGGGCATTCTCACAATCTTTTGACTTTCATGTCCCTGAATAATAATTTTTATTTTAATACACTTTTTTGTGTTTTTTTTTATTTCATATAGGGTGACTGCTCCAGTAATTGATAACCCTCCAGTAGTTGATGAAATTTTTGAAATATTGAACCATTTCAGGCGGAAATAATTTTTACACCTGGCACTAGACATAATATTTTTCTTTGAATGTTGGAGCACCTGTTGTCACATTGTTGTTAATTGCCTACTGTAAGAGAAGCCATTTTGTGAATTTTTTTATTAGAAAATGTAAAAATTTAGTTTTTGATTAGTAGGAGACAATTACGCTAAGTTAAAATAATCCACTTCCATCTTTCTTATTTCAAATAATAGTTTTATATGAATTATTGTTAATCACAGCTTAAGCATGATATTTTAAAGTTTAATTTTTGAATTTTTGACTGATTTCTTCAATTGATCAACTACTGAGTAAATGGCAATTAAAGAAACTATTTACTTGTAATTTTGTTGCTATTTAATTTCAGGAGATTTCATTTTTGCCCATTATAGGACATTCATTAAGGGTTGTAGCAATCATGTTAGTTTACTTCTAAAATTTAAAAGGAAGAAAATATTATAAAAATCCCGTAGCACCGACTTTATTTGATCAACTACTGGCTCCGTCACCCTACTGGGGAATATCCCATCGCATGATTTCACAACAATATTAACGAGATAAATAAGTTTTGGAATATGTTGGGGGTCCAAACACCTGGAAAACTCCTATACCGTCCCTTGTTCCTGATGCTGATTTTTAAGTTTGGAGTCTGTGTAAAATTGTTTCAACAAAAATAATTCGATGTAATTTTTTTCTGAAACTGCAACTATTGTTTTATATAAATATGTAGCTAAAAATTAACCTGCACACATTTTTATTATTTTTTAAACTCTGTCCCTGGGTTTTAGATTCCTTACCATCCCTCTTCTAAAATTATACAGAAAATCATTTCAGATGCAGCCACAGAATGTTTTTAAAGTTTTTTCTAATGCAGAAGTATGCTAGAAAAATAATGTCTAAAATTCTTTGTCAGAAAAGTCACTGTAGAATTTAAATCAGCATTTAAATATCAATTTCAAGCATCGTGGCTTTATTGGTAGTTTCACCGTCCCCAAGGTTTATTCCTGCACTTTTCGAGGTAAATTTAAAAAAAAAAAATTAATTTAATCCAATGTTAAAAACTGTTTCTAAAAATCCATGAACATTGTGGCTATCACTTAGTGTTAACATGATTTTCCTAAAAATAGGTGGTAATTTTCCTTACCGTTCCATGCTTACCGTCCCTTTTTTTACCTTTTCGTCCTTTTTTTCCAATGCCATCCCCTTTTTTTACCTTACCGTCCCTTCTTTAATACCCCTTTAAGACAATGTTATACAAAAATTCTGTATTAAAAGTACTACATTGTTATTATTTCTTATTTGAATGTCCTGTGAGTACTATGCAAATTCATTATAAGTAAAAATTTAAAAGAAAATAAAAAGTTATAGGGGTAAAATGGTAAAGAAAATTAAACTCGCAGGTTTAACTTAAACCTCAGTTAAATAAAAAAAAATTTCGCTGCTGGCCATTTTTTCTTTATTTTGAATCATTAACGCAGTCGTCTATCAGATTAAAATGTTATTTTAGCAAGTTAATTTTGTCAGATTTTTCCCTCCAAAAGTCAAAAGATTGTGAGAATGCCCCATATATTTAAAGTTAAGTATATTTAACGTTAAGTTTATTACGAGCCCGGGCAACGCTGCAAGGGTCAGCTAGTAAAGGTATAAAATAATACATTCCATATTAATTAATGTGCATTATCGCTTTTCATTTATAGAATACGATATAGAAACTGCATGCATGATTTTTATCAGTAAAGATTAATCGTGTATCATTTTTATCAGTAAAGATTAATCAGGGAAATGATTTAAATTTAATTAAAATTCTGTACTTGCATTATTGAAAATTACAAAATTACCAGTATATCTTATCCACCTCCCAGTTCGGTATTAGCTTAAAATATTCAAATTTCCTGTTCTGAAATTCAAGAACCGTTTTCCAATTTTAGTTCGTTTTACCGATTTTTTTACGGGTAGGAGCTGTCAGCCTTTCGCCCAACTCATTTTAGTCCCTATTACGACATGCATGGGTTACATTGGGACTATTTTTTAATGCCTGTCACCACGTGGCATTCTTATCACATAAAATGCTACAAAAATTACTTATGGATATAAGCGGTACGCCCATCAAAGCAAGTATAGCGTAATGCTTTATGCAATACATACTACTAATTATATTATTATTATGTAATTGAGACAATCTACTTATTTTTTGGAAATATGTTTAAAATTCTCCTGCCACGGAACCCCTAGGAAACTGCCAATTCTACCTGTTTGGCAATCTGACCCTGTGGTTAAATGTTATTCAAATCCTGACCGGAGAGTCCTTAATCAAGAAGAAGAAGGAAGTTGTCGTAAATGTATTGAATTTACCTATCATCCATTTAAAAAAATGATTTGTGATTACAGAAATAGAAAATATTTAGTATTACCTATTTGAATTTACAAAATTTAATTTCATTTGAATACGATTTCGTCGGTAGCTCGCATAAAAAATGAACTTCAAAATATTTTTTTTACATCTTTTCTTTTTTGCTTTTCTCTTTTCTGTCAAATAAGAAAAAGAAGCAGAATCTCAAAATATTTATTTTTGAAAGGAAATAAGTCCCTAGAAAATAATTAAATTATACTTATCATAGACGCTTAATATAAAAACTCCTCAAAATTATAAATATTTGTCATTGTTAGTATAATTATTTATTCGTACATTTTTTAGTTTACAAAATTTGAAATGGTATCACATCTCATGTTCCCTTACGATTTACAGACCTGGAGTTTTAGAAACTGTTGAATGAGTAAGGAATATAAAGATATTTTTTGTAAATTTTCTTTAAGTAATTGTCAGTAGAGTATTTTTGGAGTAAATTTATAGAAAATTTATTTTAACAAAACAGTTATAGCTGAATATTCTATTTAAAGACTACCTTACTAAACGCACTTTCCACCCACGCTTCTTCGAAAACAAAAAAGCAATAACCTGACTCACAAAAAGTGTTTTACGGATACATGAAAAACACCATCGTCTCCCCGACCCGTTTCTGTATGCCAAACTTTGTAGTATAAACATATTTACGTAATGTGTTCATGAACATTTCTGCTGTTTCGGAGGAAAAAAAAAAAAAACCTTCTCAATAATTCCTCTTTTTTTAACAAATTTAATGCCTTTCAATTTTTCGGTTTAGCAAATTTAATGCCCTTCCAACCAATACCAAATTTTATTCCATTTATATATTTGATTGCAGAATAATTTAAAGAAATAACCATGATACTGAATTAGATATTAATTATACCTTCATCAAATACTTTTAAAGATCAATAATTCCTTAAAGACAATAAATTTAATTTTGAAAAAACCTGCTCCAGAAATTTTGCAAATTTATTTCTAGGAATTTTTTTTTTTTTTCAAATTACTACAATTTTTGTCAATGCAATTCAGAAATCTGATCGAAAAAAACCCTTTTTTAATTCATTTTATAGAATTTATTTATTTAATTCCATAAAAGTACACGATTTTTGCATCGACTTATGTATGATATCATAAAGAAATATGCGGGAAAAAATAAATTCGCAACTTCCTCTCTCTTTCACTTTCTGTGTTCTTGTAATTTATGCCGCACATTGTAACCGAGTCTTTTAAAATAAAATCAAAATTCGCAAGAAGAAAAAAACTAATTAAAATATGTTGAAAAAATAATGGATTTCTTATTTAAAAAATAAAATAAAATAAAATAAAATAGAATAAATAAATAATAAATCTTGCACTTCTGCATAGTCTTTCATGGTAAAATAAAAAAAAAAAAAGATTACAAATGGAATATTTTGATCTTTAGAACGCACATGTTAGCAATTCATTGTGTTAATAACTAAAACTTCATGCAGTTATCTTTACTGGATTCTCCATTAATAATTAAAATGTCATGCATTTTTAGAAATAAATTTTTAAAATAATATTTTAATATTATTTTAAAATTTTAAAATTTTAGAGTCAAATATAAATTAGTAAGCACTAAGAAGCTATGTGCAAAATTTTCAGAGAAAAAAGAATAATATCTGAAACAACTTTATATAATATGTTGTGGATATTTTTCATAATATTGTTTATTTATTATAATATGATGATTAAATTAATTTCTTTTCATTTTCGTTTTGAAAATAAATTAAAAAGAATAACCGGTATGAAAAATATAATTATTATAGTTCATTTAAAATAAATTCATTTTGTTCTAAAGGAATTTAATAGCTTTTTCATCATTCTCTCTTTAAACCAAAAATTAAAAAAACACACAATTAATTTTATTAATAACTGAGAAACCACCATGTAGAAATTATTCTTGATTAACGTACTCTCGCTCTAGGTTTACCAAATAAAAGTTCCTCTGTGTTCAATTACTTATTAAAGAGTTAAAGTTTTGACAGTTTCCATGGAAATTATATCAATGATATCTTTAAATGTTTTAAACTAAATGCCTCATGCAAACTCAACAGCTTCAAACAAAACTAAGTTTTAAATTGTTCGTTTGTTCTCAATTTTTAACACTCAATTAACTAATGCTTTTGACCGAATGCCAATATTTTTTTTAATCAAGTATCTTCACGTTAGAACAACTCTTAATCGTGCTTTGTTAGTTTGACAGAGTATTTTTCATGTTTTAAGCTCATTATAAATTCATTATGTTTATACACAAAGTTTTTCTTTTTCCAGGAGGGAATAACAATGAAAATATGAAACAACTTTCGTGTACATGAAATTATATATTTATCACTTGCTTTCACTTTAAAACACTCAGTAAACACTCAACGGCCAATTTTGTTAAAAGCATACCATGAAATCTGCCTAAAGTTAATTAACTATTAAAAAAAACCGTTTAGAACACAGTTGGGTAGAATCTGGTTACAAGTTAATAAAATTACAGATTACCATTAAATTATAGTATCCACACAAGTAATCGATTAACATGTAATACATTACTAGGTAATTTGCGTTACATTAAAAAATGTATAATCCAGTTAAAGTGCAATGGATTACATGTAAGTTATAATTAAGTATTTTAAATTATAATTAGATTAACATGTAATACATTACTAGGAATTTTTTATTACGCTTTTCAAATGTATAATTAAGTTAACGTATAATGGATAACAAGTCAAGTCAAATTTCACATTTAAAAGTATAATGGAATAATATAATTGGAATATTAGAATATAACTGGATTTGTAAAATAGTGTAAGGCGAGGTAATATGGTGCTTAATTTTTTTTAAACTAAATAAATAAAAAAAAACTATATGTTTTTAAAAAGAGTTACATGTACAAGGCAAAACATGCGTTTTCAGGGATATATTCGTAAAAGAAAGAAGTAATTTTGGTCAGTACTTAGTAAGTGACAGCTATTTTTAAAACAAAATCTACGAAACACAGAATTACCCCATGATGGGGTAATTTGGTGTCACGTTTTGTAACTACTGGCGCACCACAATCATATTTTTGGGATAGTAAGGTGAATGCATTTTTTTTTTTTTTTTTACTTTACAATGTACTATTCAGAACACTAACATATTTCTTAATCAAATAATACTTGAAAGCACTGCGACTTTTTCTTTGAGGGCATAAATTTTGTAAAGAGATAGTCTTAAATAGTAATTGCATGACGAATTTTGAAAGCTCGGCTCAATTGCATAATGTTTCATGCTTTTTAAAAGATGCCCTTTCAAACTAACTTAATCATAAAAAATAATACAACATAGTAATTTGAAAACAAATTTTGCCACACGTTTTTTATGTTTTACAGTAACCCAGCTGAATAATACGGAGGGAAACATTTTATAATGGATGTTATGATATTTTAGATAACATACGGGGCATTCATTCTCAGATCCTTTTGACTTTCATGTCCCTGAATAATAATTTTTATTTTAATACACTTTTTTGTGTTTTTTTATTTCATATACTGGGGAAAATCCCATTGCATGATTGCACAACAATATTAACGAGATAAATATGTTTTGAACGATGTTGGGGGTCCAAACACCTGGAAAACTCATATACCGTCCCGTGTCCCTGATGTTGATTTTTAAGTTTGGACCTGTCTGGATAAAATTGTTTCAATAAAAATAATTCGATGTAATTTTTTTCTGAAATTGCAACTATTGTTTTATATAAATATGTAGCTAAAAATTAACCTGCACACATTTTTATTATTTTTTAAACTCTGTCCCTGGATTTTAGATTCCTTACCATCCCTCTTCTAAAATTATACAGAAAATCATTTCAGATGCAGCCACAGAATGTTTTTCAAGTTTTTTCTAATGCAGAAGTATGCTAGAGAAATAATGTCTAAAATTCCTTGGCAGGAAATTTACTGTAGAATTTAAATCAGCATTTAAATATCAATTTCAAACATCGTGGCTTTATTGGTAGTCTCACCGTCCCCAAGGTTTATTCCTGCTCTTTTCGAGGTAAATTTAAAAAAAAAAATTATTTAATCCAATGTTAACAACTGTTTCTAAAAATCAATGAACATTGTGGCTATCATTTAGTCTTAACATGATTTTCCTAAAAATAGTTAGTAATTTTCCTTAGCGTTCCATCCTTACCGTCCCTTTTTTTACCATTTCGTCCTTTTTTTCCAATACCATCCCCTTTTTTTTTACCTTACCGTCCCTTCTTTAATACCCCTTTAAGACAATGTTATACAAAAATTCTGTATTAAAAGTACTACATTGTTATTATTTCTTATTTGAATGTCCTGTGGGTACTATGCAAATTTATTATAAGTAAAAATTTAGAAGAAAATAAAAAGTTATAGGGGTAAAATGGTAAGGAAAATTAAACTCGCAAGTTTAACTTAAACCTCAGTTAAATAAAAAAAATTTCGCTGCGGACCATTTTTTCCATATTTTGAATCATTAAGGCATTCGTCTATCAGATTAAAATGTTATTTTAGCAAGTTTAATTTTGTCAGATTTTTTTCCCCAAAAGTCAAAAGATTGTGAGAATGCCCCATATATTTAAAGTTAAGTATATTTAACGTTAAGTTTATTACGAGCCCGGCAACGCAGCAAGGGTCAGCTAGTAAAGGTATAAAATAATACATTCCATATTAATTAATGTGCATTATCGCTTTTCATTTATAGAATACGATATAGAAACTGCATGCATGATTTTTATCAGTAAAGATTAATCGTGTATCATTTTTATCAGTAAAGATTAATCAGGGAAATGATTTAAATTTAATTAAAATTCTGTACTTGCATTATTGAAAATTACAAAATTACCAGTATATCTTATCCACCTCCCAGTTCGGTATTAGCTTAAAATATTCGAATTTCCTGTTCTGAAATTCAAGAACCGTTTTCCAATTTTAGTTCGTTTTACCGATTTTTTTACGGGTAGGAGCTGTCAGCCTTTCGCCCAACTCATTTTAGTCCCTATTACGACATGCATGGGTTACATTGGGACTATTTTTTAATACCGGTCACCACATGGCATTCTTATCACATAAAATGTTACAAAAATTACTTCAGATATAAGCGGTACGCCCATCCAAGCAAGTATAGCGTAATGCTTTATGCAATACATACTACTAATTATATTATTATTATGTAATTGAGACAATCTACTTATTTTTTGGAAATATGCGTTTAAAATTCTCCTGCCACGGAACCCCTAGGAAACTGCCAATTCTGCCTGTTTGGCAATCTGACCCTGTGGTTAAATGTTATTCAAATCCTGACCGGAGAGTCCTTACTCAAGAAGAAGAAGAAGGAAGTTGTCGTAAATGTATTGAATTTACCTATCATCCATTTAAAAAAATTATTTGTGATTAAAGAAATAGAAAATATTTAGTATTACCCATTTGAATTTACAAAATTTAATTTCATTTTAATACGATTTCGTCGGTAGCTCACATAAAAAATGAACTTCAAAATATTATTTACATCTTTTCTTTTTTTTCTTTTTCTCTTTTCTGTCAAATAAGAAAAAGAAGCAGAATCTCAAAATATTTATTTTTAGAAGGAAAGAAGTCCCTAGAAAATAATTAAATTATACATATCATAGACGCGTAATATAAAAAATCCTCAAAATTATAAATATTTGTTATTGTTAATATAATTATTTATTCGTACATTTTTTAGTTTACAAAATTTGAAATGGTGTCACGTCTCATGTCCTCTTACGATTTACAGACCTGGAGTTTTAGAAACTGTTCAATGAGTAAGGAATATAAAGATATTTTTTGTAAATTTTCTTTAAGTAATTGTCAGTAGAGTCTTTTTGGAGTAAATTTATAGAAAACATATTTTAACAAAACAGTTATAGCTGAATATTCTATTTAAAGACTACCTTACTAAACGCACTTTCCAACCACGCTTCTTCGAAAACAAAAAAGCAATACCCTGACTCACAAAAAGTGTTTTACGGATACATAAAAAACACCATCGTCTCCCCGACCCGTTTCTGTATGCCAAACTTTGTAGTATAAACATATTTACGTGATGTGTTCATGAACATTTCTGTTTCGGAGGGGGGGGGGGGAAAAACAAAAAAGAAAAAACCTTCTCAAAAATTCCTCTTTTTTTAACAAATTTATTGCCTTTCAATTTTTCGGTTTAGCAAATTTAATGCATTTCCAACCAATACCAAATTGTATTCCATTTATATATTTGATTGCAGAATAATTTAAAGAAATAACCATGATACTGAATTAGATATTAGTTATACCTTCATCAAATACTTTTAAACATCAATAATTCCTTAAAGACAATAAATTTAGTTTTGAAAAAACTTGCTCCAGAAATTTTGCTAATTTATTTCTAGTAAAATGTTTTTCTTTTTTTTTTTTCATATTACTACAATTTTTGTCAATGCAATTCAGAAATCTGATCGAAAAAAACCCTTTTTTAATTCATTTTATAGAATTTATTTATTTAATTCCATAAAAGTACACGATTTTTGCATCGACTTATGTATGATATCATAAAGAAATATGCGGGAAAAAATAAATTCGCAACTTCCTCTCTCTTTCACTTTCTGTGTTCTTGTAATTTATGCCGCACATTGTAACCGAGTCTTTTAAAATAAAATCAAAATTCGCAAGAAGAAAAAAACTAATTAAAATATTTTGAAAAAATAATGGATTTCTTATTTAAAAAATAAAATAAAATAAAATAAAATAGAATAAATAAATAATAAATCTTGCACTTCTGCATAGTCTTTCATGGTAAAATTAAAAAAAAAGATTACAAATGGAATATTTTGATCTTTAGAACGCACATGTTAGCAATTCATTGTGTTAATAACTAAAACTTCATGCAGTTATCTTTACTGGATTCTCCATTAATAATTAAAATGTCATGCATTTTTAGAAATAAATTTTTAAAATATTATTTTAATATTATTTTAAAATTTTAAAATTTTAGAATCAAATATAAATTAGTAAGCACTAAGAAGCTATGTGCAAAATTTTCAGAGAAAAAAGAATAATATCTGAAACAACTTTATATAATATGTTGTGGATATTTTTCATAATATTGTTTATTTATTATAATATGATGATTAAATTAATTTCTTTTCATTTTCGTTTTGAAAATAAATTAAAAAGAATAACCGGCATGAAAAATATAATTATTATAGTTCATTTAAAATAAATTCATTTTGTTCTAAAGGAATTTAATAGCTTTTTCATCATTCTCTCTTTAAACCAAAAATTAAAAAAACACACAATTAATTTTATTAATAACTGAGAAACCACCATGTAGAAATTATTCTTGATTAACGTACTCTCGCTCTAGGTTTACCAAATAAAAGTTCCTCTGTGTTCAATTACTTATTAAAGAGTTAAAGTTTTGACAGTTTCCATGGAAATTACATCAATGATATCTTTAAATGTTTTAAACTAAATGCCTCATACAAACTTAACAGATTCAAACAAAACTAAGTTTTAAATTGTTGCGTTTGTTCTCAATTTTTAACACTCAATTAACTAATGCTTTTGACCGAATGCCAATATTTTTTTTAATCAAGTATCTTCACGTTAGAACAACTCTTGATCGTGCTTTGTTCGTTTGACAGAGCATTTTTCATGTTTGAAGCTCATTATAAATTCATTATGTTTATACACAAAGTTTTTCTTTTTCCAGGAGGGAATAACAATGAAAATATGAAACAACTTTCGTGTACATGAAATTATATATTTATCACTTGTTTCACTTTAAAGCACTCAGTAATCACTCAACGGCCAATTTTGCTAAAAGGATACCATGAAATCTGCCTAAAGTTAATTAACTATTAAAAAAACCGTTTAGAAAACAGTTGGGTAGAATCTGGTTACAAGATAATAAAATTACAGATTACCATTAAATTATAATATCCACACAAGTAATCGATTAACACGTAATACATTACATTTTTTAATAATTTGCCTTACATTAAAAAAATGTATAATCCAGTTAAAGTGTAATGGATTACACGTAAGTTATAATTAAGTCTTTTAAAATATAATTAGATTAGCATGTAATACATTACTAGGCATTTTTTATTACGCTTTTCAGATGTATAATTAAGTTAACGTATAACGATGACAAGTCAAGTCAAATTTCACATTTAAAAATATAATTGAATAATATAATTGGAATTGTAGAATATAACTGGATTTGTAAAATAGTGTAAGGCGAGGTAATATGGTGCTTAATTTTTTTAAACTAAATAAATAAAAAAAACTATATGTTTTTAAAGAGTTAAATGTACAAGGCAAAACATACGTTTTCATGGATATATTCGTAAAAGAAAGAAGTAATTTTGGTCAGTACTTAGTAAATTACAGCTATTTTTAAAACAAAATCTACGAAACACAGAATTACCCCATGAGGGGTAATTTGGTGTCACGTTTTGTAACTACTGGCGCACCACCATCATATTTTTGGGATAGTAAGGTGAGTGCATTTTTTTTTTAAACTTCACAATGTACATTCAGAACACTAACATATTTCTTAATCAAATAATATTTGAGAGCACTGCGACTTTTTCTTTGAGGACATGATTTTTTTAAAGGGATAGTCTTAAATAGTAATTGCATGACGAATTTTGAAAGCTCGGCTGAATTGCATAATGTTTCATGCTTTTTAAAAGATGCCCTTTTAAACTAAATTAATCATAAAAAAAATAATACAACATAGTAATTTGAAAACAAATTTTGCTACACGTTTTTTATGCTTTACAATAACCCAGCTGAATAATACAGAGGGAAACATTTTATAATGGATGTTATGATATTTTAGATAACATACGGGACATTCTCAGAATCTTTTGACTTTCATGTCCCTGAATAATAATTTTTATTTTAATACACTTTTTTGTGTTTTTTTTATTTCATATACTGGGGAAAATCCCATTGCATGATTGCACAACAATATTAACGAGATAAATAAGTTTTGAACGATGTTGGGGGTCCAAACACCTGGAAAACTCCTATACCGTCCCGTGACCCTGATGTTGATTTTTAAGTTTGGACCTGTCTGGATAAAATTGTTTCAATAAAAATAATTCGATGTAATTTTTTTCTGAAACTGCAACTATTGTTTTATATAAATATGTAGCTAAAAATTAACCTGCACACATTTTTATTATTTTTTAAACTCTGTCCCTGGGTTTTAGATTCCTTACCATCCCTCTTCTAAAATTATGCAGAAAATCATTTCAGATGCAGCCACAGAATTTTTTTCAAGTTTTTCCTCATGCAGAAGTATGCTAGAGAAATAATGTCTAAAATTCTTTCGCAGGAAATTTACTGTAGAATTTAAATCAGTATTTAAATATAAATTTCAAGCATCGTGGCTTTATTGGTAGTCTCACCGTCCCCAAGGTTTATTCCTTCACTTTTTGAGGTAAATTTTAAAAAAAAATTAAATTTAATCCAATATTAACAACTGTTTCTAAAAATCAATGAACATTGTGGTTATCACTTAGTCTCAACATGATTTTAATAAAAATAGGTGGTAATTTTCCTTACCGTTCCATCCTTACCCTCCCTTTTTTAGGGTTCCGTACTTAAAAAGTGAAAACGGAACCATTATAAGATCACTCCTGTGTCTGTCCGTCTGTCTGTCTGTTTGTCTGTCTGTCACAGCCAATTTACTCGTAAACTATGGAACGTGAAAAGTTCAAATTCGGGGAAGTAATAAAGACCATTGACCCATATATTTTCAGATTATTAAAAATTCATAAATATATTTAGTACAAAAGTAGAGGGGCTAATTATGCTACTTGAAAAAAAATCTTTTCTTTGTATATCATGTGGGGTATCCTGTGAAAGCTTTTGTAACGCTAAACTCAAAAATACATTCCTTTTAATTTTAGGTATTATATTTTCAGATATTGTCGAAAATGTAGCGCAAAAATATGTCCCCCCCCCCTCCCCATCTAATTCCGAATCTACTGAAACTAAAATTATGAAAAAATTAGAGGTAGTAGACGTTAATATAAACCTTGCCGGAAAATTATAGCGATTACCCTAGGTCACATAGTTTTTGAGTAATTAGCATTTTTCTGTTATACACAAATTTCGATTTACGTGCATTCAGAAAAATTGTTCAGCATCGCTGAATGTACCTATTGTTTCAGAAGAATAAAAGCATTGTTGATAATGATTTTCGAAAAAAATCATCGGTAATTAGGCGAGATATTAACCCTTAAAGGTACATTCAATTTGGACATACGCAAGGACAGGGGCGGCGTACTCTATGCCTAGTTAACATCTTTTAATGATATATATGTATAATGCAATGTCCAGTAACAGTATAAAAGCAATAAATGTCAAATTGTTAAAAACATACTAATTTAAAGGGTCTCGTGTCTCTAAAAAGTGGAAAAAGGAAAAAAAGACCATTTTCAACGTTATGTCTTAAAATGTATATGATTTTAAAACACAATTTTGATTGGGATGAAAGATATAATTATGTTCTTTCGTTTCATGTATTTAAAAAATTGCAAGATACAGATTTAGTATTTATAGGGGGCTCGAAACTGTTAGACATTTGTCCAACAAAAAATTGGCATAACAGTTTACGCGCAGGATTACAAAATAAATATTGCAACTAGAATGAGAATTTTGGTGCTTACTTATACTTCAGTTTGTAATAATTTCCCTGAACTTAAATAACTTTGTATTTAAAACATTTTTATATTTTTAATGCAATGTTGCATTTAGCTAATTCAAAATTTTGAAAATTTCAACAGTAAAATCACCTAAAAAAATATTTTTTTGAACAATAAAAAGGAAATTTTAGGTTCAGTTTATACAGACTAACATGAGATATATGTTTTGAAAATTTCATGAAAAAATATTCAGAAGTTTTTGAGGTATCCTGCGCGTTATGCCCAAAAAACGTCATTTTGAAAATAATGACTTTAAAGTTTCGGAAACGCCGCTTCAGCTATTGAGCGGGTATAATTCGAAAAGCCAAAACTTCTGTTAAAATGGGAATTTCAAGGAAACAATTATATCAAAATATTCAGAAAAGATAGGAGTTTAACATCTAAAAAAATTAAAATTTCTTAAATTTTGAAGCTTTAAGAGTCCTGCGACCACTTAATCTTTTCCGGCACGGAGTAATTCTATTTATAAACTTATGAAATAATGAACTGACACCAGAATTTATAAACGAATTTATTAGAAAATGTGAACTTGCTTATTTTCACGTACATGATAAAAGGAAAATTGTAATTAAATTATTTTGGTGCCGTTTGTCTGTTTTGGAATTAAAATTAGGTGTCCGTTTTTTAAGGACATCGCCCTCGAAAGATTTAATTAGAATGAATCGCACAAATACTGTGGGATTCGCGATAGTTTTCATTGATTGTATCTCTCAATACGACTCGAGTGACTTTAAAAGTTAATTAAACACCTATATGGAAAAACGCGGCATTGACCAAGGCGGTGTTGCAACTTTGAGACCTCAATTCGAAGCGCGCTTAGTACAATGCCAAATTTAAACTTTAAAAAAAGGTTTTGTTTTAGCTACACTGTAGAAATAAAGGTTATTACTACGCTGAATTTAGTTTCATGAAATGCCAAATGAAGTTTAACTATGCACTGCTTTTATTGTCAGTACCGAATTAAGTTCATCACAAACAGATTAGGGTAATATTAAAAAAAAGAGTTATACGAATAGCTATATTTGATATTATTTAGGTTCCATATCTCTTTGAACTTTCATGGTATACCCATTTACACTTTTCTAATATGTACAGTTATACCCAACCCTACGTTGTATAGTTTTTTACAAAGTCTTAGTATTCTTTTAGAAACTTTTATATATATATATATATAATACAATTACAAATTCATATATTTATTCTATGGAACCCTCTGTGCGCGAGTTATGCTCGCACTTGACCGTTTATTTCCATTTCGTCCCTTTTTTCCAAAACCATCCCCTTTTTTTACCTTACCGTCCCTTCTTTAACACCCCTTTAAGACAATGTTATACAAAAATTCTGTATTAAAAATACTACATTGTTATTATTTCTTATTTGAATGTCCTGTGGGTACTATGCAAATCCATTATAAGTAAAAATTTAGAAGAAAATAAGAAGTTATAGGGGTAAAATGGTAAGGAAAATTAAACTCGCAAGTTTAACTTAAACCTCAGTAAAATTTTTCGCTGCTGACCATTTTTTCTTTATTTTGAATCATTAAGGCATTCGTCTATTAGATTAAAATGTTATTTTAGCAAGTTTAATTTTGTCAGATTTTTTTCCACAAAAGTCAAAAGATTGTGAGAATGCCCCATACCTTCTGAATAATAATAATAATAAAAACTTTTTTAAACAACTTCTTAAGAATTAGTTGTCAACATCGTTGAACTTACACATGTAAGAAATTACAAAAGGCGACAAAATGCCCACTCATTGATATAGGCTAGAATGAAACATTTTAGAATGGAATAATGATATTTTAGACATTACATAGTCTTCGAAATAATAGGCCAATATAGAAAAAATAATTTTTTCCAACAGTTTCTTAATAAAAGGCTATGCCATAGAGTAAACATTTTTAAACACATGTTACGTTTCAGGTCTTACACATTCCTGTAGCCTAAGTTCATATATCTTCATAGTCGCAGTAGTTTTTAAGTCATATGACTCCGAACCACGAAACCGTGAAGGCACATGTATTACTGCTTTTATATTGGCCAAAATGTCAATGTTAATTGTCATGTAATTATGTATTTTATTATTTTTATATCTGAATCTGACTCAGTAATGACTAAATTACGCGAGTAGAAAAATACTTGTGTTCTAATTGGCACCACAAAAACGGTTAAGAGTTAAAGTAAGTGTAAGTTATGGACACCTATACTCCCTCCCTTAGTCAGATTTCATTACATTTATATTTGCCAATAAAAATTTTAAAACTAATCTGAAAAAATGATTTTTTAGCATGAAAAATATTTTGCTATATAAACTGCCTTGCAATCATAAAAATATACTAATAAATTACTACATTTTTAGTTTCATACATAGTTAGTTCGACATTTTTAGTTTAGTAAATATGCAATTAATGGGTGGTACATATCGTAAAAATATTCAAAATAAATAAAATGGGATTAAAAAGTCACTATAAAAACAATTGCTTTTGATGAATATTTTTAACAATGTTGGAAGAATGCATAAATTAACATAATATATATTCCTTAAGTACTTGATTTTTGATAAATATATTAAAAAATACATTAACGTTTAAAAAAAAAAAAAATCTTAATCATCATTTGTATAAGTGCAAGTAAATACATTTAATCGATACTTGTAAAATCATGTAAAACATAAAATGATATCCAAACGGACAATTTATACACTATTAAAAATTTGCAACAAACTGTCCAGCCATTCGACGTTTTTTTGACAAAACGTTTACATAACCGTAATTTAACTTCATTCTGACCATAAAATGGGCAATAATATAATCAGAATAGAGTAAAATTACTGTTACGTAGCCGATTTCAATAAAAACGGTCGAATGACTGGACAGTTTGCTGAAAATTTTTAATAGTGTAAAAAACGATTTCATTACATAATCATGAATCTTTTTAACATGGTTATAGAAAGGAATAAAGGATTGCGATATATATCTTTTTAAAACCTTGTAATTGTCTGCAAAAGAAGATAAGCGAGATCGATAAAAAGAAAATTTTATTTATTCTAATATTACCGCGAAAATGGTAGTAGACTTTTTTTTAAATAATGCATTTTTTATATGCATCGAAAATTTTATCTCGCATTTACAGCCGATTTTTGCATTTCCAGTTGGATTTTTATGTATGACGTCGGCAGTGTTTTTATTTGTTAGAATAAAAAAAATATTTTGAAATGTAATCTGTCATTTTTAGGTAGATTTCTTGTGAAATACTACCAAATACATTCTCCCCTATGTTGGAATTTCTGAAAAATTTTTGCAGATCTACATCGATCATGATCCCTAGAACCAAAACCAACCTCAGTAAAAAACTTTATTTAATTATTTTTATATTTAAAGGTATTTCTTATAGTTTTTTATATTTTTATTATATATAATTTATTATAAAAAATTTATTTTGTGTTATAGCATATTACTATATCATATTATCAATGTTATAAAATTATTTAAATTTTCGGTATAGATTAATTGGGTATGGTAGTAGAATATATTGTAAGCAATCTATTAACATTTGTATTTATTTACTATTTATATGAATAATGATATATAATATGGTATTTTTATATTAGGATTTGTTAGGGCAAAGCAGTTGGTATATTTTGAAAGAATTAGTTCCTAATAGCTTAATCTTATGACATTTTGATAATTATAGTTTCAAGTTATTATACTAGATGGCAGCACCAAAATTTAATTTGCATTCTGTCTGATGCTTCGATTAGAGTAATAATTTCAATTTTTAACACATGGTGGTGCTTAATGCTGTTTATTTGCGATATAGACGGGTTGCACATGACGTCACATGTCTGAAATCGCTTCATATGGCGCCCAAATATAAGGCGAATATGGTGCTCTCCATTTGATTTTTTAGACTTATTTGCACTATAATAATAAAAATAAGGAAGCTCTAAATTAAAGAGAAAGATAACACGTGCTTTTAACGGCAAACGGGGAGTTCTGTGCTCCACGTGTGTGCTCCAGAAGCTATAGTATCAGTCGTTGCTAATAGCAACGTGACATCAATGCAAGGGGTCTATTGTAAACTAATAGTTTTGGTATTTTTTACTTTAGTTAAGCAATATAAAAATTTAAAATGTGTTTATAGGTATTTTAAGAACTAATTATGTAATTATTTTCTATTTATATTATTTTAATTGCATTTATCACGGTATTTCAAAATAGATAAACTGTATTCATTAGGTTTTAAAATCTGTAATACATTAACTGTAAAAATAACCTTAAACTTATCGAGCTGTTGGATACCATGTGCAGGAGTATATTTGGATAAAAAAACTGGGATATTATTAGGTATGTTGTGTAATATCACTATATATCCTTGCTATAAATTAAATATTTAAAGGGCTGTATTGCTTTTTCCATTTCATAGCATTTAATATTATTCTGTTTTCATCTTGAAACTATTCTCTTGGTTATTTTGGTCATTTGAGTACAGAAGAAAAAAAAATTCAGCTTTTAGCTTTTTTTTCTCACAGAAAACGACTAATTTGCTTATATAATTGAATTCTGTACTCTTGATAACGTAATTCAATATATAAGCTTTTCAATTATTTTTTTTTTTCGGTATCCATGTTCTTCTTTTTTCTTCCATATTAATTCTTGTTATATAGTACAAGGGACTTTATTTTATACATAACAGCTTGTATCTATGTTTTTGGTATCCATTCAGTGTGTTTTGGGGGAAGCTGTATTATTGTCAATTCATTCATACTATCACAATTTTTGTGGATTATCGGTAATACTTAATTAATGGTTATATATATATATATATATATCACTTTCTTCTGGACACGATAACTTCCCTAATTCTGCACATATCTCTTCCAAACTGATACATAAAATCAAGAGAATAAAATCTCGGTCAAGTTCGTGACTGGCCAAAATCGGGCCAAGGGGATGGAAATAGGGAGGGGTTTTGTGAAAACCGAAAAAACCCCATAACTTCTTAATTTTTGTACATATCAAATCAGTTTAATTTTTTTATTACTTCTAAAAATTGGGCCAAAAATTTATGTATCACAAATTTTTGATAAAATTAAAAATGGACTCAAGGGACGCAAAAAATAGAGTTTTTGGGAGAAAAAAAATCATAATTTCGTCAAATCTCAAGATATCAAATCCAATTAAATTTATTATAAATCTTCTTAATATTATCTACAACTTTTATATTGACAAGTTTTTGATAGGATCAATTCGTACCGCAAAAAAAATTAAAAACGAAAACAAAAAGGGGGTGGGGGGTCGAAGAAGAAAAAATCCAATAACTTCGTCAATTCACAAGATATAAAATCCGCATGAATTTATTATATATCTTCTTAATATTATCTACAACATTTACAGTGACATGTTTTTAATAGGACCAATTCTTACAGCAAAAACAAATTAAAAATACATAGCGGTTGAAGAAAAAAAATCATTGTATTAAGGGTGCATTCAAATCCAAACTGCTTATTTTCTGACTCATTTTTAAATTCATTTTTGCTCTCAAACGCATTCAATTGGTAGATTCTCTTATTCAGAAACTATATAATGTACCGTAATGATCGATTTTTTATAGAGGCAGAATATATTTCAAAAAATTATGTCAAAGGGGCATTTTAAACCAAATTCCCCGAAGCGATTGTGTTAGAAACGAAAACTATTGTCCTACTGAGAAAATAATTGTTTATGAATCAAGTTTTAATTAACAGAACGGAAAATAAAAACACATGTCTTTTATAAATCTCTTCCAAAATCACGTCAGCAAGTTTCATATTTTTTCTACTCAAAATGAATCTGAAAATGTGCCAGAAAATTTTGAGTTGTTGAGCATGGAGAAGTATTTTTTTTTTTTTAATACCATCTTAGCATGATTCTGATAAAACCAGCTCTTATTTAAAAATGAAATAAAAACTTGTCGAAAGCGGCCAGATAAAATTGTTAAAGTGGGTTTATCTGTAATCATGATACTATTTTTTGTTGGTAAAATTAGTATACTTAACTTCGAAATCTACCTCCGCCTCAGTGGCGTGGCGTGAAAATTTTCGGTGGTCATCGCAATTATTTAAGTTTGTGGTGAAAAATTATTAACTCTAAAATTCAATGGTTGAATGTTCAAAAAAGAAACTTTAAATCTTATACCTTCACTTATACATGAACTCCAAATGTTCTGCTAAAACTGGATCGTAGAGTTTTAAAAGCTTATTAAGAGTTTTTAAATATTGCTTGGTCATCGCCGCATCCAGCGATGACCGGACGCCACGCCACTGCTCCGCCTGTAGGCCGGGCCGGCAGGGATTTTTTATTTGTGCAAATGAAAACTGCTATGAAACTGAAATGATTTCTGCCTACAGAAACTGAAGGCAATGAACTTTACCGTTATAAAGAGCAAACAGAACCTGCCTATAACTGAATCTGGTTTTAAACGGAAATTTTTCATAGTCCGATGGAAAGAATAACCCATCCTTGCTAAGAAAGAAAACCTGTCTAAAACGGAATGTTTCTCCGCTTCGGTGCAATTCGCTTCCGCAGGTTTCACTATACCATACATACTGCTGAAAGTCAGTGCGAATTTGTACACTTCAGTAACCATATATTTTGGTACGCAGTATAAGTAAATAACCTTTAACGACATTAACCGTTAACGACATTTCAAAAGCCGGTTATCTCCAAAAGTTTTAAAGAAAAAGCCAGATATCGTTCATCATTTTTCAAATACCCTTTTGTAATGATTTGTAACTAGTAAAATAAAAGTCAAATGTCTTCAGCTGAATAATTACAAACATGTATTTTTAAACTTTAATGGTTTGGTGTACTGAAAATTGAAAACCACATGGACATAACCGTCAGTATATTTAGTTAACCCCTTAACTGTTTTTTTTTTTTTTTTTTTTTTTTTTTTTTTTACACAATAAATTAAAAATAAGGACCTGGAACCACTTTTTTTTTTTAACTAAAATATTTGGCTTTGTACAATCGAAAAAGGTATGCCATTTAACAAACTAAAGATTACAGTTAAAATTAAGTGGCAAAAGCTTTTAGTATCGAAGATAGCAAACTCTTTTTGTCCCAGCGGCACTCATTCAAAACAGTTAAGGGGTTACTAATCGTTTAGAAATGCGGTTATTTAAATAAATAAAATGAATTTAGAGGGCAAAAAAAAAGACATAGATTTCATAGATGTCTAGGAAAAGAATAAGAATAAATGAAAGCTAACTATTTATTGAAAAACAAAATTTCAAAATTCTTGGGCTCCCCCTTCTCCCTCCCCATTTTCTTTTAACTTTTGAAGCAACATACAGTTTCTCCCAAAATTGACCATACATTACTGAATCGCTTCTTTAAATGTTGAAAAGGATAATATTAAATTATCATTTAAGTTTGATATTTACAGGAACGTAATAAATACATAATAAGAATTACATAAAGTATATAATAAACTAAATAATAAGAAGTGTACTAGGCTAAAAAGAAAAGTTAAATGCCACTAATATTTCAGTTAGCACAAATTTTTATGTGAAAATTACAAATTTCAGTAGTCACAAAATTAAGTATACACATACTAAATATTGCAGTTTTTCTGCAACAATCTTTTTTAAATGAATCGGTGTCAGGGCTCAAAGTATACCGAAACGATATTCCGTTTTCTGAAATTATGACAAATATTGTTCCATTTCGTGAAATTATGGTAAATATCGTTCCGGTTCGTTAAATTATTAAAACATATTGTTACAGTTCCTGAAAAGCATAATATTTTCGTTCCTGTTGAGGTTACCCAAAGAAATGGATAGAATGTGCGGTAATGCACTAGTGCTGTGATAAGCCAGCACCAATACCCAGGGCTGTGCTGCGATTTCGATAGTTCCTACTCCAAGCGGACAACTCACGAGTCAGGTGACTATTAAATTTTAATGACTAAATAAATATGACAGGTCATACTTTCAAACTTTTTAATTTTAAATTTTTGATATAACGAAGATGGTAGCAGGTTGAATTTAGGTTCTACCTGAGACACTGCTTATTGTACTCTTCGTAACTTTTTATTATTATTTAGAATCTTGAATGCGTTTTCTAAATAGTATGTGTATGCTTAGAAAGAAATTTGTCTATACTTTCAAAAGAAAATGTCAAAAATAATTTTTAAATAGCGTCCGGTTCGTGGATTTTTACATTTCAAGTGTACTAATTTTGTTTCAGTTGTGAGCTCCAGAATAGAGAAATTGTGAAAATTCCAAAATTTGTGAATCAGATATTCAAAAATAGCATAATTTTATTTAAATTGTAAAGTAACTGCAAAGAATTCACTGCAGTAATAAATGAGTTCAAAAAATTAAAATATTGGAGGAATTGCAAATAATGGACAAGGAAGAAAGGTAATTCAGAGTTTCAGAAACAACTGAAAATCATTTGAGAAGTAACAAAAAAAATCTTAAGCAAATTGCTACACAAATTGAGGCATAAACTTGTCCAAGAATAGAAAGAAGTGCTTATGCACAAAATGCTCGAAGAAAAAACTCATCTCTAGAACAGGGGCAGCTCATTGGGGGAGGCAAGAGAGACTTAGCCTTCCTGGTAAAAATGTTTTAAAATAAACAAAGACTAAATTAAAATAATTCTAATATAAATGAAGTTTAAAATGATGGTATGAACCACTTCATCATTATATCAGTTTATTTATTTTTTTAATGAAAAGTCCATGACAAATAATAGAACTGTCTACGTTTTCGTAGACGGAGACTGGAAATGTCATTGTCCTAACGAATCCAGGAGAGAGGAGGAAGAGAGCAAACCATTGCGCGTCAATCAGATCTGGGGGCTACAAGATGTCTAGCCACCGGCGGTAGATAGATGAAACTGTATAGGGAATGATTCCATAGAAATCACAGGCGTATTTTTTTTTTCTCTCCAAAAGAACCCAACTGTAAGAAAATCATTGGGTCTCTCAGTTACTTTCAAAGATAAAAGAAAATTCTTTTAGTCTCATTTGGATCCTATAAGTATAGATCTCGGAAACAATTTTTTGGGAGAGTAACATTTAATAAAATAGGCTCTTTCAATCTCGATGGGCCTCCCTTTAAGCGCTAGGGCCAGGTTTATTTTCGGCAACAATTTTGGGCCATTCCATTAGGTGAAAAGCGGACAAAATACCTTGTATGTGACACTTACATAAATACCTATATCTAGTAACTCATAAGCTGTTAAAATATAAACTATAGATTAAAAATAACAAAAACCCATAGATTTTTATATAAGCATAGTTTTTTCTTTTCTTTTAAGGGTTCTGTACTTAAAAAGAGAGCCGAAACTAAGGGGGGGGGGCAGAGGGGGCATGTGCCCCGGGCGCCAGAACGAAAGGGGGCGCCAAATGAAGGATTATACCTTTGGAAAGGATCATTTCCTTGTGATGGACTGATGTCTTCCATTATTATGAAACAGCCATTATAAATGAAGTCTTAGGTGAAGATGAAAGAGCAGTCGTAAAAAGTTTGAACTCTGATTTTCTGGTCCGAATGGGGGAAAAAAATGGCCATAATTTTTTTTGCAAAAAAAATAAAGCGGAAACTCGGTTAGGCGGGACTCGGATAATCGGGACTCTACTGAATATGTCATTTTAAAAATGATCTTTAGAATATTTTTGTTGATGTTCAGAGGGACCTCCCCCTTGGATCCGCCACTGTAGATTACATAGTTCAGTATTACATATTTTAAGATTACATATTTTAAATTAAGTCGTCTATTATAAAATTAGTAAAATTCTCTTTGTAAATATACTTTGTGGAAGAGTGGGGGGGGGGGGCGCCAAAATCCATGTTTGCCCCTGGTGCAAAAAAGGCTAGTTTCGACCCTAAAAGTAAAAACGGAACCATTATAAGATCACTCCTGTGTCTGCCTGTCTGTCTGTCACAGTCATTTTACTCGTAAACTATGGAACGTGGAAAGTTCAAATTCGGGGAAGTAATAAAGACCATTGACCCACATATTTTCAGATTAATAAACATTCATAAATATATTTAGTAAAAATGTAGTGGAGCTAATTATGGTACTTGAAAAAAAATGTTTTTTTTTATATATATCGTGTGGGGTATCGCGTGAAAGCTTTCGTAACGCTGAACTCAAAAATACATTCCTTTTAATTTTAGGTATCATATTTTCAAAGCTATTGTTGAAAATGTAGCGCAAAACTATGTTCCCCCCTATCTAATTCCGAATCTACTGAAACTAAAATTATGAAAAAATTAGAGGGAGTAGACGTTAATTTAAACCTTGCCGGAAAATCACCATAGGTCACATAGTTTTTGAGAAAATCGCATTTTTCTGTTACACACAAATTTCAATTTACGGGCATTCAGAAAAATTGTTGAACATCACTGGATGTACCTATCGTAGCAGAAGTATAAAAGCATTCTTGATAATGAATTTCGAAAAAAATCATCGGTAATTAGCCGAGATATTAACCCTTAAAGATACGGCCAGTTAGGACATATACAATGACAGACGAGACGTACTCTATGCCTAGTTAACAAGTTTTAATGATATATATGTGTAATGTAATGTCCAGTAACAGTATAAAAGCAATAAATGTCAAATTGTTAAAAACATACTAATTTCAGGGGTCACAGGAGACAAAAAAATTGGAGGAAAAAAAAAAAAAAAAAGACCATTTTCAACATTTAATGTCTTAAAATGTGTATGACTTTAAAACACAATTTTAATTGGGATGAAAGATATAAATATGTTCTTTCATTTCACGTATTTAAAAAATTGCAAGATGCAGAATTAGTATTTATAGGGAATCGAAACTGTTAGACATTTGTCGAACAGAAAATTGGCATAACAGTTTGCAAGATTACAAAATAGATATTGCAACTAGAATGAAAATTTTAGTGCTTACTTATACTTCAGATTGTAATAATTACCTGAACTTAAATAAATTTGCATTTTTATATCGTTAAATGCAATGTTGCATTTAGCTTCTACAAATTTTTGAAAATTTCAACAGTATAATCACGTAAAAAAATATTATTTTGAACAATAAAAATAAATTTTAGGTTCAGTTTATACAGACTAACATGAAATATATGTTTTGAAAATTTCATAAAAAAATATTCAGAAGTTTTTGAGGTATATTGCGCGTTATTCCCAAAAAACGACATTTGGAGAAAAATGACTTCAAATTTTCGGAAACGTCGCTTCAGCTATTCTTCGGATATAATTTTAAAAGCCATAACTTCTGTTCTAATGGGAATTTCAAGGAAACAATTATATCAAAATGTTCAGAAAAGATAGAAGTTTAACATCTAAAAAATTTAAATTCCTAATACAGTCGAACCTCTATTTAACGAAGTCGCTAAATCCCGGAAAAAAGTTCGTTATATGGAAAATTCGTTAAATAGAGATTCACCTTTTAAAATACTTTAAACTACATAAAACAGATTTTAAATTCATAAACACTAAATATTTTTACTAAAAGTAATTAATCACATTTTTTTAAATAAATTATATCGGTTTGTTTTATTTATTTTACCCACCAATATCCATCATCAATTCATTTTTTCTACGTGTTTAAATCTTTGAAATCTGGAAGGAAAACTAAACATTGTCTGGGAACACACAGTGTTTTCTGTTTAAAGTAAATATTTTTACATTAAAATTAACGAATTTTAATCAACTTATCGTATTTATTATTATTATAACAAATAATTTTAACCATACATTAACATATGCGTCCTTAAATTTAGTTTCTGAAAAATTTTGTTAATTTTGTCTGAATTTTTTTCTTTTAAAAAGTGCTTTCTCTCCTAATTCGTCTCGCATCTTTGCAATGCACCAAAAACCCCTTCATGCGTATTTTCTTCTAACTGTAATCCGCGTCGGATTGTTTCAAATGATTTTAGCATTTCATCATATGAAGTTTTATTAAATCCTGCATCATGATCATTTCCATCATCATCATATTCGTCTTCATCGCAATTCATTGCTGTATTGTTTTCATTTTTCACACTGTCGAAAATATCCAATTCGGATAGTGTTTCCGAGGTCTGAATTTCAGAATTAAGTGAAATATAATTTCTTTTTTTTCTCATTTATATCCACATTTTTTTTTAAGTTACTGTAAGGGATTATCGTCTTCCTCCTCCGTACTTAACCGTATTCTTCTCACTGCTGACAAAGAAGGTGCCTGGTAAAATCAGCTCAAGGCCACTGAATATCATAAAATGTGTTTAAAGAAAGAATAAGTTTGAAATGTCCAGAAATATTTTGAGAAATGGGGAGAAAAAGAAATTTAGATCACAAGAAAAAATTCATTAAATAGAGAATGCACTCCGCTATTTAGAGGTTATTTTACGAAGAAATTCGCAAAATGTTCTTGGTCCCAAGGAAAAGTTCGCAAAATAGAGAAATTCGCAAAAAAGAGGTTCGTTAAATAGAGGTCCGACTGTATTTTGAAGCTTTAAGAGTCCTGCGACAACTTAACCCTTTCCGGCACGGAGTAATTCTGTTTATAAACTTATGAAATAATGGACTGACACTAGAATTTATAAACGAATTTATTAGAAAATGCGAACTTGCTTATTTTCACGTACATGATAAAAGGAAAATTTTTATTAAATATTCTTGGTGCCGTTTGTCTGTTTTGGAATCAAAATTAGGTGGCCTTTTTTTAAGGACACCGTCCTCGAAAGGTTTAATTGGAATAAATCACATAAATACTGTAGGATTCGCAACGAGTTTGCATTGAGTGTGTCTCTCAATACGCCTCGAGTGACTGTAAAAGTTAATTAAAAACCTATCTGAAAAAACGCAGCACTGACCGAGGCGGCGCACAGTGGATCAATCCTTAAGAAAATGCGAACATGGAGCCAAAAAATAATCATTCAATAACTAATTTTTTGCAATGAAATATTTTAAAAGAATATCTACAAAATACGAATATATGTTTATTTTTTTAATTATATTTATATTATTTAAATATATTATCGTATTTGTATAGCTCGGAATATACACCTTTCAGCAGAGGAATTTTTCTGCGAATTTTAGTGACTTTTTGCTGTGCTTAGAAATAAAATCTAAGTAACCCCTACTTATAACTCATTTAAAATATCATTATTAATTTCTTAAAACATATTTTAAACCACTACTGACTACATTTTGATTGAATCTTATGTCTCATTCTACATTATGAACACCACATATAGAATTAACGGATTTATAAACTTCAAAATTACGTAGCTTAAATTGTTTAAAGTTGTTTGAAATTTCAAACACATGCTGTTATTCCTGAAAGCCTATATTTTAATGTGGTACAGAGGATTTTTTGCGCAAACCTGGGCGTTTTCGAAATAAATGGAATTGAAGCGGCTATTATGTAATTTTCAGTTTCCAGAAAACATGTTAAATTGGCTATACACAAAAATATTTTTTAAAGAAGATTATACTGTAAGAAATTTCTATGATGAAATTATGTAAAAAACTAATTTAACATTAAACTGCGAAATTAAATTTAACATACTCGTTCTCGGGTTATATAAATGTTTACATGAAAATGCTGAAAAGCGCAAAGGCTCTCAGAGGGTTAAATGAACTCCAATAAATGGATGCGCTTCTATGTCAGTGATAAAGTGTTATATTTTAAAGTAAAAGTCCCAATGCATCTAGAAATTTTCTATTCCTTTGAACGTTTTTTATTTTGTGTCTAATACTGGAAATCAAACCGTCAGATGTTATTAGCAAATGGTGCAATAAGTCTTCGTTACATGCTCTTCTACTTATTTTTCTCTTATGGGACTCCCGGTACTTTCGAAATTCTTTATTTCGAACTACGCTAGCTTCTTCCGATAATTATCAATTGGAACAGCAAAATTTGTAATCATATCTTTTTCACGAGTTAGTAATATGTACAGAAGCTGGCATATAAAACCAACTGTACTTTGAGTCACATTGTTTAGCTGTTCCCAGTGCGAAATTGCCAAAATTTTCGGCATTAATTACTTCATCACAGGCGATCACCATTATAATTGTAAAACGTTTAATAAGTTATTTATCCAATCCAGTAATCTCAGCTGTTTTTTCAAACTCAGCAAAAAATGTCCTTGCAGTGCTTCCATCGTGTGTCAAACCACTTCCCCGTTTAACAACATCTATTAGCAAACCTAATTCTTTTCTGAATTCGCGTTGAATTTTACGCTTTGATTCTTCTTAATTTAGCTTCTCCAAAGGTATCCTCTCTGAAATTTTGAGTTAGTCTTCTTTCATGAGTTTCGGTTATGTCTGAAAAAGATTTTCGTGATGTTGATTTCTTCAAATTTTCAACTGCAAATGGTTTAAGCTCATTACAAACTTTAAAGGAACACTGAAGCGAAGAATAGTTTTATTATTGAAACGATCTAATTTTCGTTCAGATTTCAGCCAGCTATCTTTTGCATTTTCACAAAACATACGTAAACGCTCTTTTAAATTTTCTCCATCAATTTCTGAGGCAATTAGTCTACACTGTTCACTTACAAAATTAAGCATTGATTTTTCATATCTAAAACCATTATTTAATTTTTTCAGAAACAGAAACAAATCTATGTTTGTTATCATTTTCAAAACATTATAAGAAAAAGATGAAATAATCTTGTTTCAAATAAAAAAGAAATATGCTAAAATTAATATTACTGCAAGATAATTTAAAAAAACTTAAACCCAATAATAACAAATATGCACTGAAATAAGTTCTAAAACATTGCAGTAGAATGTGGCAGTTTTGTGGCACGATTTTAAATTGTTATGTATATGTTGCCAATTAAAAATTAAACAAATGTTTTAAATATTCCACTAATGTCATTTGGATATAAGTAAAAACTTCATGCTTTGTTTTTCCAGTTTATTTTAGTTATTCATCATCTTCCTAAACTTCCTGTTTGCGACAAAAAAGCGTGAAATTGTTCGTAAAAATCATGCAGATGCTTTCAGTATCATTTATTTTACTCATTTAAACATAAATATTACAAAAAACATCATATATGTACGCTTATACTATCGTGATAATCCTATGTTCGACATCACCTATACTTTGATCCACTGTGCGGCGTTGCAACTTTGCGACCTCCTTTCAAAGCGCGCTTAGCACAATGCCAAAGTTAAACTTTGAACAAACGTTTTGTTTTAACTACACTGTAGAAATAAAGGTTATTACTCGGCTCAATTTAGTTTTATGAAATGCCAAATGAAGTATAAATATGCCCTGCTTTTATTGTCAGTACCGAATTAAGTTCATCATAAACAGATTGGGATAAAATTAAAAAATGAGTTATACAGAATAGCTATATTTGATATTATTTAGGTTCCATATCTCTTTGAACTTTCATGATATATCTATTTACGCATTTCTAATATATACTGTTATACCGAATCCTACGTTGTATAGTTTTTTACAAAGTCTTGGTATTCTTTTAGCAACGGTTTTTTTTTTGGTTTTTTTTTTTTTAATAATACAATTACAACTTCATATATTTATTCTACGGAACCCTCTGTACGCAAGTAATGCTCGCATTTGACCGTTTATTTGAGGATGTAATAACATTATTAAAACAACAGTAATATGTAGAAAAGCTGTTCCACACGTGACAAGGAATGGCCCTTTTATCAATTTTATTTAGGGGGACGGTGGACGTTAATTTGTTTTTTTCTTTTTAGTTTTCACCATAGAAATATAAAATGTTGTGCATATATACATTTCATCATAAATATATAAAACACCTTAAAAGAAATTTTCAATCTTATTATAATTTTAAGATTTAAAAAAAATAATAATAAAATTTTAAAATGAAATTTTAAATTCTCCGGGCGTCATAATTTTTTAGATATGCCCTTACTTTTGCATCTTAATCACTTAAAACTCTATCACAAACAAATCTAAGCATCGATTTTTTAATCTGTTGTATAGTTAATTTTTTTTTTTTTTTTACTCTGAATTTCATATCGATTTTCAACAAAATTTTGCCTTTTAATGCGTTAAAAATCAAATTTAATTATTTTAATGAAGCCGAATTTCAAAATGCATGCTTAGTTTTTTTGTAAACAATATCAGTATTCTACTTCATTAATTTCATGAATTATGATAAAACAATTACGACGCCAGGATAATTTCAAAAACCTAAAAACGCTGAAAAATCCGTTTTGAGAAAACAGTTTTAAAGCATACTAAAGGGCTGAAAAATTACTTGTGTGCAAAATTTAAGAGCTTGTAACTTTGGAAACATAGTCACAGCTGCATGCGGTTTTTTGCAAATGACTCAAAACAAACTGGAGAATAATAATATGCACAATTTTTTTTTTCGATTTTTGGGTCGATTTTTGCTCAAATGAAGGTCCACGGTCCCCTTAAAAAGACAGTGTAAATATTAATTAGTTTTTTTTTATTATTAAAACATCGTTTTATAATATTTCTAAAAATATTTAAAAAATAAAATATATTCTACAAATGCTTAACAACTTATTTTAGTAACATGTGCTTCAAATTGTGTTACTAGGTGTTCCGACTTATGCGGGAATCGCGATTTTCAGAGATTCTTCGCCCCGTCCCACAGAACTACGAATCTTAATTTTTCATGATACATAAATTCTCTTAAATTTCTTTTAGCACCGTGTTAGTATTTATTGGTTTGCGTCGAATGGAACTTGATAGGATAAAAACTGTGTAAACAGAACCTGTCTATAATGCCGAAAATAATAGTCTGACACCTGTCTGAAAACAAAATATTTTTCCGTTCCTAATATTTTTGCAGTCATTCTGTTTTTACACGTTTTAATGTACATGATTCAATAAAACTGAGACAGCCAAAACTTTTCATAACGAAACCCCGTCTTAAAAACGTAAAAATATCATAGTGCCTACTGAAGAAATAAATTGAAGGAACTGCTAAATTACTGAAGAAGCAATTGTAACTGCGCAATCTGAAACCTCACCAAAATTGAATTTTGTTTTTCTCCGTAAGATTTCGATTTCACAGATTTAACTATGTGAGATTACTATGTTTGTTTAGTACAGTAAAACCTACTAAGAGGAAATCTTAAATGACTGGAGAAAAATAATGTTTTCATATGATTTAGTGTAGCTTTATGTCTTGATTTAGAGGCCACTGTCCAGCTTTTTTTTGTCTCCCTGTCCCGCTTTTTCTGAAAATGGAACTGGCCACACTTCAAATTACAATTTTAAGTGTTAGCCACTAAATCACCGCTAAATTATTGATCTGGGTAAGGGAGGGGGGCGTCTTTGTTTTGCTGCTAATTACAACCTCCTTTCTTATTTGGCTCACCGGTCGATACGGTTCTGAAAAAAAAAAGTTTTTCATGTTAACTTTTCTTTACAATTAAATAAGATTTCTTTACTTTTTCATGTACAATTAAAAAGTTTACAGAAATGAGGAAAAAACTATTAATGTCATTGATTACCGGTGACCTGAGCACCTAGTGCAACATAGGTCTTTCTTCCGATCTTAATTACTATCTCTTCATGCTAAGTATTGGGAGATAAGTAATAGAAAACTAGTTATGTGGATAAGGAAAGTAATAATATTGTTTTAGTTTATTGTTTACCTTTTTTATTTAAAGTAGACAAACTTGTATATTATGAATTTGCGATTTTTAATTGGGTAGTGATCAATCGTTCCACATAGACCCATTTCCAACAAAAAGCCCAACTTTTCAAAATTTGTAACGTAGGCTCTTCTGCCGGACTACCATTCAATTATAATGTTTAATGATTATGATTGTAACACTAATGTATTAAGCAATTCATTATTGCCGTTATACATAATTGTCATTATAACTTTCCAATTACCATTACTATAATGTAATGATAATTATAACGTTTGTGATTACAATTGTAATGCTAATATTTTTTTCCGAATTCATCATTACCGTTCCATTATAGATATATTGTTGATACATTTTATAATTGATTTCTCTTGAATTATATTGGGAATGGCGCTTTTTAGTCTTCAAACAATAATTTAATTTGTTTAAAATTTTCCGAATATCTGACATTTTATAAATGTCCTCTAACAGCCATTTATAAAATTTTAAACACATATGTAGTATGATATAGTGATTTTTGTCGCACAGTGCAAGAGTAGGCAGTAATTCTTACAAAACTTCAAGCAGGACTTCCTCGAAACAATATATATATTTTTAAATATTTCGGCAACAAATAATTTTTTTTTTTTTAAATTCTACGTTCGGTTTTTTTTTTTTTTTTTTTTTTTTAAAGCATATATGTATTTCTTTAGTCCTTGGCCAATATTTTTTTAATTTTTAATCTTTGTTTTAAACAAAATAAAGCGAGATTTTTTTGTTGAAAACTGATGCTTTTAATTCGACTGTCCGGCATTATGTTAAAAATGCAAATTTTCAAAGCGTCGTCAGTCAAACATTAGACAATTAAACATGAGATTGTACTAGGGGGTCGAACCCGGGATTTGAGGGTTACAAAAATTATGTGAAAACAACTTTTTTTTAACTGGAAACTCTAAAAGATTTTTTTGTATTTAATATATATTTTTTAGATTGCCCATTAACAAGAAGACAAGAAGACACCAACCGGAACCCCAACCGTTAGGTTTATGAGTTTTTACGTCACGGAGAAAAAATCCTTACTGCCATCCAACGAACACTAAAAGACTACGGGAACATCCCGGAAATCAACGGGTACATCCTGACAATTAAAAAAGAAAATACAAACAAATAAACAGTAATCTGTTTTGAAGAAACAACAGATGCAGCAAACAGACAACATCGCCAACTGCCAACCCGACAAAGAGTTATAAATAATAATTAAACTGAAACTAAACTATCGACAATGCTTACAGACGCTGTCAACACACTAAAATAAGACAAAAAGAATATAAGTGCAAATAAATAAAGAATTACAACAATAATGGTGATATTTACAGATGAAAAGAATTGAATCTACCGATGCTAATTTACAGACGAAAAAGCTGACATTAAATCCAATACTTATAACGAATAATTGAATAGAGTCCATTCAGGATATTATAGTTGTCCTTAAGTTTATAGTAATTTAAAGAGTTCATAAGAACCTTTTTCATGCTCTGTCTATATGATACGTCTTTATCAAATTTAAAATGATGGATCATGAGTTTTCAATTACTAAAAATATAAGGTTTCACATTTCCAATAGAACCACAATCACAACGACCTCAAGCCCATTAACGACACAAAAACCATTTTTATATGAAAAATATCCATTATGCATTCAAATAAAATTTTGAAATTTATTAAAAGTGATACTTTCGTATAAGCCACATGTCAGAAGTTAATAGGGCAAGAAATCGAGAAAGAGTTCCCTACTTATAGCAGACTTTTTTTATTATGATTATTTCAGTGGTATAATCGCATAGTTCGATTACATGGACGTTAAATTTTTGTTTTATTTATATTAATGTATTATTTTATTTATTTATTGATGCAGTTTTAATTGCCTTATGGAATATAAGCCAGAAACAAGTGTTGGACTATTTATATTATTTTATGTGCAGACGGATTGACCTTTCGTAATCGGCTGCACGCGATAAAGATATATTTTTAAAAATATTAATGCTTGAAAATTATTTTAAAACCATAAAAAAATTAGTAAATCTCTAAAATCTCTACATGAATAATATTATACACGAGAAGCATATCTGGATTCTCATCTTTATCAATTTTAAACAGAGATTTTTCTTTCCCGTCATAACACACTTCTCTCTTAGCGAGCTTTTCCTTCAACATTACCGTATGATGACCGACTTGTATAATCGGACTTTAAATTCGAAAATGTATATGTCCTAATGTGCGTTTATATATGGCGTATGAAATCTGCACCGGAGCCATAAGAAATTTACTATCGACCCAATTCCTTCTGTAATGACCATTTTGGAATTTATCAATTTTATAAGGTTAGTAGTACCTCGTTTGGATATTTCAAATACTTCTTAGATTAAATGTATTCAAGATAGTCAGTTTTAGATATATCCTTAGATAGTTTCGTGGAAAAAGTTTCTTTAAGTGACACACTGCAGAGAGAATATAAATACATGACTCATTCACTATAGAATTTTAAAAAATATACCAAATTCTTAAATACAACAATAACAAGAAAAATATTATATATTTTAATGCAATAATAACAAGAAAAATTGTTTAATATATAAAATATAAAAAGCGTATTTAAATAATCTTCTTTTTATACAATTACTGTTGTATTTTGAACTTTTGAATCGTAACTCTTTGAAAATTGAATAAAAAACTTATTTTTAAAATTTGCATGTGTAACTTTTATAATCTACAATATTACTTTTCCAAGCAAAAAAAATGCTTATAGGCAATGAGTTAACAAGAAATCTGGAACTATCCCACTTAAAAATTAAATTGAATTCTTGTGGGACGTACGCTCCACGTTGGGAACCACTGATCTAGAATATTTAATGCTTACATCGCTGAAATACTAAACATACAACCATTGATAAATTTATTAATTGTTATTAGCAATAATGTACTATTTTGCAATATATTTTATTGTTGACATTTGCAAGTTAAAAAATTTGCCTTGAATAATATTCGTTTAAAAAATAACGTGTTGTTTAAAATTACTTTTTTATGATATTTTAACTATAAAAATGAAATAAATTTTAAAAAGCATGCTTTCTAAATAATGCTATTTTCTAAAGTAAAATTTTCTTAGGAATTGTAAAATCTCCTATTATCTGATTTATCTGATAGAATAAACCAAATACATTTCTGGTTATTGATAGTTTTAAGGTCAGTTGACAAGAAATAATAACGACCAGTAACTGATTTACATATTTCCTCTCTTCGACTATACTCATACATAAAATGTTCTGGACCAGGGCTCTGTAAGCAACCCAAAATAGTTTTGAGCAAAGTAAAATATTGATTCTATTTTCTTCAATGCTACTTTCGTATGGAAATAGAGGTAACCTTTAAATAGAGGAGAATATGGGACACCAGTTCTCTCCAACATTTCATTTTTCGTTTTCTTTCGAAGTAATTCTCTTAAAGCAAGTTTCTTTAAATTTTACTTCTTTTTTCTTTTATTTTCTTTTTTGTAAAAAAAGTACTGCTTTATCACGTTTTCCAATTAAACTGAGACATTAAAAATGCATCATATAAATAGACTCCTATGATATGACCACATGAAAATTTCTGAAAATCAGTTTATATTAATAGCCTGCGCATGCATAATAAGCTATTTTATTAAGGATAATAATACAGTAAACCTTTAAAAACGGTCCTATTTTTCACGTAAACCTACTTTTAAAGGAGAAAATTCATAGTCCCGATGAAAAGAATACAACAAAATTATGTTGTATGGTGACCTCTTAAGATGAAAACCTGTCTAAAACGGATTTATTTTCAATATCTTGCGATTTTGTCTTAACAGCTTTTATTGTAATCTTAGCAGCTTTTATTGTATAAGTTCATATAATAGCAGTAGATGACTAATACTTTTCAGTAAAAAACTGCAGCAAAATTTTTTTAAAAATACTTCGTCCCTGAAACTGAAAATTTAGTTAAGCACACACAGTTTTATGGAAACACTCTTGGTTAAAATCAATGATTACACAGATAATTTAGGGAATGTTATGAAATTAATATACTTTTAAATATGACCCTGTAAATGAAAAACAAAATTTTAAAATTTATTCTTCAGAAACAACTGAAGAAAAGTCCTCATTGCATTGCTCAGATAAACTAAATAATCGTTCAAAATAGATAATAAAAGAACTTTTCGTTTACTTTTCTAAATATTTCCTATTTGGTCAAAAATCTCTTTGAAAACGTCAATTCAACGGTCTATTATGCCGAATAATTTCGAGCCTTTTGGATGTCTTAATTCTTTACAGAACTTCAAAGGGCTATGAGAAACAATTTCTACACTAAAAACTGGTTTCACTAGTAACGGCGTAAAATTTAAAAAAATCTCTGCAAAACTCTTTTTTTTAAAGTAACCATGAGATATAGAGCAAAATTATCATTACAGGAAATTAGTACATGTCTCTTTGATTTTTTTAAATGAAATAATGCCTTTAGAAATCTTACTTCAAAAGCTATTTATGCGAGTAATCATTTTAAATACTCGGTTTACACAACATGCTGCCATATCCCCCAAGACGTTATTACATTCATTTTAATATTTTAACTTGTTTAATTTATATTCCATAATTTCAATAAAATCATTCACAGAACCATAACATAAAACAGTGGTCTTGTTGAAAAAATGATCATGAACAATTATTATCGTCAATCAACAACTGTTAATTATAAAAAAAATTACAATAAATAATTTCTCGATAAAATTATATCTAGAATTATGAAGTATTTCGTTATCATTTTACAAAAGTAAGTTCAACAAAATAAATAATATCGTTAATTTTCTCGTTGTTGTTGTTTTTGTGCAAAAGATGGAAAGTAAATATAACAATTTTGGCGAATTTCGCATTTAAAATTTCTAGATAATCACGATATGCAAATTACAAAATGGAAAACTTCTTAAGGGGGGGGGGGGGGGGGGGTCCAATTTATTTGTGTCAAAATTTTCGATTTTTTATTTTTTACTTCCTTTAAGTGTGTAGATTGTTTCCTTAAAGCGGTTACGCGATAATCTAATTCCTTACAATATTTTTTTACTCCTTGAACGGAACGCCGCTCGTTGAACGTAATGTTATAGTAAAATTTCGAACTTGCTTTTCTCGAAACTATGTTTTTCAAAGTGGGCGACCATTTTTCTCGAGAACTACTCAACCAATTCCCTTCATTTAAAGTAATAATAATAACTGTTTTTGCTGGAGCTTACACCACCAAAAGTATAATTTTCATGATTTTTTTTTTTCCAGCTCGTAAAAGGTTAAAAAAAAATAAGACAAACAAAAATGACTTTTTACTTCAAATGACCGCCATTTTCTCAAAAATCAACTTTCTTAAACTTAACCCTTAAATGCGCGATTTTTTATTTTGTTTCGAAAAAATTATATATGATTCTCTGAAAGGTTTATTATACAGGAAAATTAATGAAAAAAATCAGAGATATATTTTCCATATAATACGTCAATCTTTTCTTCTGTTGCACATCTGCAATGCAAGTAAAAACTACTGTCGTGTGGCTGTTTTAATAATGCAAATTAGTAAGTACTTTAATAAGTATGTCTCCAAATACCTTATTTTACATAATTATTTATTTTATAAAACTTAACCTTTGACCTTTTAATTCCCAAAATAGAATACGTTCTAGAAATTACGTAGTTCAGAGAATCTGACTTTACACCAGAAAGTTTCAATGGTTAATTTCGCTTTATTTAAATACAGAATGCCAGTTTTTTAATTAAAGCAAATATTGCTATTTTAATTTTCTGGTGTGAATTAGGTATATGCGAATTAAAAAAATCTATTAAATTCAAAACAGTGTTGTTTACATGTATGCAAAGCTGCGCACTAAAGGGTTAAAGTTGGTATAAGCTCTAGAGATTTAATGCCCTTTCATAATCTGGCAACGAAATATTTTTCAGATGCTTGTGGCCGGAGAAAAACTGATATCTGCAGGTAATCTCCGCCGCACAAGAAGTGTTATTCCTTTTCTTTACGCACAAAAATTTAACTATATAAGTGAAATGTCGATAAATATGAAAAAAGTTATATCGCTTCTCTTTGTAACCGAAAAAAAATCGTAAAAATCACGTGCATTTTTGGCCAAAGAAGTAAAACCTCACTTTAATGGAAACTGAACAACATATATAATTGGTTTTAAAATCATGTGTTTTATTTTATATATTGTAAAATGAAATAAGAAAAGGGAAATAAATGCATTGATTAACCCTTTGATGGGCGGTGGTATGTTTATGAAACCACATAATTTTAATTCCTAAACACCACATTGACACCAGAATTTTAATTAAAAAATTTAGCTTTATTATATATGTGAAATGTAGGTTTTTCTTATTTACAAATAAATTTGTTTGTAAATTCCGGTGTCATTTATTTATTTCAACATTTTAAAAATGAAAATACTTTGCCCCTGGAATGGTTTTAAATGTCCTTTTTAGGTGTGCTCGTAATTATATAAATACGTAACACCTATAGTCGTCGTCTGGTACGTCCGTCTGTCTGTCTGTCCGCAAAAACTGCCCAGAAGAATGGTTTAAAATTTAATATATATAATCGTTGCAGAATTTTGTCGAGTTATTGCAAATTGTATAAAAATCGAATCAAAGCTTAAAAAGATAAAAGTTTTCTTCATTCTAATAAATTCTGTCATAATTAATTCACTGATATTCCGTGACAGGTAATGATTCTAGGTTGCCACGGCGATTACGTCATATTTAAGACGGAGCCATATTATTTCCGTATTAATGAATTTAATACATATAATCATAATAAATTTTGTATCCATGCATTTTTGCATAAGAGCGCAACAACTATTGCACAAATATCTGAATATTTATAAAACTAGTTATAGTACGAACGCACCTCATTTCAGTGTTGCCAGACTAGGGATTTTTTTTATTTAAATTATTTGACTGTCACGATTTTTTTTAATTTTTCAGAATTTTTAATCTATTTTTAAATAGGCCGAATATTTTTATTTAAAACAAAAACGGTGACAATCAACAATCTGAGGGCAAAAAAGTCCCCAATCTGACAACACTGCCTCATTTGCCCGTTTGACGTACAATTTCCGACTTGTTTAAAAATTACAAGCAAAATGTGAACGAGGATCTTTATCATGTAAAATCTTTATAAAGGTAGTTCTGAACTTGTGTAAGAAAAACATTTAGAATTAAATAGACTGTAAAAACAACTTTTTAAATTCCCAATTTCAATATAAAAAAGCTTTGGTTGTACACAATGAATGTACAAACACTTTTTTAATTTTGTACTATTGGTTTTATTCAATAAAAAGTATTAAGTAGCCAAAGAAATAATTTCCAAAAACTCTGACGGGAAATAAGATGAGTTGAACATACTATTTTTGCACTTTTTTTTAATAGACACATTAAACAATAAATCCATTCTAAAAACCTATGTGTTAAAAATATGAAATTAAGACAATCGTATTCTTGTCAATTTTTGACGTAATTCGTAGCCAATCATATTATTTTAGATCATATGTACACGCATTGATCACAATACATATTATATCATTATACGTTATTTAAAGAGGTCCGGGACATAAAAATCTTGAAGCTATCATATTTTGACTTTTTTGGAAAAAATACTTTACAGTTTTAGAATAAAATGCGGCAAACCAAAAGTGAATACAATAATTAGATCAAATAACATAAACTTTTTTTAATTATTTTAAATTGTCTGTGATTGTCTACATAGTACTTAAAACTTTAAATGGATTTATCTCAGAATGTATTTTTTCAAGATTCGCCATATTTAAATTGGTATATCTAAATTTCTATGAAAGATAACTTTATGAAACTTCGTAAAATTATTTTCAGTTATATATTTCGTAGCTTGTTTTTAGGATTTTGTGTTTCAAGATAAAAGTTGAAAAATAAAATAGTATTCTCTTATTAAAAAGTACTGATAAAAAATTACTTTTTTTTTCCTTTTAAAAATTAATAATCTATATTATAAAGAAAAAACATGCCCGTGAGTAATGCTGACGTCATACTGACGGTAGCAACAACTGATTAATGAGTTTCTCTCTTACTGCATTTTTTTTCTTTACCTTTTAGACATCACCCAAATTCAATTTTAACACCGTCGAGTATTAAAGAAAATGTTCCTTCAACTGAAATTTGTTTGAATGTGACAAATTGTTTGAATGAACAAACAAATTTGTTTGAATTTCTTTGTTGTTATCTGAATTTACAAACTTTAGAAATAATTTTGAAGCATGATTTTTTATAATCTATCTCTATCGCATGCAGCCCGATTACGAATGATTAAACCGCGTGCACATAACACAATTTAAACAGTTCAGCTTTTGTTTTCGACTAATACTCCATAATGAAATTAAAACTTCATCATAAAATAATATAAATAAAGCACAAATTTAACAGACACGTAATCGAAAACTAACCACTGAAATTATCTTAATCAAAAAGGCTGTTGTATGTAGCGAAATCTTTGACGATTTCTTCGGCTATGGACAGCTGGCATGCGGCTAATATACGAAAGTATCGCTTTTATTAAATTTCAAAACTTTACTGGACTGCATTATTGATATTTTTCATATAAAGTGCTTTTTGGTGTTGTTAGTGAGCAATTAAAAAAATACATCAAATCTAAAAAGTCTTATGGAGTTTTCGATTTAAAAAAAAATGGTTTTCATCGATATTTTGTAACTTGGGAAATCCGAGTTGAATTCTCTAGTTTTAAATATGTATAAATATTTTTTTGTAAATCCTGAAGACAAAGGAATACTTTTGTTCTGTAATCATAAATAAAACAAGTATGCAAAATATGTTATTCTTTCAAAAGATTTTAGTTCGGATCAACAGTGATCAACAGTTTTTAATTATAGATAAAATTTTTAATTTTTAGTTTTTAAAAATTAAACTATTTTTTTAATAACTTACCTTTTAAAAATATACTTATATATGTATTTCAGGGGGAGAGTAAAGCTTCAGAGAGAGTAAAATATATTTGTAATTAAAAAATAAATAAATTTTTGCGGCTCGGACCAACTTAATATTAAAATACGTATACTAAAGTAACTTTATCATGTTGGACCTTTTTTTAAGCCAAAATAAGTAGAAAATGGTATTTTATTTTAATTAAAAAATTTACATTTTCGAAAATTATGAAGACTATTTCACCAATTACTCAAAAGAACAAATTTATCCGTGATGCCATTCAGTGTGGCAAATGAAAATTTCAAAAATTCTATTGAAAAAAAATAAACAGTTGAATGCGGTTGATACAAAAAAATTACAATATAAAATTGTTACATTTTTTAAATAAGAATATCAGTATATCATTAAGTAAAAATATTCAGTTTAAAATTGTAAAAAGAAGTGAGTTATACAGAAGCTCAGAAAATATATTAATTTTTCATTTATATATATATATTTCAGGGGAAAAGTAAAGCTTCAGAGAGAGTAAAAGATATTTATAATTGAAAAATAAATAAATTTTTGTGGCCCGGACCAACTTAATATTAAAATACGTATACTAAAGTAACTTTATCATGTTGGACTTATTTAAAGTCAAAATAAGTAGAAAATTGTACTTTATTTTAATTAAAAAATTTAACACTTTCGAAAATTATAAAGATTATTTTACCAAAACTCAGAATATTAAACAGTGGAAATGTTCTAATAAATAGCGAATAACATAGGTTAACAAGCTTTGATCAAAATATAAAATTTTTAAAAAAATGTAATTTCAGAAATTGGCTTTTTGAAAACATATCACATAATTTAAATAATCTTTCAAATTCAAAATTACTCACTTGAATTGAACAAAAATAAGGGTGGCGAGTGTTTGTGTATTATTTACATAATTGAAGACCGGTTGATCAACAGCGCTTCGCCGGGTCCATGTGCACTAGTTCACTAAGTTTTAAACATACCGCGTAAAGCATTGTTGACAAATAATTCTCTTGCAGTCGCCAGTGGCGTGCAATGAATAACTCGAGATGGTCTGAAACTCCTACTTTTTCTGTTGTTTATAGACATCGGTGGGAGTTATTTGTTTGGTCGACGTTTGTTTTAGAGCTGATCAGATGAAATAAACCGAAGACGTCCTTAGTTACAGAACAGCATAGCATTTTTGAATCTCATCCAGAAAATATTGATCTGACTGCAGTAACTAACAAAGCTATTCAACTAGAAAAACTTAGTGAAGAATTTTCGTATTTAACACGCCGATTTATAAGTATTCACGTTTGGAGGCGGCATGCATTGCAACCGCTCCGGAAAATTTTCTGACTTGTCGAATGTAGAAACAACTCTGAACTGGCGACTTGCCTACATCTCGTGGATTTTTTTCTTTCCCTCCTTGGCCGCTATTTCAGCTTTCGGTGCGGTTGATGACATTTTCTACACACTGAAGACAATTTTAGATCCCAATCCTTAGGGTTGAGACGGACTATAATTCGAAAGAAGTCAAAATAAAAAAATATTTTTTTTTAAGAAAAAGAAATGAAGCTATTCACTTCCAATCTATTCTCTTTGAGCAAAACAAACTCTTTTTTAAACCAAAACATCATTAATGTACTTTTGAAATGCATTTGACATCTAAGTATAGAAAAATTGTTAGTTCTGGTAGCAACTACAGCTTACGCTTTTGCTTTCATTTCTTTAATGAAATTTTCATCGGAAATTTATCAACGTTTCAAACCGAGTGCCTATTGTTTACGGTCAGATTTTATTTTTTTAAGTGTGCTTTTCCCGCATTACACTATTCAAGTACTCTGTTAATTTTATCTGCATTTATTAATATCATTAATTAAAAATGCGTACACAAAAAAACAGTTAATGATATTAAATCCTTGATAAGAGTACAAAAAGTTTTGTCTGAAAACATGTTCGTGAAAGGAATTCGTATGTATGAAAATTTCGCAGTAGATATCCACACAGTCTAATGTTTCAGACTGTTTAACATCTAAAGTTAAGGGTTAGAATATGAAGACCCTTCAAGCGCATATACAGGGCCAGGCCCTGATAACCGAATAGGCACGAGAAGCACGTGCTTACCTTTGAAAATTTTGAAGGGGCCCGATATTGAGAAAACAGGCCCCCCAAATTTTATATTGAATTTATTTAGGTGTAATTGTAATGTTAGATTGTTAAATGACTCTTTATTTTACGTATTGAATTTGGCTTGTATGTACTACATAAAATATTAAAAATTTTCCAAAATTGAGAAAAGTACTTCAAATTATGGATATTTTATGTTGTGCATACCTACTCAATTCATCATTTTATCTAATACACATTTTTATGTTAAATATTATGTAAAATCATTTTTGAATATTTTTTTAATTGTAACAAATTTTTGTGTAAGAGGAAGCTAAAAGAGTCGTTTAATGAAATGTGTGTGAACTCAACTGAGCCACTCTTTGGAATAATATTTGTGAGTTTCCGGGTATGTCGAATTAAGAAAACTCTTCTCGAATGAAAGGGGGCCCCAAAATGACACTGTGCTTCCCATAGCTTCAGAGGTTAATCGGGCCCTGTACAGGGCGTTTCAGTAAAGCGTTAGTAGAGTACACTACAGCAAGCGATTTTTGTAAAGAAAACCATGGTCGCAATCCATTCCTTCAATCAAAGTTACAGGGTGTTTCACTTGAATCTAAACCCGGAATTTTGGTCATAGTGTTAACAACAATGAAGATATTTTAAGGATATTTACAACAGAATTAATTGCTGTGTGAAAAGTGCGATGAAATCATGAAAAGTGGCAGAAGTATGCGGTATTTTAGGCGGCGCATGTAATATCAATTGTACTCTGAAAAATGGATCGTCTAATTTAGCACTGATTGGATGCAGATTTTTGCCACTTTCATTAACTTAACTGAGACGATAATAACGAAATGTGGTGAAGTGGTCACCAGAGCAGTAAGTTCTAAATTACACTTCCACTTTGTGAAATGTAGTTGGCATTACATACGGCACACCGGTCGAATTACTGTGCCCTCATAGCATTTTTCGTGATTTCATCACATTTTGCACACAAAAAGTTAATTCTGTTTTAAATATCATTAAAATACTTTTATTTTAAATATCATTAAACATATCATTACTGTTAAAATTATCACAAAAAAATCAGATTGAAGTAAAGCACCTGTAATTTTGATTGAACGAGTAATTTGCGTTTTTGTTCTCTATACAAAAATTGATGTTATAGTGTGCACTACCACCTCTTAAAGTTTGTAAACTTTATACTAAAACGCTTTGTAAAATATAACACATATGTAACGTATTAATAAAGTGTTAAAACTATAAACTAGTAAAAAGCTATTTAAAAATAAAATAAAATCGTATGTCTTTAAAAAATTCATCAAGTACTCTTGAATTCCTCATCCACATGCTTCTTAGAAATTGTTGAAAGAAGAGAGAATAATCCGCCCACGATAACTTGGCCGATGACACTGAAATAATTCGCGATGCTGCGGGAAATAAAAGTTACGAACAGACACAAAAAGTGCAAGAAATGCATAATTGAATTAAAAATTAGATTTCGCTAGTAGTGATTGTCAAATTAATTTACAAATAAAATAATCTAAATATGCGTTATTCATCGGGAAAATTATTGTGGGCAGACTATAACGTTATTATTATTGTTCTTTTTAAATTATTGTCAATAATGAACGATATATTTAATTTTTTCAAATAATTCCCGACACAAAATTATTCTTTTTAAATATCCTTTTAAAAAGCTTACAGTACAGTAGCTATAGCATAGCCTGTTAATATTTCATTCTAATTCGAAAGTTATAAAAATACTTCAAAATTACTGTAACTTCCGGCGTATAATCCGCGGATCAAACAATCATGTTTGAACCCAGAATTTTTATTTAATAATTGATGTCAAATATTTAGCGCGATTTAAAAAGTTACATTTTATCAAATAAAAGTTCTGGATCCAAACACAATTGTTTGATAAGCTGTTTATACGCTGGAAATTACGGTACATACAGGGGTCGATGCAGGTTTTTATTCTTGAGGCCCGTTTTGTGAAAAGTAAGAGTTATTTTTGTGAATTTTATAGTCTTTTTCTGAAAAATAACATTTTGTAATGAACGTTGAAATCCAGTTACTCAAGTTCGAATACAGAATTTATCAAGAAAAACTTCTTTAAATGCCCTTGCTAAAGTTTTTGTTTTTCATGACCTGGTTTAATTTACAAATTACACATTTTAAAACAGTTTTTATCAAAAAGAATGTTACGAAAGGGGCCTATTTTATTAAAAGGAATTTTGTGAAGGGGCCTGTTTAATTAAGTTCTTTTTTGTGAAGGGGCCCATTTTATTAAATTTATTTTTGTGAAGGGGCCTATTTTATTAAATAGATTTTTGTGAAGGGCCCTAAATAGGCCCCAAATTTTGCCTGGATCGACCCCTGACATATATTACTTAGGTGAAGATGTACTTTGTTTTCCTATTTTAAAGATAAATTATATATATTAAATAAGCCATTCTTTGACTTACATCAGTAAGATATAAGATCTCGTTGAAACAAGGAGAATAGAACTGCAATCCTACTTTTGAAATGAATCCCTGCTTTACTGTATAGAATTGTATTCTTGCTTTTGAAAGAAAGTTTAAGAGAAAAAAGATAGCTTATCCTTCGCAACAAGAATATCAGAAAGTTTAAACTAATGGAATGTATTTTCATACAAATGCAATCTCCCAAATTTTTCGATTTACCGTTAAATTCAAGTTTCAATAACAGAAGGCTATTTTTCCAAAGTTTTTTTTTTTTTTCTCTCTTCACCAGGACGAAGAGCGGTTATTGTAACAGATAATGCTGCATTATCAATCGTGTGTTAAAGAGTAATCAATTTTAATGGACTTTATTCCAAATCTGGGTTCGAGGCTGAAAAAAGTCATGTGATACCGGTAATTTACGCAAAGAACTTCTAACTGATAAGAAGGGAGGCTACTATTGCTCTCTGCATGAACTGTTTCACTGGCTGGCGAGAGTTTTTCATTACGTCTACGGAGCCTTCCCTTCTTTATGCTAGAAGGTTTTACCTTGACCACGTGATCAAAACGTAGTGGAATTTCCTCCATTTACCCAAAGAACTTCTAACTGATAAGAAGGGAGGCTACTACTGCTTTCCGCATGAACTGTTTCACTGGCTGGCGAGGGTTTTTCATTACGTCTACGGAGCCTTCCCTTCTTTACGCTAGAAACTTTTACTTTGACCACGTGATCCAAACGTAGATGGAATATCTCCATTAGATCTGTTGACATTTTTCTACATTGTTTATTATATGAAAATTAAATTTGAAGTACCTAAGGCTAAAATGAGTTTTAATGCAGATTTTTATCTTAAAACAGTCTGTTTAGCACACACACACACAAAATAATAATAATAATAATAATATGCGCTAAACAAACTCAATAAGAAACGCACTGTACTTCCAAACTGAAGTAATATCCTTAATTAGAAGACGTGATAAAATGCTTTGTGTATTAACACTTTGTTGGCCGGTAATTTAACCCTTAGGCTGTTACGAACGAACTCAGCGCGTGCATCAGAGTACATCCCCAACGTTACGGACTCAGAGCCTGATTGCCAACATAGCAAACTTCCACTAGTAAATTTTAATAGAAGTTTATGCTTTATTTAAAGGCCCTTTTCCCGCAAAATTACTGTCATGAATTTAAAAAATATATCTTTCTATTCATTTTTACAAATGGAAGTTTGCCCCATTGGTAATCAATAGTCATGTGTTTTCGAAAGTTCCTCCAAAATGCACTTCCGAAAAGAAACCCAACGCTCGCTGGGAAGAAGAACCGAAAGGCGAAAACTCAACGGCCTAAAGATTAATATGAATGAAATCACTTTTTTATAATGGCTTTTCCAATTCCATTATATTTAAAAAATAATATTCGTCTTGTTTAATCGCAGATTTCTGCGATTAACCCCTTGAAGGGCGGTGGTTCATTTTTGAACGACTCAATTTTAATCCCAAAACACCTTATTTACACCAGAATTGTGGAATTAAAAATTTCCTTATATTAAATATATGAAGAAAGGCTTTTACTTATTTTAAAATAAATTTGGATGTAAATTCTGATGCCAGTCAATTATTTCAGCATTTTACGTGTAAAAGTACTTTGCCCCTGAAAGGGTAAAAGAAGGCAAAATGTTATTTTCTAAATTTCTGGTAACAAAAAATAAAAGAAAAGAAGATAAATAATAAAAATTGGCATCTATGAAAAGACATGTATATTCATCACCAGTCAGCAATGTGTTAAGGAAAATGAAAAAGCCCGATTTAGACTACACTAAAAAGTTTCTATGAAAACTTTTTAAGATTCTATCAATATTCTCGCACTAATTTTAGACTTTGTTTTGCTTCGAATTTTCATTTTAGAATTAGAGTATTTTTGAAAACTAAACAAATGATTTTTTACTTTATTTTACAAAGGTCATCTAAAAACTGTTTAAATTGCAATTTTCATTTTTTTATGTAATAATATATTGTTTATTAAAGTGTTATATTCATCTTAAAGGAAGCCATTTCTTTTATTACTTCAAATATTCTTGCCAGAAAAGAAACATGAGTGAATATTTAAAATGTGCACATATATTTTGCAGGAGTTGATTTTGGCACCAAAGAAATGACAAAACTAGAAAACAGGAATTCTGGTTTTTCAGAATTTAGTGTAGCGCCCTATGAATATAAATATAGGTAATACAAAACATATTTCAGTTTTAAGACTTAAAATACACGCTTTTATTTTATATAAAATGACGTCATTTGCATCCGCTGAAGAATTCCACATTTATGATCCAGCTTTAAACAACATCTATAGAAAAGTATGCACATGATGTCACTTTCGCGAAATAATACACAAACCCAGCAAAAAGCGATGTCGACATTCAAGAAAATCGACAAAAAAATCGTTTAATCTAATGATTCATAAGCCTTCATTTGTTTGTAATATTAATATGGATACTGAAAATTAAATATGTTTTATAGTAGTTCCATGTTTTATCAGAAGTCATTCATTTATATTTTTTCAAAACTCGGAAAATGTTATTTTACACAGATTAATAAAATTATATTCCGTCAGCTTTTTGATAGGAATTAAGTAAAAGCGGAGAAAAAAAGTCGCACATATATACTTTAAAATACATTTTTATAGCAGACACGATTTTCTTAGCATAAGAGGTATTTTAATTACATTTTTTTTCAGTTTTTATTAGAAAATGGCGACAAAAACATATAGTAATCTACTGTTTTCTCTTTATTTTCTACAGAAATGGAGTACTTAATTTGTCACCGTTACAGTAATGTCTTTAAAAACTACAAAATAATTAATATCCCAAAAATAAATTGAGGTGCAGTTTTCAAACAAATTGCATTTGAAAGTACTCCCGCCTCCCCTCCCTAAAGGGACTTTGTGTCATAAAACCCCATTCAACCAAAGTGCTTTTTTTCCCCTATACGACGGTGTAAAAACTGAAAATGGGCGATGTTTAAAAGTTTAAAAAATTGCAGTAAATGTTATCAGTATTTAACCGTACAATGATATATCTGTTTCGTTTTACGGCTGACTTATATAACGCAACTTTATTTTTTAGGGACGACATTTTAATTGTTGCTTGAAAGAAATAGCGTATCGGGGGCTAAAAGTGCGAGAGTGGTTACGCGAGTAAATATGGTTTGTAATACACTGTAAAAAAAAATCTGTAAAGTTACTAAGAATTTTCTAGGAAACTGGGATTCCTAGAACTTTCTATGTAACGGCAACAACAAAAATTCATCTAACCTTTGCTCTGTAAATCAAAAAATCTGTAAGTTTTCTAAATATTTTTTAGGAAACTGGGACGCCTAGAACTTTTTATGTAACTGCAACCGGTGTTACAGATAAAATTTTAGTAAGATTACTGTAATTTTAGTAGATTCTTTTGTAAAGCTACAGATTTCTGTAGCTGTGCAAAAACTAGTTTTGTAGATTTACATATTTTCTTGTAAAGTGTACATATAAATTTTAGCAGGTATACAGATTTTTTGAACTTTGGATCTGTACACTGAAAAAAAAATCTGTAGTTCTACAGATGTAAAGTTACAATGCTTACTAAACTTTCATCTGTAACTGTACAAAAAAAGCTGCAAATCTACAAAACTAGTTTTTGTAAAACTACAGAAATCTGTAACTTTACAAATGAATCTGCTAAAATTACAGTAATCTTACTAAAATTTTATCTGCAACACTGGCTGCAGTTGGAGGAAAAGTTCTAGGCATCCCAGTTTCCTAAAAAATCCTTAGTAACCTTAAAATTTTTTTGATTTTCGGCGTGCTGGACAGATAATTACACCTGTTTATTTTCTATTTAATTTACATCCAAAATTGTTAATTGGTCCAAATCATCCAAGCAACCTCATAGCAAATTGGTATATAATTTTATATACCTTAGATAAATTCAAATAATATAAGTGATCGTAAATCCATAATTCTACACTGTAAAAAAAAATCTGTAGTTCTACAGATCTAAAGTTACATGCTTACTAAACTTTCACCTGTAACTGTACGAAAAAAGCTGCAAATCTAAAAAACTAGTTTTTGTAAAACTACAAAAATCTGTAACTTTACAAATGGATCTGCTAAAATTTCAGTAATCTTACTAAACTTTTATTTGTAACCCTGGCTGCAGTTACATGAAAAGTTCTCGGAATCCCAGTTTCCAAAAAAATTCTTAGTAACCTTACAGATTTTTTGATTTTCGGCGCAAAAGTGTGTCTGTTACATGAAATTTTGTTGTTGCCGTTACATGAAAAGTTCTAGGAATCCAAGTTTCCTAGAAAAACTTTAGTAACTTCACAGATTTTTTTTTACAGTGTAGTAGAAGAGCAACGCGAAGCATTAATAAAATTAAATTATAATTCGCGTCAAAATGTAATTATTAAATTTAAATAATTACGAATAAAATTAAGAGTTTGCGTTGTGAATTATTTAGACGAACTCTTCCACTTATGAATTAAACTAAAATTTAAGCTGTAAAAATAAATTGACATACCTTAAACATTATCAATTAAATAATTACAGAAACTTTTTAAAACTTGATTAAATATTTTATTTACATTGAACACAACTATATACAGAAAAACATAATATTAATTCAAAAAATAGAAAGCAATATTTTTGTTTGCTTCTCATTATTTTATGTATATTTAATCTTTAAAAAAAAGACAATATTTTCATGTACTCTAATTATTATATTTGTTTCTTTTTGCTAAAAGAATAATTCTCTTTCATTTTTAAATTACCTTAATCTTATTTAATTATCGGTTTTGTCGGATCTCAGATTACTCTCTGCCATAAAATATCAGAAAAGTATTTTTATGATTTTTCATATGATCTTAAGTGGTAAAGGAAAAAGTTTAAAGTCGTACCTTTTTTTAATATACGGGATGGTGGCCTTTATTCATCAAATTCAGAGTTGTCGCGTTGCTTAGGATCATATTCATATGTCATCCGGAATTCGCTTTGTATCAGAGCGGCAACATCGGGATGGCAGGGTGCATAGCTACGGACCTCTGTAGAATAATCCTCTTTATTTTAACATCAGGAAGACATCCTCAATTTGGCTTGCTTAGGCTCACTCCGATATGTACATCAGGAAGACATCCTCAATTAGGCTAGATTAGGCTCGCTCCGAAACGTCCATCTCGCCGGGGCATTACTAGGGCTTTTAGGATTCATTGTATGGGCTTTCAGGAGAGCTCCTGCGTCCTCTACATCTTTTTTCAGACTCTCTTTTTCAAAGCTTATTCTTCTTGCATACCAACTCCTGCAGTGGGTGGAACTATTTTTGTCTAGTCCACTGTTATTGGATGTGAGAAGATTTTTTATTATACTTCGATAGGCCTATTAGCTAACAGTCTGCAAATGGCCCCTTACATATACTTTAATATTATTATCTGCCTTAAAGTTTGGGTGGTCTGAAAAGCCATAAATTTATCCCAACACTTTTATTGAGGCCATAAATTTATTCCAACGTTTTTATTATTTTACGATTTCTAATTATACACCACTTTCCATTGGCTTGTCATAAAACGACACCATGGCGTCTGGCTATTGTTGTTGTCTGAGATCCGAACTCTATTCAACATTATACATTCATTTTACAATACAACATTTTTTTTAAAAATATATATTTAATATTTAAAATCAACTTAATAATTTTTGTATGAACTTACACTCTTATTTTACTTAAATATATAAACATTATAATTTTACACTCATAATTATATTTTATAAAAAAATATTTATACAAACAGAAATAACAAATTACGCAATTTTACTTTGATTTAACCAACATGGTGCGGGAACATATCATAGTTATATGTTGCCCAGCATCTCTCCCGGTGTCAGAAAAAAAAAATAAAAACTGATTGCTGGTTTTATTTTTTTTTTGTAAAGCTTAAAGGAATGTACGTGTCCATATGACTGTGTATCTACACAGTTTTTGAACTAAGTCTGTAAAGTTCAATTATCAATGGTTCTGGTATATTTTATAAGAAGTTCTTCTATTTTTCATAACAGAAAGTTCAACACATGATAGCATAGTTGTCTGTTGACATTCACATTTATAGAAGACCTCTGTACTGAAAATCAGACGTCTTTCTCGAAGCATTTTTTTCTTTACCACACACATGTTTAATAATTTTGTAACTTTACAGTTTAAGTGCCCAAAATACATTCAAAGCTATAATTTTGTATGAAACTAATATGCTGAAATAAACCTAATTACAAGAAAAATAATGGCATACACATTTGACATATTATTTCCTCACATACAACCTTATGACACAGTGTTTCATTTAAAACACATTTTATACTGAATAAAAGTAAATACAATGCTTGTAATATGACATGTTATATTTCACATAATTAATCTGACGTATTCAAATTATAATCAGAAAAATATTGTATACAAACTGGTTACATTATTTTATTTATTTATTTGTTACTTCTAACATGTATGATACGTCAACATATACAAGCTATCTCATCTCCTTTAATATATCATTACGCAATGCTCTCCAATTTTACCCGATACGAGAAAGAGAGAAAAAAAAAAGAAGAAGGATGAGAGAATAAAACCAGTTTTTTGACCGTCACCGATCCTCCCGAAAAGTGGGGGTTGGTCAAGCTACTAATCCCTTTCTGCGAGGTGATTTGTGCTGTGACAAAATTTTACGACTTCCCAAAGTATGTATTTAAAACCATTTCATGCTTGTAATTACCTTATTAATTAGTATAATTTCTTGATATACTTTCTTCTTAACTAACTGTGCATGCCTGTATGTAATTTTAAACATAATCTATGCATAAACAGTGTATGTATTAGTATCGTATCTAATGTAAACCTTCTGCTTTTTTTTTATTATTTTGCAGGGGAAAAATGGCGATTCTAGCGTTTGAATTCTCCTGCCTCATACTGCGACTGAAGCGAGGGTGGCTTTTTATGCTGTCAGGTTCAAATCTAAACCAAATTGCCTTTCAGGATTTAAGAAAAAATGCATATAATTTTCTTTAACAGATTACATTGTATATTTTTAGACCTTTCTAACAAACACAAATTTTGATTCATGATATTGTTTACTATTAAAATGTAAACAACACGGAAATATGACTTCTACAGCCTCTCAAAATGCAAAATATGCATTACGCTGACCTTAAAAATGTACCTTCATTTAATACTATTAAATAGTGTTGTCAGAAAATGCGATTGACGAAGAAGAGAACAATTTTTTTTCTTTAATTATTATTTATTTAGCCAACAATTCTATCTTAAAAGATTGTTAAATTTTCATATTTATTTATTTTTTACTGAATGAAATAAAAATTTATTTATTCAAAATTTTATTTATCATTAACATTCCGTATGTGAATTCTAATGTCTAAACTTTAATGATATGTTTTAAAAAAAATAAAAGATAATAAATTATTATTATTAACCCTAGAACTACCGGAAATTTTACTCAAGTTTTATAAAAACATTCTACACCAGAATTTTTACTTAAAACTATTTAATTTGTTTATTTAACTTATTATTGTCTGATTTATACATTTAGTTTGTTTTGAAGAAATTTCTGGTTTGAATAAATATTTTGAATGTACATGTCGGGTCCATTGGACCCTTCTGGTAGACAGAGGGTTAATCCAACATTAATAATTATTATTTAATTATAAAAAAATGTTATTAATACACTTGTATAATTTTAAAAATACAAAAGCAAATGATAATTACTACGTAAAATCGTATGTAGTAACCCATGAGTACTCGGCCGAACCAAAGAATTTCTGCCAGCAGAAAAGAATCTTTGTATACTCATAAATATGTACACCCAATTGTTACAGATTAAGTTTTTTAAAAATAATTACTGTATGTACTATAAAAAAATTAAGTAAATAAATTTATTAAGCCATACTACATATTTTAATAAAAATAAGGCCAATATATATAAATATATTTATTTATTTATTTTGTTTCCTTATGTTAAATTGGCCAAATTATATATATAAAAAAAAAATTATGAACTCACACACTCAAATTTATCAATACTATGTATATTTATATGTGTTAAATTTAGAATTGCATTTAATTCTAAGGGAAAGTAAAGAGAAAAAAAAAATGCTTAAATTCTAAAATAACATAAATTTATAAAATATTTTATTTAAAAAAAAAATCTAATTTCTAGCTGATTTCAGCAAGATGTCATTTAATATTTATATTAAATAATTTTGCTAATACATTTTATTAATTATTAAATTTGCATATTTTTATATATACAATAAAAATATAATAGTCTTACATAAAATTTTACACTACAACAATGTTATTAATTAATTTAACTTGGATTTAAGCCTACTTTAATTCTAATTGAATACCGTTAATAAAAGTAAATTAGCTTATCAAGTTAAATATAATATAAACTATGTTTGTCTAATGTTAATTTTGCCGAAAATTCCATAAATTTTAACTGTAAATGCTAATTGCTATACCTTTTGTTATTTATTTTGAAAACAACACCAACTTATATTTTTATTTATTATTTTTTTTTATTAAATCTAGGAACTATACACTGAGCTAGACACTCCATAAATGTGTAAAACCTAAAAATCAAAAGTTTTCCTAAATAAAACTCAAAATGCTGCTTTTTACAATATAATATTACTAATTTTATTGTTTCTGAGCATAACATCTAGTAATTATACCATACTTAATTTTTTCTTCGATTCCTTTTTCAGCCAAGAATCCTGAAGTGAATGACCAAGTGATGACTATATACATTGATGAATTGAGAAATAATTTTTCTACAAATATTTTGTTGGTGTTGGTGCATACCCAGCCGTAGGCCAAAATTGCACCCTATACAGAAAGCCTTTGGTGAGAAAATTTTAATTTTACTTCAATTATTTATTTGTGTATTTTTTTTTTTACTATAATTTTGTGTGCAATCATATTGAAATAACTTGCCTTGTCCATTGTTATACATATATATGTTTTTTAAAAACCAATGTGCTACACCAAAATCCTTTTTTTTAAATTTTTTTATAACACTTTTGTTCATAAAACTTATCCCTGCTGTCTAAATTCTAGACTTTAGCATATAAGTTGTAATTGAACTACCGGAATAAATCTTAGTACTTTTTGCATATTTTATTATATTTAGGCTTATAGCTGACCGCTATCCTAATATAGAGTGCACTAATAATTTATTCCTTGTCAACCATATATTTATATAAGAAAAAAATATATATATGAGTATGCTATAAAGCTGTTCTAACTACCCTGAACCTATAGCTTACACCTACTCATTTTAAAGCGTAATTCTGAAATTCTGTCATCTAAATTGTAAGGCTATTAGCAAAGGCTACCCTTATATAAGACAGAAAAAATTCTCTTTTTTTTTTTTTTTTTTTTTTTTGAAAATTACTCCAACATTATTTACTATTAAATTAATTAAATTTTAATGTTATTTGGCTTTGTTAAGATTTTATATTTTCTAATTCATATTCGAAAAAAAAATATATATATAACTTTTGCCTGGAGATAAATATTTCACTGCTCCAGTGAAGTTTTGTGAAGCACATTACATAATTTTATAAGTATGTTTTCGGGTGCGCCCTCCACATTTGCTCAATATTGTAACCCTGAGACAAATTGGCGTTCCCATGTTCCTATCCTTTCTTATTATTATTTTGAATTTTAAAAAGGCAAGTTATTAATTTTGTTTCAATTTTTTTTACCTAAAAGAGAAAAATTTATTTTTAAATTTTGAAATTCGATTAATTATGTATTTTGATTTATTTTTAATACCACTTCATATCCCATGGATAATATTGGGGAGGGGGGAAAGGGTAATGATCTTGTATAACATCCCCGTATAAGTTTGTATATGGTGTATAACCATATAACGACATATTTATATCATAATAATCCGTTTGATACTTTAAATATGGGTCTACATTCTCAGAATATTTATTATTTTTTTTATAATACTTTTTAGTCAGTTTGTCACCCTTTTGACTCGTATTTTTGTTCAATTTGAACCAACAATTTTCAGTTAAGTGCGATTTTCTTTTACAAATGTCACATTTATTTTTGTAATTTTTCTCACCCTTAATTTTTTTCTGAGACCCTTGTAAATTCGTAATTTCCGCCTCTGTATGACCTGTTGCATATTTCGGAGCGTACAGCTGATCCATATGTCGTTTGATCGGCTCTATTGATTTATCTGGAACATATTGTAATAAATAATTAAAGTTTCTAAACTTTTTAGTAACTTCGTAGGGTCCTTGAAATTTTGGCTCTAATGCGCCTGGTTTTCCAATACATTTTAAATATACTGTTTGACCCAAATTTAAATCCTTTACTTTTTCGTATGCCTCTTCATCTATATATTCTTGCATTATTTTCTCCTGGTTTGCAAGGGATTGAATTTTGATTTCCTTCATATGCTGTATTCTGCTTTTAACATAAGAGTGGGTATATATTTCCTCAGAAGGAATATGGGCTGTGAAGGGATTTTTTATTTCCCTTGCGAAAAATAGCAGTGAGGGACTATATCCCGTAGCGCGGTGTTTCGAGGAATTATACGCTAGTTTAAAAAAATCCAGTCTTATGTCCCATTCCGTAGTGCGTTTCGACATAGCTACAATTGATGTTTTTAATATTTTATTGGTAACTTCACAAAGTCCATTTCCTTGCGCACGGTATACACTCACAAATTTTCTTTGTATGTTTAAAGATTCCAAATATTCTTTCATAATTTCGCTACGTAAATATTTTGCATTATCAAAGATAATTTCTTTACACATCCCATAATTTGCAAAATATTTATTTAGTACATTTAATATAGTCTGTGACTCTACGTTTCGTAGGGGAACAGCTTCCAGGAATCTCGATGTCGAATCAATTATAATTAAAATGTATCTGTTTTTCCTTAACGTGAGGTTTAAAGGTCCGATGACGTCAGCATGCAGGACTGTACCGACTTCGTGATCTTTCACCATTTTTTTAACAGGGACTTTTATTGTCGTGTGTTGTTTAGATGTGAGGCACTGCACACAATTTGCACAATACTGTTTAATGTCTTTGTACATTCCGTGCCAAAAAAGCCTTGTTTTCACATTATCATAAGTTTTTTGAAATCCGAAATGCGCTTTATGAGCTTCTTCTATGGCTGCAATTTTTAATGAATCCGGGGTAATTAAAAGCTCCTTTTTATCTGAACCAGGTTTCAAAATTAATAATTTATTTTGATTTAAAGCAAATCTCTTCGTGCTTCTATTATTTTTGTCTTTTTCGATTTTATTTATTATAATTTTTAATTTTTCGTCTGCATATTGCTCCGATTTAATATTTTCGTCTGTAAGTGCTATGTTACTTCCAAACAAATTATTTTGGAGTTCTCTGTCTGTTGTAAGATTATCTAAATTCCTGCTTAAATAGTCTGCTGGATTGTTAATTCCTTCGACGAATTCGAAGTCGAAATTAAAGTCTTGTAAATCTGCTACCCATCTGTTTATAATTTCCGATTTATCTTGTAAATGTAAATGCTGAGTTAGTGCTTTCGAATCAGTTAACACAGTAAATCTTCTACCTGAAAGCATATATTTAAAATGCATAATTGCTTCATGCACTGCTAATAACTCAAATTTAATACTCGGATAATTTTTTTCCGGTTCTCTAAGTTTTCTCCCGAAAAATTCAACAGGTAGCAAATGACCATCCTTTTCTTGAGCTAGAACACCTGAAATTGCAACTTTGCTCCCATCCGTGAATAAGAAAAATTCCTTGTTAAAATCGGGGGGTCTGAGTGTTGGTTTTTGTACAATTTCTTCCTGAATTATCAGGAAAGCTTTTTCTGCTTCTGGACTCCACTTGAATTTAACTTTATCTTTAGTCAGCTCTATTAAAGGGTTAACTTTGTCTGAATAGTTGGGTATTAGCGTCCGAAAATAATTCGCTAAGCCCAATAAAGATCTGACCCCCTTTTTCGATTTTGGTCTGACTAAATTTTCTACTTTTTCAATATTCTTTTGAGATGGAGAATATCCCATTTGATTCACCCTGAATCCTAGGAATTCTATTTCTGCTTTGCAAATTTGCATTTTTGAAGGTTCGATTGTCATGTTGTGATTTATTAATACCTGTAGAACTTCTTCTAAGGTTTTCGTCATCTCTGCTATTGTGTTTGCAGATATCAACACATCATCAATGTAGTATGATACTTTGCTTTTGTCAAAATGACCCAGAATTTTATCGATTACTTCTGCAAAAATTGCGCTAGAATTTCGTGTGCCAAAAGCTAAACGAAGTGGCATATGTTTTCCAAATTCCGTAATAAACGCTAATTTTTTGCAATCTTCTGGTTTTAAATTTATTTGGAAAAAAGCACTATGTAAGTCTAGCACCGTATAGTATTTTTTACCGCTTATTTTTTGTAATAAGTCTTTTACGTCCGGCATCGGATAAGTATAAGGTTGTAAAAATTTGGTTTAATAGTCTTAGGTCCGTTGCCATTCTAAACTTGGGTTCTGCATTCGGGTTATTACTCGGATTTTTCTTTCTAACGAAAATAACTGGAAAAGCATACTCGGAGTCAGTCTTCTCTATAATTTTAGCCTGTAACAATTGTTCAATTTCCCTTTTCGCATACTGTCTTACTGCCTGAGGCAATTTATATGGCTTAGCTTGTACCGGGAATTCATGATTCAATTGAAAACTTGGTGCGACAAACGCTGATTGCCCCAATGTTTGATAACTTTTTGAAAATGCATGAACATTGCCCATTAAAATTTTTCGAAATTTTTGTTGTACTTCCTCTGATAAATGGCTTAAATCGAAATCCGTCTCTTTAATTTCTGCTTCTCGCAATTTTCTTACATCTTCTATATTTAAATTATTTATTTCATAAAATGTCCCTTTCTCTATATTATCAGTTGAGTCATCTTGCTTGCACTCAAAGTTCTTTATAATTTCCCCCATTTTAGTTCCTTTCTGAATAATTAACTTTTCTAACAGTTTATTCTTTATTATAATATTTATGTTATTATTTTTTTGAACTTCGTGTAACGAAGTCTCGCATGAAAATTTACTATTTTCTTGAATGGGGTCAAAAATAATTACATCTGACATATTTATATCCTCTGGGAATTTTAATTTTACAATTTTCGATTCTTCAGGTTGGAGAAAAATTCTATTTTTGTAATGGCAAACATACTTTTATTTGAATGTTCCCCTGAATTACATGGCGTAATGTTATTCACTTCATAATTATTTACTTCACTTGCAACGTTTAATTTAATTTGTTGATTTTTAAATTTTAATGTTTTATTGCATAAATCCAAAATCATATGATTTTCTTTGAGATAATCGTACCCTAATAACATTTGGTACTGCCTATCAAAATCATCATTAGTGACATAAAATGTGCCTGTTGTGAATATACCTTTTAATCGAAAAGTTAATTTTACACATTGTTTAAAAAAAATCTTTGAATTCGTTAAAGTTTTAATTTGGATCTGATTGCCCAAATATTTGATTTTTAACGTTTGTATCTTTAATTTTTTTGAATAAAGAAGGTGATAAAAGGGAAACAGCAGCTCCAGTATCCAGTAACGCTTGTATTTCGACGCCCTGTATACTTAGTGATATAATTGGCAGACTATCTTTGTCTGCATTTGTTATATTTGCGATTGTTTTATTTATTTTATCGATTTCCGTCTCTGAAAATCCCGAATCTTGATCCGATTTCGCTGTTTTCTTTGCCCATTTTTTTTTCTTTTTGCGCTTTTCAAATTGATAACCCTTTTGATCATAATTCTCAGAAATATATCCAAAATCCCTATTTCCCGAATTCCAGTTAGGTTGTGAATAATCATACATCCCATAATGTGTCGGGTAATTAAAGGAATTGTAGTAATCATTATAATATCGTTCATAATCATTATAATGAAAATTGTTATTGAAATGGGGACCCTGATAATCATTGTGTTTATTAAAGAGTTTCTTATTCCGCGGAACACTATCATCTCTAATTGCATGGTTTTTTTTCTTTGATTTTTTTAGTTTTTCAATCTCCCCTTTTAATTTCTCGATTAGCTCTTTGTTTTGCTTACTTGATTCTATAATGTTCTCATAAAGATCTTTGTTTTCTTTATTTATTGCGTTAATTTCCTCAAACTTTGATTCATTATACGCACTTTCCATAAGTTTTGCTAACTCGCATGCCTCCTTGAAGGGCCTGGGCGCATTTTTCCGAACATCTAGTGCAATATCCTGTCTAATTGAATTTAAAAAATTCGACATTTTTAAGATTTCGATAAAATTCTCTTCCTTATTATCCACATTTTCGCCTGCGCTTTCGATATAAGATTTTACACCCTTTTTAAACTCAAAAATGAAATCCTCTATCGTTTGACTTGCGGCCTGTTTTAAATTTAGGAAATTGCTCTGAGCATTAAGGAAGCTTAGTTTTGTACCAAATAACTCCACCAAATTATTTTTAAATAAATTATAATTGGTCTCGTTATATTTTTCAATCTGTTTACTTAAAATATGTTTTGCGTCTCCAGTAATTTTAGCCTTTAAAATTAATAATTTAGTTTCTTCCTGTATATCTGTCGAATTCAAAATATTATCAAATTCCTCTAAGAAAAATATAATGTTTTTGTTCTTTTCATTGTCAAATGGTGACACTAACTTAATACGTGTATCTATATCCAGCGTCTGAGTCATTTTTAACAAATATTAGTAATCAATGTATACTTTTTCAAAATATCAATTCAAAATAGATCCTATACCTCTTAAAAGAATATTTTGCATCTCATACTATTTTCTCTATATTACAACATATGTATGAAAATATTCTAAATTGCATAAATACATAAAAACAACAGCACTAAAATTTAAAAAAAATTCTTAGGAGATGAAGTCGTTTTGTAGATTATTCTTTTACACACATAAATACCCCTAAAATATTTATAATACACGTATATATAAAAAACAACATAATTTCATTTAACAGAAAAATATCTGTCTTTTTCTACAGAAAAAACAATCTTATTTTATTTTTTTTATATGTAAATAATGTACGACTACTTCGTAGTACGACTCATAAATTTTCTTTTGTATCAAGGTGATACAATTTCAAAAATCATGATCTATTGACATTTCAATCATTTTTATACCAGACATATTATCAAATTTTACTTATTATTCTTATTATTATTATTTATACAGTATATATAAAAAAATTATTTTTACAAATGTGTCATCTGTGATGTGAATACCATTATTTCTCAATGGTAACTGAGATCCAACCAAAAGAGAAAAGAGAGAGAAAAAAAAATTTATAATTCCTAAATTTACCTATTATAAATCCCAGAATTATTTTTTTCATTTCCTTTTTTTTTTTTGCTAACATATATTGTTCATTTTATTTATATAAAATTATTATATGTGTGTCATTATTGTCACAATAATAAAGTTAATTTTAATAAAATTTTAATCAATTAAACTTAAATACCTACAATATCTTTAAAATTGTGACATTAAAATAATATTTAAATTTATTTTCCTTTATTATTATTATTATTATTATTATTTCTAATGACCTCAGATGAACGTTCCTGAGTCATAGCACCATTTTACTATGAAGGAGGGGATGCTGGACAGATAATTACACCTGTTTATTTTCTATTTAATTTACATCCAAAATTGTTAATTGGTCCAAATCATCCAAGCAACCTCATAGCAAATTGGTATATAATTTTATATACCTTAGATAAATTCAAATAATATAAGTGATCGTAAATCCATAATTCTAGTAGAAGAGCAACGCGAAGCATTAATAAAATTAAATTATAATTCGCGTCAAAATGTAATTATTAAATTTAAATAATTACGAATAAAATTAAGAGTTTGCGTTGTGAATTATTTAGACGAACTCTTCCACTTATGAATTAAACTAAAATTTAAGCTGTAAAAATAAATTGACATACCTTAAACATTATCAATTAAATAATTACAGAAACTTTTTAAAACTTGATTAAATATTTTATTTACATTGAACACAACTATATACAGAAAAACATAATATTAATTCAAAAAATAGAAAGCAATATTTTTGTTTGCTTCTCATTATTTTATGTATATTTAATCTTTAAAAAAAAGACAATATTTTCATGTACTCTAATTATTATATTTGTTTCTTTTTGCTAAAAGAATAATTCTCTTTCATTTTTAAATTACCTTAATCTTATTTAATTATCGGTTTTGTCGGATCTCAGATTACTCTCTACCATAAAATATCAGAAAAGTATTTTTATGATTTTTCATATGATCTTAAGTGGTAAAGGAAAAAGTTTAAAGTCGTACCTTTTTTTAATATACGGGATGGTGGCCTTTATTCATCAAATTCAGAGTTGTCGCGTTGCTTAGGATCATATTCATATGTCATCCGGAATTCGCTTTGTATCAGAGCGGCAACATCGGGATGGCAGGATGCATAGCTACGGACCTCTGTAGAATAATCCTCTTTATTTTAACATCAGGAAGACATCCTCAATTTGGCTTGCTTAGGCTCACTCCGATATGTACATCAGGAAGACATCCTCAATTAGGCTAGATTAGGCTCGCTCCGAAACGTCCATCTCGCCGGGGCATTACTAGGGCTTTTAGGATTCATTGCATGGGCTTTCAGGAGAGCTCCTGCGTCCTCTACATCTTTTTTCAGACTCTCTTTTTCAAAGCTTATTCTTCTTGCATACCAACTCCTGCAGTGGGTGGAACTATTTTTGTCTAGTCCACTGTTATTGGATGTGAGAAGATTTTTTATTATACTTCGATAGGCCTATTAGCTAACAGTCTGCAAATGGCCCCTTACATATACTTTAATATTATTATCTGCCTTAAAGTTTGGGTGGTCTGAAAAGCCATAAATTTATCCCAACACTTTTATTGAGGCCATAAATTTATTCCAACGTTTTTATTATTTTACGATTTCTAATTATACACCACTTTCCATTGGCTTGTCATAAAACGACACCATGGCGTCTGGCTATTGTTGTTGTCTGAGATCCGAACTCTATTCAACATTATACATTCATTTTACAATACAACAATTTTTTTAAAAATATATATTTAATATTTAAAATCAACTTAATAATTTTTGTATGAACTTACACTCTTATTTTACTTAAATATATAAACATTATAATTTTACACTCCTAATTATATTTTATAAAAAAATATTTATACAAACAGAAATAACAAATTACGCAATTTTACTTTGATTTAACCAACATGGTGCGGGAACATATCATAGTCATATGTTGCCCAGCACGGCGCAAAAGTGTGTCTGTTACATGAATTTTTGTTGTTACCGTTACATAAAAATTTCTGGGAATCCCAGTTTCCTAGAAAAACTTAAGTAACTTTACAGATTTTTTTTTTACAGTGTAGAATTAGATCTTTTTTTTTACAGTGTACCAAGCAGCATTCCCCTCAGAAATGCAAATCAATTTCATCGTTTAGAAATAGTGCGATAGAATATTTTAAGTTGTGTTCACTAATAGAAAATATAAAAAGAAAAAGTTGAAATAAATAAAATTATTAGAAAGCTCGCATGCTTATTTACATACAAGGATAAAATTTAACTATGTTCAAACTTACAAGAGGTAAAATTGGATGTTATAAGCGTATGATTCTTCAAGCTAAATTTCGGGATATTTTGAAACGTTTTCACGAATTCCCTGCAATTTTTGGACCATGTTGTCATAAGAAAACGTACAATCCCTAAGTAAAACTGATACGGAATCTTACACTGTAAAAAAAATCTGTAAAGTTACTAAAGTTTTTCTAGGAAACTGGGATTCCTAGAACTTTTTATGTAACGGCAACAAGAAAAATTCCTGTAACAGACGCTCTTACAGGAATTTTTCTTGTTGCCGTTACATAAAAAGTTCTAGGAATCCCATTTTCCTAGAAAAACTTTAGTAACTTTACAGATTTTTTTTACAGTGTACTTGCATCTTACTTACCGTAAAAATTTACGTTTTTTAATTAATATCATGGTTCATTAACAAAAATTTGAACCTCAGGTGCATAAGGACCTGCCTTGGACTATCCTCATCCAAATTTTCAGACCACTACGCGCGGTAGATTTTCCGAGCCACAGCACACAGACAAACTCTCTTATTTTATGATATACATTGTACTTAATCCTACCCCGTAGAGCATACCAAGTTTTTTTATTATCTTGTGCGAATATTTTGACTTTATATATATTTTTTAAGAGCAGTAATTAACTCCTTGTAGTATATATTTTTGGCAGGCTTAGAAAGAGATTTTATGCATTATGCAATCAGATTCCAAACAAAGGGCAAGTTGTATTACAGCATTTTTTTTAAATGGTCTCATTAAATGTTAATTTTGAAAATAAAAACGTGTATGGTAAGCAATATATATATATATACTATGTGTATATATATATATATATATATATATATTGTAAATTTCACTGAATATTTTTATATGTTCGTAAGAGTTATGGATTTTAGTGCATGGAATACATAATAATGCATGTGCGAAATTAAACTAATGTAATACATTGATCTCTTCATTTATATTTAATGGAGTTAAAAGTCCCAGGACTAGCAATGATAAAAACATTTTTTTTTCTTTTGTCAAAAATGGATTTTATTCTCATAGTTTCTTTCAAGATACTTACTTCAAACATCCTGTAACCTTTGGATATCTTTCATGTACACTAGTTTCCAAAAATTAAGGAAAAATCACCAAAAGAGCGATAACTCGTTCAAAAATTAACCTATTCGTATGAAATTTGGATATGTTGTTAACTAAAAGATGCTGATTAAAATTACAAAAAGCAAATTAGTGGCGCAGCAATCGGATTGCGTCATCTGTGCGGAGCATAAAAATGCATGCTAGAGAGTACGGCTGCTGGTGTCGCTGTGATTATGAGATAAGAAAACTGAGATAGCCAATTCATTAGGTCAATCACCTCGAGGTATCATTTGTCCGCATAACTGCGATATAGAGCTATTGGAAGATTGGATGTAAGCCAAAGTCAGACCGAGGTGGCCAGATGGCTAAATTTGAGTCCTTCTGTTGCTCATAGGCTTTGGTAACACATTCAAACCACTGGTCTACCGAACCTCCAGAAGGTTCAGCGAAGGACGAGCAATAGCTACGACAAGCACCGATGACAGATATTTGCGGTTATGTGTACGAAGGAATAGAACAGCAACACCCTCTCATCTTAAGTCCGTCCTTGCTGCAGTCACTGGAAGGTTAGTATCAACGTCTACTGTACATAGAAAGCTTCATGAAGATGGGATTTACGCGATGCGACCAGATATTTATGTGCCGCTCACCTCATGTCTCCGGAGGAAACGTTTAAGGTGGGCACGTCAACATGTTCACTGGACGGCTGATCAATGGCGGCGTATTCTCGTCACAAATGCGTTCCTGTTTAGCCTCCAAAGTGATAGTAGGCATTGTTTGATTTGGAGAGAACAGGGAACACACTGCCATACATCAAACATTCGTAAAAGAGATTCATATGGAAGAGGCAGTGTCTGTGTTTGGATGGTATCTCTTTAGGCGGACGTGCAGACCCCCATGTCTTTCCACGTGGAACTGTGAATGCTTACGTCTATAGAGATGACATTCTTGATGCTTATGTGCATCCTTATGCCGGTGCAATATGTAAAGATTTCTTGTTACAGGACGATAACGCTAGATTGCACAGGGTTCACATCGTAGAAGATTATCTTCAGCACCAAACAATTCAGCGCATGGAATGGCCAGCGCGATCTCTGAACTTGAATCCCATTGAGCATCTTTGGGATGCTTTAGGAAGATGTGTCTCTGCTCTCAATCCCCCTCCTCAGACCCTTGCCACGCTTACAACTGCTTTAGAAGAGAAATGGCTCGCACTTCCCAGCAAACTTATCGATCGCATAATTGACAGTATCACGCTTCACTGTATGTGCTGTATTGCTTCTAGGAGTGATCATACTCCATATTAAAGGTACTTTTCCTATACCAAACTGAGACATTTATTTTGTTTATTTTATAATTCTATTAATTTCTGAAGCACCACCATCGCCTGGTAATTTCTTTTAATGTTATTTTATACCTTACTATGTGTTGTAAATTGTGTCTCAGTTTTATTAAAATCTACTTGTAACATTTTGAGTAATCGCTTCTTTTGTTGTTTTTCCTTAATTTTTGGAAACCAGTGTAGTACGATTGATAAAGGGCTCGAAAATATGCTACAGTTTCGCATGCGATATGTATTGCAAAAAATCCCTATAAATTCAAATTTAATTAATTAAATTTGACTGGCAAAATCCCTCAAAATTTATTAAATGATTGTGTAAATCTTCTAGTGTAGTTTCAAAAATTCACGAAAAATGCTTTAGAAGATGAAATTTTCATGAATTCATAATTTGGGAAAGAAAAGGTTAACGTCTAGAAGAAAAGTTTTATTTTAGACGCTATGAACAAATTGTTTTAAATATATTGTTTGGAAAATGACATAATTTTCACCATTATGCAACATTTATGCATTATGCATTGTTTTCGCACTTTATAATTTAACCATTTCAAAGTTTTCTTTCTTTTTAAAATACACGTGCAAGTATATTTTTCAATTGAAAAGTATTTGGACACATTATTTGGGCTTTTTAAAATCTGACAACAGGAGATAAAAACGGCTATTCAAAACTATAAATTAAATCTCTATTCAGATAGTAAATTGTTTTAAAAATGTGGAAAAACCATAAAGAGTTAGACAAATTTAATAAATATTTGGACACTGCACACTCCAATCTAATGAAGTATATACTTGCAAAATATATTTAATTTGGTAGGAAGTTTTTTATTCTATAATACTTATTTAACTGAACTATCTTGACCGATTTCAACGTTAGATAAAACATTTAAAAACTTTCCGATTTAAAAAATGTCTACTGCAACGTGTTTATCATATATTTATCTATAAAACTCCTAGTTTTCATATTTATATATGCAATAGTTTTTGCAAGATAACCCGAGATAGTAAAAAGATCACAATAAATTCAGTTACGGTAGCAGCAACATTAGATATTTTTTTTAGAACAGAGAGAAATTATGAAATAGTTGTATACAATATTCATATAAATTAGTATACAAATACGAAGAATACAATACTCTCAATGAATCCGCTGTATCAGAAGTCACAGAAGCAAGAAATTCTCCAGACGTACAGAATGTTCCCTCCCACCACGTGTGTGTCAGAGGTACCTACCGGGGTAATACATCAACTGCACTCGCCGCTAGGAGAAGATCATCAACTGCACTTATAGCTTCGAACTCCACCTGTACGAACTACACTCAAGGGGTTGGGGGGAAGCAATCCATCATTGTATTGAGGGTTGCCTTTAAGGGGAAAGGGACTCTTCGCTCACTTGAAAACACCTCTCCGTAGTGTTAAGCCAATTGGCAGGTTGTTTTCTAATTTTTCGTTTAAATTTGAACATTTTTAAAAGTTTTTTTTTCTTTTGCATAGGATAGTTGAGCTCGAGTATTTTTTACTTTTTCGATTTTGGTTGTGGATTTTTTTTTAAAAGGTACATTCGTTTCGAAACCGGTTCTGAAAGTGAAAGTATATTTATTAAGGAAATCTGCAACGGAAATCGAAAAAGTAAAAAATAGCCATATTAAAGGTCGACCTCAGCTATCCTATGCAACAAAAAAATCGTTTAAAAATATTAAAATTTAAACGAGAAATTCGAAAGCAACCTGACCATTGATTTAACATCACAGAGCGGGTGTTTTCAAGTGAGTGAATAAGAGTTTTTTTTTTTCCAAAAAGTCATCTGGATGCAAATCGAGACTTGGCGACAATAATCATACTTATAAGCACGTGCTCTGCATTCATCTAGTATTACAGACATTAAATTACATACATTAATGAAAGAACTCAATTGTTTTTATATTTTTACTATATTCTTAGAGATAATATTTAGAAGAAGTATAAAGAGATTATTTTAGCGATGTAATAGAGGATCTTCATTTTTACTTTTCTTTAACCGCTTACCTTATCAAATTTTTTGAAAAAAAAACTGCAAAAAATCATCACATTTTCTGCAATCACATCATTGCATTTCATCATTTGCATTTCTTAACACAAAACTTGGAAAACTGCCAATCAAATATTAGATATAATATATTATGTTATATAAGACTATTTTCTTTCTTTTTAAGCTTCAGGCCGAGTAGAAACGTGATAAAACAAATCGTAGTGACAAACTATGTCACGCCCGTGTTTTCTCGGGATAATAATTAATTGTCATAAATACGGCCACGAGATAAATCGGGATAATAAGACAAACGGCTAATCTTGCAAAATGAAAATCTAATACTAAAGTCTTAAAATTAAACAGGTTTTCCAGATTATAACTTTCATGAATTGATATCATATCCATCATCAGTGGTATAGGGAAATTCCGGGATTTATGCCGCACATTTTTTTTCTTTATTTGTGTATAAAGTCCCATGGTGGACGTAAAATTAAAAAAATCATGCTGTGCTGTTTAATGTTAAATATACAACGCGTGTACTGCGGCAAAAAAAATTCAAAACAAATTATTAATATTTTTTAACAATTTTTTTCTAAAACATTACACTGCGGCGCCTCACCCGTACATTCAGGCTAAGACGCCGCACTTGTGCGGTAGTTATGCCGCACTTGTGGTAAGAACAGAATGAAATTATAAATAAAAATATTTTTTAAAAAAATTTTCATATCTGGACTATAATTAACGATGTAATAACAAAATGAAAATAAATGAGTACAATGAAAGTATTAGTAGAGTCAAATTAATAATTGTTGCTACTTTCACTATTAAAATTATCGATTTTTTTACATCAAATTTTAATTGTTATTTTAGCAACAACGTAACATCAATGTATTAGAAAGGGAAAAGAAAAAAGTAAAATTGTGTTTACATAATCTATTTGTTAATCCTTTCGGGACCAGTGGCTTTTATACACATTTTATTCGGTTGGTACCACTTTTTAAAAAGAAGTTACCTTTACTTAAATAATCATGAAAATGCTCTATTTAAACAAAGCAAATATTACTTTTCTTTTTTCTGGTGCCAAAAACAAATTTTGTAAGATCTTTATGGAGGTGCTTATATGCACTTATGGTCCCGAATGGGTTAAGAAACCTGTTTTTTCGACTACAATATACAGAAAAAGTGTAAAAAAAGAACAGTCTTTATGTAACTACATTTAAACATATGATGCAACGAAGCCAATTACACTTCCTCTTTTTTGGAGTAGTTTGCAAAGAACGTCTGCGTTACGCGTAATCCAATTTTTCATTATTATCATCTTGACTTGCATCTTTCTTGCACTTCTTACTTTTTATTTTCCCCTTTATCTCCTTTGGTTTTACGAAACTTGATAACATGCCTAACATGGTTAGTCTGTGCAAAAAGAAAAAGAAAAGTTAATAACACTTAATCATCCCATACAAAAGAAACTGCGGCACGTATACCGGAATAGCAATGCGGCATGTATCCCATTTTGCATGGTGCAGACATCGGCCATAACAGTTACCTGCCACCGCTAAGGCGAATGGCGTAACCATACACACAGTACTCTATACAAATGCTATATTTAGATTAAACTTCAAAATCATGCATGCATTTAGTAATTAGTGTATGAAAAGTATTTAAACATAACGTGTTTAAAAGTTTGGACAGTAAAATCATGCAATTACGTCAAATTAAGGATTGTACTTCTAAAAGTAAACATCGAAATGGGATTCACGCTATACACTGGTTAAAATAAACTCATTGAGCCCCTATACTGTGCGTTTGACGACCATCTATCGATAATTACAAGAAATACAAGGGGGGCGGCATCTATCCCGTATGCGGCGACTCTCCCGGAGTTACCCTATATGGGGCATTCTCACAATCTTTTGACTTTCATGTCCCTGAATAATAATTTTTATTTTAATACAATTTTTTTTTAAATATATACTGGGGAATATCCCATTGCATGATTTCACAACAATATTAACGAGATAAATAAGTTTTGGACTATGTTGGGGGTCCAAACACCTGGAAAACTCCTATACCTCCCGTGTCCCTGACGCAGATTTTTAAGTTTGGAGCTGTCTGAGTAAAATTGTTTCAATAAAAATAATTCGATGTAATTTTTTTCTGAAACTGGAATTATTGTTTTATATAAATATGTAGCTAAACATTAACCTGCACACATTTTTAGGGTTGTTATTATTTTTTAAACTCTGTCCCTGGGTTTTAGATTCCTTACCATCCCTCTTCTAAAATTATACAGAAAATCATTTAAGATGCAGCCACAGATTTTTTTTTTCAAGTTTTTTCTAATGCAGAAGTATGCTAGAGAAATAATGTCTAAAATTCTTTGGCAGGAAATTTACTGTAGAATTTAAATCAGCATTTAAATATCAATTTCAAACATCGTGGCTTTATTGGTAGTCTCACCGTCCCCAAGGTTTATTCCTGCTCTTTTCGAGGTAAATTTTTAAAAAAAATTATTTAATCCAATGTTAACAACTGTTTCTAAAAATCAATGAACATTGTGGCTATCATTTAGTCTTAACATGATTTTCCTAAAAATAGGTGGTAATTTTCCTTACCGTTCCATCCTTACCGTCCCTTTTTTTCCAATACTATCCCCTTTTGTTACCTTACCGTCCCTTCTTTAATACCCCTTTAAGACAATGTTATACAAAAATTCTGTATTAAAAGTACTACATTGTTATTATTTCTTATTTGAATGTCCTGTGGGTACTATGCAAATTGATTATAAGTAAAAATTTAGAAGAAAATAAAAAGTTATAGGGGTAAAATGGTAAGGAAAATTAAACTCGCAAGTTTAACTTAAACCTCAGTTAAATAAAAAAATTTTCGCTGCTGACCATTTTTTCTTTATTTTGAATCATTAAGGCATTGGTCTATCAGATTAAAATGTAATTTTAGCAAGTTTAATTTTGTCAGATTTTTTCCCCCAAAAGTCAAAAGATTGTGAGAATGCCCCATATACACATTTAACACCCTGGATCAAGTAAAATTGCTGTGGTTGTTGTGAAGATAATCTATTAAATCCTTTATATCGATTTCTTCACACCATTATAATTTCATCTCCATTCACTCTTTACTCCATGGTTCATTTCATTTAAGTCTTTTTTTTAATAGTCAATTTATTTACTTTCATCGTATTTCGAAACTCATACTTTATCAGTATCGATATTTCTCCAAATTTATTTAATTGGTTTTTTTTCATAATCATTTAACTCCATGTATTATCAGCTTTCATATTTTGCATATCGAGTATTTATTTTAATTATTTCAATCGTTGTTCTAAAAAAAGCACTTCTACTTCAAGGCGAAATAAATTTATTTCCCGTCTTACTTCTCATTACTCAGTGGTAGTTACGCGAAATGCTTCGAGAAAGTTCTACCCAATGACACTTTGGATGTATACAAGGTTTACCAATTTTGGCATCCTCGCTATTTTATTATAATAACGTCAGTTTTTTTTTTTTTTTTTTTTTTTTTTTTTTTTTTTTAAATAAGCGCATTGCTGTCCGCTCCTTGTTGGCATGATTTTGTCACGGACTTGGCGAGTTTAGTTGTGAGGTAACCCCTATCTGGCTTAATTTTCCCCTCGTGGTTTTTCTCAGTCTCGTAAACAGTCTGGTATGCAGTCGGCAAGCGGTAGGTTCAAAGAATGACCCTTATGGCGGTATAGCCATTTTTGCTTTTTTATCCTCGCGGAATCCTCCAGCAGCAGCAAGCAGCATGTTCGAAAATGTGGACGTTGTCAGAAACACCTCCCAACTTCAAGAGTTACAGATAAGTTGTTCTTTAAAAACTATTTTTTGATTATTTCATTATTTTTACAAAATTAATAGAACGTTTATTCTTTAACAAATAATAATAATAAAAAAAAATTCTTTTTGAATTTTGAATACGAAGTTTTGAATAATTGCCTATTTAGGTGAAAATTGAAGAATAATGTTGATATATTGCGTTATATTGTGCTTATGATATACGAGAAGGTTTTTTTTATATAAATAATGCACATGAATGTTGTCACACCATATTTTTATTTGCATAATGATACAAATAATAACTAGAAGAGGTTATATATAGTTTGTGTTCATGAATTTGATAATTGTATACCTATCAGACATCCTGCAAGTACAAATATTAGAAAGAAAAATAAAGTAAATTATTACTTAATGAAATCATAAACAAATGAAATTGGAAAAATATTACATGAATTTTATTGGTAAATAAATACTAATTAGCAAACAAATGCATTGAGTTTACTAAAGTATAATAATTGAAATTCATAAATCTGATTTCATTTTGGTGTTGAAGGTATATATTGAATGAAAATATTCAGATTTTTGTTTCATTGTATTGAAAATCATACCTAAAATAAATCTTCATATTTTCTATTTACTACTTGCTGATATGTATATTGTGTAAATGTGTATATATATACAACCAGTGAAATGTTGAAGTTCCCTATTTTGTAGTTTGCAAATAAAATAAGGTGGTGTAAGATTTTTTAAAAAAAATGGCTAGTAAACACATTAATATTCAAATTCAATCGTTTAGTGGTGACCGTGCAACGGTCAAATTCTTTTTGGACAGATCAAAGACATTAAGGCAATTTATAAACTTTCAGAACAAGAGACATTTGCTCTATTTAAAAGTAAATTAGCCATTATAGTGCCATTTGGCACTTGACACGTGTCTGGCACAGTTTTTGTGCCGACTAAAGTGTCTGTCATTTTCAAAATATTTTTTTTCTAAGCATAAATATTATTCTGCCTCAATCTCAGCGTGCCTCAAATACCTTTTTTGGGTAGTCAAAAAATGGCACTTGACACGTGTCTGGCATAGTTTTTGGGCCGACTAAAGTGTCTGTCGTTTTCAAAATATTTTTTTCTAAATATAAATATTATTCTGTCTCAATCTCAGCGTGCCTCAAATACCTTTTTTGGGGGGGTAGTCAAAAAATGGCACTTGACACGTATCTGGCACAGTTTTTGGGCCACGATCCTTCAGCCAGACATTCGATTTTGTATTCAGCCATTACAAAAGAAGTGTTGCACAAATTTTCAGGGTGCCTCAAATACCTCCCCTAAAATGTTTAACAGCTCTTGGACTAATAAGGAAAATTGCGAAACACCACAAACCCGTCAAAATACTAATAGGGGTCGTGGTAACAGAACTTATCACTATAATAGGTCCCACCAAAACAATAAGTGGTGGCAAACGAGAAGACAGGAAGATTCATATAATTCCTTTAAATACAACAAGTCTAATGACTCTTCGAGACAAAACAGGTCTTTTAAGAACTGTAATTTTTGTGGAAGACGTGGTCACTTAATGCCACAGTGTTTTGATTTTTTGCAGCTAATTGGAAAAGGGGAAGACAAACAAAAAACCAATTATAGAAATTGGGATAGAAACAATCAAAAATCGAAAAAAAAAGATTTAAACGAGAACAGAGGTTAAATATGTCAGGCGATTTGGACTCGTCTACTGAAGTTATGCCAGCAAGCTCAAAACCTCATCCTCAAAATAAACAAAAGAAAACATTTAGTAATAAATGTAATAATACCTCATTTTCTTTGTCACCCAGTAAAGGCTTATCTAAATCAATGTTAAATTTCAGCAACAATGAGAATCAAGTAGAAGAAAAATCAATTCATAGAATCTTTTCAACATTTGAAAAATCTATCAATTTACCTTGTATAACCATAAATTTTCAAAAAATCTCTCAAAATGCTCTCGTGGACACTGGATCTAGTTTGTCGTTCATAGATTATGAATATTTTCAACGTATTAAACAACAAATTCCATATAAATTTCTATCGCGTAATGTAACATTAAAACTATAAATTCAGCAGTTAAGTCAGTAATGGGTGTATTCAAATAAATATGAAAATTCAAAGAAATCATTTTCATATAATCTCTACATAACAGAGATTAACAATAGCAAATTCACTGTGATTTTGGGATTTGATTTTTTGACAAAATATTCGATTACCATTGCTCCTAACTTTAATACTATTCTGTTTAAGAACAAAAAAATCCCATTTGTCAATCATAAGGAAGATAGTAATTGTGTCACTTCAATTTCCTCTAAAGAAAATATCACTAACTGGTTTGAAATGGATGTAAACAATTATAACCATAACATAAACTCTCATAACATTGAAGTTAATAAAGATGAAGTAAATCATAATGAGTTATATCATGAGAATGTAACTTTACAAAATCAAATTTATTCAATTGATTCAAATATAATCTCTGTGGTACATAATGAAATAAATCAACCTCTTCCTCCTAAGAATCAAAATCAATCAGATAATAACAATAAATCAAATTGTAAAATTTTGAATGCTAACACTACCACAATTTCACCTAAAGAGTGTTTATATATTAAAGTAAAGTATAAAAACACACCTGATAAATTTTTCTTGTTTACACCAACCTATGAAGATCCTAACTTGCATTTTGTGGACTCAATTCACTCCACCAACCTATGAAGATCCTAACTTGCATTTTGTGGACTCAATTCACTCCACCAACCTATGAAGATCCTAACTTGCATTTTGTGGACTCAATTCCCTCCCTTGAACATATTAAACAAACCATGTTTTTAATTATAATTGAAAGCAATTCCAAAGAATATGTTCATATCAATAAAAATGCTGTCCTTGGTTACTACACCAACATTAATAAAAATGATATTCAAGAATATGAATCTGACACTACTTCTGTTGAACATTGTAATTTGATAACACCTTCAGAAGATGTTATCAAGCTTAGAAAAGAACAACTAAATGAAAGAGATTTTGAGTTGTCACATCTTCCTCCAGATCAGAAAGACTCTTTTTGTTGGAACTTATGTTAAAGAATTTTAAGGTATTTTCAAAAAATTTAAAGACTCTTGGTCACACAGACTTAGTGAAACCAGAAATAAATTTCATGAATTCCCATCCCATAAAAGCTTTACCGTTTCCGGTTCCACAATCGCTAGAAGCTGAAGCGAAAGATCAATTGAATGAAATGATAAATGCTGATATTATCACTCGAGCTAACTCATCATGGGCATGTCCCACGCTCATAGTTAAAAAGAAAAGGTTAGATCCCAGTCAAAAACAAAAATATAGGTTAGCACTGGATCTAAGGTTGCTAAATGCAATTGTCATACCAGCTTCATATCCATTGCCAAAAATCAACAATTTAATTTCACATTTGTCAAAATATAAATTCTTCTCAACTTTAGATATGCCAAATGCATACTGGCAGATAGCCTTACCAGAAAATCTACAGGATAAACTTTCCTTTATCACCCTTTGGGGAACATTCACTTACAAGAGGCTCGTTTTTGGATTAAAGACCGCACCTTCTACATTTCAACAATTTGCAGATCAAATCATACAGTTAACTGAGTGTGATAACATTTTTTCCTACCAAGACGACATGGTGATTGGTGCAAATTCCTTTGAACAAATGTTAGAAACTCTAGAAAAATTATTCGCAGTCCTAAGTAAACATAACATTACATTGTCACCAGAAAAATGTACATTTCACACAAAATCCATAAATTTTCTTGGATTTCAAATAAAAAACAGAACAATCTCTCCAATTGAATCAAATATAAAAAAAAAGTAACTGGTTTTCCTGTTCCCAAAACAAAAAAACAAGTGAAATCTTTCCTAGGTCTAGCATCATTTTACAGAAATTTAATACCTGAATTTTCTGAAATTGCAACACCTTTAATCTCGCTGACCTCTCCTAAAATAAAATTTAAGTGGACATCTATACATGACAAAGCTTTTTCAAAACTACAAAGAATTTTCTTCAACCGACCATTCTTACATCTCCCTGATTGGAACAAAATGTCTATATTAACACAGATGCATCTTATAATGCAATATCAGCTATATTGATGCAATTTGACGGAGATCGGTTATATCCCATCTCATACTTTTCAAAATCTTTATCACCATCAGAAAAAAGATACCCAGCTTTAAAACTTGAATTGCATGTGATTTATAAAGGAGTAACACACTGGCGCAGCGAAGGGTGGTTTTGGGGGTTAAAACACCTCCCAGAGCTAAAATAATTAGTATGATTGCCGCGTATACGAATCACTAGTTGAGCAAATTAGACGTTTTAATGAATCAAAACCTTGGCTTATTCGGAATCCGCAGCTTTGATGAATAAAATTCTACTTAGGGGTGATTCTGTTCTGAATTTTCCGAAAATTTATGGCATTCATTTCAGAAAATTAAAAAAAAATTAGCCATCAATCCGAAAATTCGGACATAAAAAATATAGCGAATTTTGACCGCCGAAAAAGATCAATTTTGTCAGTCGTTTGCCGAAAAATCGCAGGAAAAACCCAAATTTCATCAAAGAATCGCGGAAAATACGCAAATTTTGTCCAAGAATCGCGCAACAACCCAAAATTTCGTCAAAAGATAGTGAAAAAACACAAATTTCGTCAAGAGAACACGAAAAAACGCAAAATTAGTTCCAGGAGTGGACTTCTAACTGCCCCCCCCCCCCCTCTGCTGTAACTTTTCAGAAAATTTGCTGCGAATTTCAGAATTTTTTTAAAACTCAGAATCGCCCTTGATTCCACTCAACAAAAGTGATTCAAGTAAACAGTGAATATTGTATTTAAAACTGTGAAAACGCGCATTACAAGCATCAGTTTTGTGAAAACTGGTCATTTGTTTTGAAAAAGGATAGCTGTCATATTTTCGAGACGTCTTAGACCAAAAGAATGGTCGTTTCCTGCCACACAGACATTTTGAGTATTATACACTGGACAACAATTTTTAATTGCATTTCTGTCTATCTTCCATGTTCGAAACGGTAATAGAGCATCTGAAATTTAAATTACAGATAAAAACATAAAACACATACTTTCTAGATTTCTCTCAGTTTCAATCTCAAAGTTATCTCTAAGACCAAGTTATGTGCCTTAAAACCTTTGAAAAAATAAGAAATATAAAAACAGTACTATAAAGATATTAACATAAAAAGCTGTTTTTGATTGTGATTTTACAGTTGCAATCAATGTGTCTTTTGAACCATTTGTTCCAGGTTTGGGGTACGTAAATTTAAACATTGTAGTTTATTAGTTGGTAATGTAATTTGAAATTTTCCCCATGAGATCTTGCTCTCGGGGAGACACTGCCACCCGTTCCCCGTAGGAAAGAATCACTAATTGCAATTGCATTGACGTATAGATACATGACTGTGAGCAGGATTTTCAAAAGACAGACATTAAATGTGAAACATTTTCTTAGAATTAATTAAAATTACTGTTTATATCTTACACACAAACATAGTCTAATTATGCGTCAACTTAAATTTATAAACAATAAATTAGTTATACCATGATTTAAATAGTTAATCTTAAATGATGCAACCTCCAAATCATCAAAATTATGACTTATTTTTTTCATGAGGTCAAAACTATAGTCACTGTTTAAATGCGATAAGACATAAAAACTATAAAATATCATTGGGGGGGAAGGGCATTTGTTATAGGTATTTAGCTGCCTTTCATTTAACTAAAAGTTTACATAAACAGATCCTTTCCCACCTATTTTGTGAACACAGTTCCCCCTTTTTCGAAAATGTTATCAAATTTTTTCTCCTGTTTTTTGCGGCCGGAGGTAGGTATCAGGTATCTTCTATTTTACCATAGGTATATCTAACAGAAAACTAAATATATCTAAATATTCCGTAACATAAAAAAAAGAAATAACATTTAAAAAGCATACATATATTTTTTTACTTAAAAAAATATGACATATACAGGGTGTTTAAAAAAAGGGTAGGACAATTTTTAAGAGGTGTAGAGATTAGCAACATTTGTGTAGTAAACCAGGTCGCGATCCATTTAGCCAGCGAAAAAAGTAGTGTACTAGCAAAGTCTGTGGCTTTGCTTGCGTAATAATTGAAATATATGCCTAGTGGTATTGGGGGCCTATTTTTATTACGCGAAATTATACTGCTATAATTCAAAAGCTACTAACTAAGCCACAGTTTGACTAAATTTCATTATTACACAACATTCGTCGAAAATACAACTCAACTTAACGAGAAGAATTAAAACTAATTCTAAAGATATGATAATTTAGAATGTAATTTGAAGCTTTTACGCTCATTTCAGTTTTCATTTGTTTTGAATTTTTTAGAAAACATTCTTAGCAAGCATTTACATCTTAAAAGTAACCATCTTGATTCCAAGCTTCAGGTTTAACGGTTTACCCACCTCCCCCTCCCTGTTGGTAGTGGCACCAACATAAAATATAGGTTATGCTGGAACAGGAACTCTTACCATCAATTTGCCAACATTATTTTTGAAATCGGATTCGTATTTCCTGAGATCCCATAAAAATCGTAATTTAGAAAGTTTTTAGAATGCTTTCGCTCATTTTAACCTTTTAAATTTTGAATATTTTAGAAAATGTTCTTAGAGAGCATGTACATCTTATAAATATCTACCATGCCAAATTTTAACTTTCTATCTTTAACAAATCCATAGAAATCGAAATTCAGGTAGTTTTTCGCTCATTTCACTCTTTTAAATTTCGACTTTCTTAAACTATTATTACAGAGCATTTACATCTTGTAAGTAACTACCATGTCAAATACGTAGTTTCTAGCCCCTGCAGTATCGCAAAAATTACAATTTTAGAACATTTTTGTTCCTGCAACTTCCTGGTGGCAGTGGCACCGATATAAAATATATAGCCTATATTTGAGCTGGGACTGTTACCATCAATTTGCAATCATTACGTTTGAAATCGGTTTGGTATTTCCTGAGATTTCATAGAAATCGTAATTTAGAATATTTTCAGAACGCTTTTTGCTCATTTCACCTTTTTAAATTTAGAATTTTAGAAACTGCTCGTAAAGATCATTTACACCTTATTCGTACCTACCGCGCCAAATTTCAAGTTTCTATCTTTATCAATTCCATAGAAATCGTAATTTAGAACGTTTTTTGAACTCTTTTCGCGCATTTTTAACCCTTTTAAATTTCGATTTTTTTTACAAACAGTTCTTAGAGAGCATTTACATCTTATAAATAACTTCCATGCCAAATTTCAAGTTTATCGGCCGTTCAGTATCACAAAAATTGCAATTGTAGAAATTATTGCTGCTGCATCCCCTTGGTGGTAGTGGCACCGGCATAAAATATAGCCTATGTTAGAACAGGGAGTGCCACCATCAATTTACTACCATTTCTTTTGAAATCGGTTAGGTATTTCCTGAGATTCCATAGCGATTATAAATTAAAACATTTTTAGAACGCTTTTGGCTATGTCAAACTTTTAAATTTGGAATTTTTTAGTAACTGTTCTTAGAGAGCATTTACAAGTAACTTATAAGTAACTACCATGCCAAATTTATAGTTTTTAACCCTTCAGTATCACAAAAAACGCAGTCATCATCAATTTGCAACCATTATTTTTTAAATCCGTTTGATATTTCCTAAAAGAAATAGAAATCATAATTTAGAACGCATTTCGGTCGTTTCACCCTTTAAATTCCTTAATTTTGTGTAACTGTTCTTAATACCTAAATTCAGCACTGTTTGGACGTGGATAGTTATAAATTCCACCAATTCTCGCGATATTATTACATTGACACAAAGCAAGGTAAGTCTATTGGAAATTTTCCGGAAATTAATTCATTATTAAAGTTAGGAACAAGAATTCGGAAATGTCTTGGAGTGAAACCCTTTGTATTTTTGCCTAAAATTTGGATTGCAACCACCAGATATTTTCCGATGAACCTCCCGATGATTTTGTACTGTATTATTCCATCTTTTAAAAATTTTTAAACACGTTATATAAATACATAGTTTTATATAATAACATAGTTTTGTGTTATTTTATTGATGCAATTTAAGTTTTGTAACTTTAATATTGTAAACGCTGTTTAAATGAATCATAACCAACATATCTGCTGATTCTAATAACCGAGAAATAAAGGCGTTATGATTTCTGTCATTAAATAGAATGATTCGAATAGCCAGTGATTCAATTAACCGGCGACCACCATTATCAGCATCTCAACCCCCCCCCCCCTTTAGAGCCGAATTCTGGCCATCATTTAAACATCACTTATATAACAGAGAATTCACGGTTTTATCAGACTCTCAACCTTTGGAAAAATATAAAAAATCATCTTCTCCAGCTGCCATTACCACCAGATGGCTCATGGAATTATCAGAATTCCAGTATAAGTTTGAGCATCTACCTGGTAAATTGAACATGTTAGCAAATTATATTAGTAGATTGCAAGAACCTCCTCCCCATCAAGACTTAACTTGTAGAATGTGAGGATATTCTTCCAATTTCTAATAACAATCTTGATCTCGAAAACAACATACCTGCTCTTTTAATATATGAAACAGTTACTCAAGACAAAGCAGTAGATTCAGATCAAGTAAATTTAAAGTCTAGTCACAAAGGGAATAAATGTAAAGAAATTCACAACATCAATATACCTAGTGACCCCATAGGCGTAACTAGTGGGTGGGCCGGGTGGGCCTGGCCCACCCCAGGTAGTTTCAGTGCCCACCCCAGAATTTCAAATTCAAGTGAAACTTTTATGACTACGATATAGTCAAAATTTTAATTTCTAAATGTTTGAAAGGTTACACAAACATTTCTGATTTGTGAACTAATATAATCAAAGCGCATCATGCACACGCGAAATGTGAATGTGTGTGTGAGGGGAGGGGTTGTCAAAGGTGCAACAGCTATGTAGCCCGGAGCTAATAGAGAAATATTATCTGAAGTCTCTTTGTCACGAGGCGATGGGGAAAAGCATAAGTATGTGCTGTGGTCAGAGCCGGCGAAAAGGGGAGTGTGTCAGTTTGACGCCTTAATTTGCTGTGTCAATTTGACGCCTCATAAAAAAGAACTTCTATTCCTTCCCCTATCTTCCTTCCCCTGGCGTAGATTTATAACACCAAGCCAGCCGGAAAAGGTGGGGGGGGGACGCAGGAGACCGAGCTACATGCAACTTTTCTCTTACAAAATAACGACAACCGGTAAGATTTTTTTTTCTATTTTTATCACTACACTTCGAGTACGGAAATGACCATGGGAAGTCTAAGAAGCGATAACTAACACCTTTCAGGCAAACCAGATGTCAACTTATTTTTTCATTAATTGTCCGTCCAGAAAGAGGATTATCTTGGCAGGGGGTTTCCTTTTAGATTTTTCGCAATTCCTCTGTGACTGTGTGGTGTGTCTGCCTGTGGGGTAACTTTCAGTTTCTATGCCTAACTAATTACCAGTGCACAAATAAATCCTGTACTTTAAAATACGGGAAGTGTTACTGTCATGTGGCCCTTCGCTTCGAATTTCAGACTGTATTTTCATCAAATTCTTTGATATTCTGTATAAATGGAGGTGCTTACAGGAAAAGGGTACTATGTAACCAAATTGAAATTCCGAGCAAATTGAAATGACTTTTTGATGTAAATTTTATTGTTGTTTTTAACACTTTTGAACATAGTTGTAAAGTGTTTATGAATTCGGTTTGTCTGTCTGCCCGTGCTGTAACCGGATTGTGATTTACTGGAGGGCATTCGGGGCATGGGCCCGGGCCCCCGATTTTAGAGGATCCTCAAGTTACATTATTCCAAAAAATAATAAACATATTTAAAATTTCAAAAATTATTGTGCTGTATGCATTATAGTTTGCACTTAAAATGTTATAGGTCGTCTCTATTATATTTGTGCCCAAAGCCCCCAAAATCTGTAAGTCGATCCCCGACTCTAACTCGCGTAAATATGCTCGGATTGCCATGCAATTGACATATGTTATTGAGGTTTACTATGGCATGATTGGTATTGAAAATGAAGTGTATAGCATTTATAGTTCGTCTACAAGGACACTAAAAAAAGATCCGTTATATTACGGTGTATGGGGGAAAATCGTTTGCGGTGTATTTTAATGATGTTACACTATTTCAAACATACTGAAATTAATATATGTCACTGAAGTACACCAAAAGAGGCTTACTATAGAATATGGTGTGCATAGCATTCACCATTCATTTATAAGGATATATAAAAAATTCAGCTACTATGCTGTCTATTAACAATAATTGCTGGAAGTGCGTTTCCAGTTCTACTAAACTCCAGGTGTAACTAAACTCCAAAAAAACTTATCGACCAAAAAAACTTATCGACATTTAATTTTCAAATATAAAAATTATTAATAATATTTAAATTACTAGGAGGCTCTGCCCCCTGCGAGCTATGCTACCCCCTCACCTCGTCCCCTCCCGTTCAGACTTCGCAGCTTTTAAAAGCATGGTAATGTGCCCTGTTTTACAAATATTATCAGGTTATGGAAGATTGAATGATATTATTACCAACAGAAATTATCTTCTGTAATAGGGTTGCCATGCTTTTCGGTTTGAATAGGGCCGTATGAATATTCCGTTTGAATTTTCGTTTACCATGGCCTCATCCACCGCTGTCACGACAGCTGGCGGCTGTTTTTGGGATTTATATTTAAGATCAATTACTCATTTGAAAATCAGCTTCCACAAAAGGGTTAGGTTAAAAATCCTGCTTCCTCTCGGATTTTTATAATGACGCTATAGAAAATATTCTTCCTTTGGGTCCGAGGTTAGAAAACTCCATCTGGTTAGGAATAACATTCAGAACCACGGTAATGAAAAGCATTGTGTTTTGAAATTTTACGCTTATATATTAATTTTATCTTTTGATCGAGTTTTAGATATTTTCAGGAACAGGTATAGCTTATCCATGAAATTTTATCTCTATTTTATTACACCATCATGCATATTTTCATGTTATTTTTAAAATGTAAATTGTTTATTTTAATTAATAAGTAAATACGAATATTTATTGAATAGTAATTCGTATAAAATTAATCGAAAGTATTTTGCGCATGATTTACCTTTATTTATGCTGCTTCAAGTAATGAAATATAAAACAAATTTGCTAGCCGCGCTTTTTTAATACCGTGTGGTTCCAATGTGACGCCACACGGTATATTGTCCAAAGAAAATCATTTTAAGTGCATAGTTTTATTATATGAAGTTTTTTTTACCAGTAATGCGTTTCACGTGTAATATTTTAATCATTTAAAGTTTTTGTTTCTTTTTTAATATTCACGTGCAAATATATTATTCAATTTAAAAATGTTTGGGAATATTATTATTTGAGATATTTTAAAATGACCACATTTTAACCACTAAAAGTTTTTCAGTCGTAATAATTTAATTAATTTAGGCATTTTACATATGGTGATACAGTGAAACTTCCTTTAAAGGCCATCCCTATTCAAGGGCCACCTCTATTAAGGGTCAATATTTTTAGGAACGAAAAATTTTCCCATAGACATAACGTTAAATTTACTCCTATTAGGGGCCGCACCTACCCCTCATAAAGGTCATTTTTTTCACATTTGCCTTAAATCCTAAACAGGTTTATCGAATTCCTGAACCAGAAGATAAGAGTTCAATAAACAACTGCACTTGCAACAAAAAAGACAGGGGAGATGGAGAGGATTTAATAACACAATGAATGACCACAAACTTTTTCACAAGTGAGACAAACAGGTGTTCCTCAAACTTTGTTTGACCTTTCAACCTGTAGAGGTTGGGTTGGAGGAGAAACTTGACCCTTTGTTGTTGGCACACAGAGGATAACAGGTTATCTAGAAAAACTGATTCCACATTTACTAAAACTGCGAATGCATATTGAAGTACAATTTTTACACTAGAAATTTTATGCTCAGGCTTATGTAAAATTTAAAATTATGGCATATACATCAAGCCAAAGAGTACATTTGGATTTGAATGACAAAAAGTTCCTAATTGTCATTATCAAGGAACATCTGCAAGAAAATTGGTTTCACAGTTTAATTGCAGCAATAATCAAATAAACAATATTGTTAAAAACAAAGAGAACATAATGAAAGAATATGCATATTTTAAAAATCACGGGATAAAAAGAAAGAGAAATGAAAAATTTGGTCACCCCTATTCAAGGGCCACTTCTCATAAGGGCCAATTTTCAATGGGACGGTATATGGCCCTTACAGAGAGGTTTCACTGTATTTAATATTTCGGCATTTTACATATGATGTAATTTTCCCCATTAAATGCGTTTCTCGTGTAATAATTAAATATTCTAAAAATTTCTTACTTTTCATAATTCACGAGATACAATTTTTATGACGTAATTTTCCCTATTTCCTACTTTTAAGAGGTGTTCATTTAATTATTATTTAAGTATTTTCTTCTCTTTTTAATAGTCGCGTGTAAATTTTTTTTTATTTAAGAGAAAGTATAATTATTTGCGTTGTTTTACCAATTGGCAGCAGTATAAAAAATTACCTTTTCTAAATATAAAATAAAATATCTCTTGGAATGATGGAAATTCGAATAAAAATCTGAAAAGAATTTTTTTTAATTACTCAAATTAAAAAAATAAATGCAGTCTGCACACCGCAAGTTTGTAATGTATATCCTCAGAAAAAATTATTAAATTCCTATGTATAGTTTTTGCTCTTATAAAACTTTTTTAATGGAAGGATTTTAATCGAATCTAACATTAAATAGCTCTTAAAATAATTCTTTGATTTAAAAACTGCCTGCTTCAGCGTGTTTATCAAACATTTCTCTGTAATAGTACAAATTGCTATACTTTTATATGCAGTAGTTGTCTTAGTATAAGCAAAGAAAGACCTCCCGTCTCAAAAAATTCATTTACGGCGGCGGCGGCGGCGGCGGCGGCGGGGACAGCATTAGTTACTTTTTTAGGGTTTCGTTCATCTGACGAAACCCTATTCGTCTCACTCCTCTGTCTGTCTGTCCGTCATAGAGCCCGTTCTCAGAAACTATATATGTTGGAGACTTGAAATTTTGCATACTTATAGCTGAACACCAGAGATCAAACGACAAATCTTAAAATTTTGAAAAAGTCGTAATTAACGGACGTTATTAATTAAAAAATCCCAATTAAAAATTGGAACGGGTTTCATAATTCAGCAAAAGCATCTACTTTTTGTAAACTCAGGATTTTCTTGCAGAAATGATTGCAAGCAGGTGTGGTTTTAACGGAAAATATGGACTGGCAACTCTTTTAAGCCGCGATAACTTTTTTCTGTTCATCCTACGGATTCGAAATTAGGACCACAGGACGTGAAAAAAAAAAAAAAAAAAAAAAGCTTTCAGAAATTCGAAAATTTATCTCGATCGTACCATAAAAACTCGAAAAATCTTCAAAAATCGAGTAAAAAAACTTTTATTTTCGTTCTTTGAAAATGTGACAGTAGTCTGCTGTTTAGATTATGTACCATTGACGGAAATTCCAAAACAGGTGGCTTTCAACGTACTAGGAGATTTTATATTGTTTTTATATTGTTAATCTGAGATTTGCTTCTTTCAAACTGCAGGTCACGTGGCATGATACAGAAAACAGATAATTTTTATACTGCGATTTTTAATACCACCTACAAAAATTTTTTAAAATTGCTTTTAGAATTTTGGTTCTTCGCAACCGGATGTAAAATCGTACGCTAATTAATAATATGTCCATTTAAAAGAAATCAGCCCACAATTTTTGAATTTATCAAAAAATCGATTTTTAAACTTTGAGATAGTTTATAAGAGATAATAACAATATTATAAAGTTAGCGTACGTTGAATTTTGGTGAGGGGGAAGGGGGCTTTTTTTTCTATTATTTTTTATCACTTATCAGCTGTTTTTTTCGCTTTAAATGTGGTTTTTTCACTGAGCCCGCGTTTTTTGACTGAGCGCTCTTTTAAATATCGTTTTTTAACCATTTGAAAGATAGAGATGCCTGATTTCATACCACTTTCTTCTACAATTAAAAATTTCAATTTCTTCAAACTCATTTTTCTCCATTAAAAAAGCACAGAGAGAGGCTTTGAGATAGTTTATAACACATAATACAAAATTTATATAGTGAGGGTGCGTGGAATTTTAATGGGGGGAGAGGGGGCGATTTTCTCTTTTTTCTTCAGATCAGCTGATTATTTCTTTTTTTAGTAAGCACTCAAATAAATATTATTTTATAACATTAAATATTTGAAAGATTGGGAAATTCCGGGGGAGCGGAGGGACCCTCTAAGGAAGATTATTGTCGCGGAATTGTTAAAATTAGGAAAACTAATTATCCAATCACTTTTAAATAATTTATAACACATATTAAAAAATTTATAAAGCGAGGGTGCGTGTAATTTGGGTGTTGGGGAGGGAGGTATTTTCTCTTTTTTTCTTTAGATAAGCTGTTTATTGAGTTTTGAATGCGTTTTTTCACTAAGTCGTCATATCAATGTTATTTTTTAACCTTAAAAATTAAAAGAGTGAGCAATTCCCGGGAGAGGGGAGGGTGCTCCAGGGAGGGGCTATTGTCTAAATTTAGAGTAAACCCCTCATGTGACATATCGTTAGATAGGTCTATGAAAACTTATTCATATTATACACATCCGATGCCCCCCCCCCTTTTTACCCCGGGGGCACTTTTCGAAAGTTCAAGTACACCACTCATGTGACATATCGTTAGATAGGTCTATGAAAACTTTTTCATATTATAGACATCCGATGCATCTCCTCTCCGTTGTCTCCTTCCGGGGGACACTTTTCTAAATTTTAAGGACAACCCCTCGCTTGACGTATCGTTAAATAGATCTATGAAAACTTATTCATTTTATACGCATCCGAAGCCTCTCCCTCCCGTTTTAAATGCGTTTTTTTGACGGTGTCCTCTTATAAATATTATTAGTGAAATATAAAAAATTTAAATAGGTTAGTGGATGATTTCGGGGGAAGGGGCATTCCTAAATGTAATGGTGCTGCCATTTATGTAAGGAATTAATCATTTTAAATTAGCAATTTTGATTTGTTAATTTAAGGATAAAGTGTTTTAAAAGAGATATTAAACGAAACCTTCTGTGCGATCTACGATCAAACTTACCCACTTGTTTTAGAATAGAGAGATTTGATATTAAAATATAAAATGTTAATAAATAATTGATCAAAGACTAATTAGAATCTGGGTATTTTAGCTCTACCACATGATAAAGTATCTCACTGCACCTTCATAAAAAAAATAAATAAATAAAATAAAACATACTTTGAGAAAAGGTAACATAACACGTTCTTCCACGAAGCTCTATAATTAATATCATTTGTTATAAATAAAAATTGATAGAGGCAGAAATTGGTCAAATTCAGCTTCTTTTATTTAAATTTATTTAGTTTTTATATTGCTCATCATAGTAATCATTACGAAAAGAGTACATGTTTAATGCTGAACACAAGATACCGTGCTAAATCGTCATAGAATCTTTCATTAGAAAGTTGAATTTTAATTCATGAATAATAGCAATTCAGTCCATATTTCGCTATGGTGAAATGCAAATATTGTTTTAACGGTCTGTAAGATCTGAGAGATCTGTTTCTTTAGTTTTAATATCGTGTCCTGATTAAAACTCGATCTGGTTTGTTAACTATCTAAGACGGATGAAATTCTTCAATCAAACGCATATTTTACTTGCAAGTTTTATTGAATTTTAAACTGATGTTTTCGATACAAAAATGTCTTTCAGCTGCATACTTCTAAAAATATATATTTATGAATTTTTGTAAACATTTTTTTAAAAAGAGGAATTTATTTATAATAAACATTATTATATATTTTAATGACCACTTTTACCTGTGGGCGTTTCATTCCTCTACCTTTAAAATTAAGGAGCACCGTATTCGGCCTATATTTGATCATACTACTGAATATTCTGCAAACTGAAAATATTGTAACGATATATTTTCCACAGACACTTATTTGGGTTTCTGTGAAATATGGTGACATGGCGAGAAATGCTGGAAATTGCAAAAATTCACATCTAAACAGTAAGCTAGACATTCCATTATTCAAAATGCTGCTGATAGCATATACCGTGTCGCTGACCAATATTCAATCATTTCTAATGATTTCGTCATATTCCTTTCAAAGTAAAGTTAATATGATGAAAATCTCTAAAATATCGTCATTACTGTTTGCGAATGAAAATTCAAGTTCAGCTTGCAGTAAGGAAATAAGTGGATTGCGGTACTGTCTACTGTACAAAATAAAGTTGTTTTGACCGCATTATCTCTCCTGAAAGTTTGTTTAAAAAATTTAGGAACAGCTTGTACGTTTACAACTTCTGAAAATGATCACCCACTCGGATGCACCTGAAAACTTAATAGATAAATTAAAAAGAGCAATTTTTTTTTCTGAGTTCCCACCATTTGAATAGAATTTGTTTTTTTTCTTTTAGTTCTTTTCTGACAAAAAAAAAAAAAAAAAAAAAAAAAAAAAAAAAAAAAAGAAACCACTGTATGATTGTAAAATTTTCCTTCTAGGTCCTTAAAAATTTCTTTCCGATTTAAAAATATAAATATACGAAAGTTCTACTCATTTATTTTCATTCACAGAAGAAGCTATGGAGTTTAACACTTTGGTAATTTAAAAAGTTTTAAGATAGTCCTATTTTTAAACAATAACTGAAAGCGTACATTTTTTGTAGTGTAAAGTTTACTTGTAAGGTCTTGTTCATCAAAATGGAAGTATTTGTGTTAAATATGATGCAAAATTTCTTTAAAGTGTGGTGGTTAAAGTATAATACATGTATTAATACACATCCCCCTCCCCCCCCCCAATATAAAACCTATTTTTTTTCCACCCCTCAAAATGTTCTTTTTCTTAGTTTTATCATTTTAAAACAAATTTAGAATTTATATTAAGGATTTTTAGCAACATTTTCTGTAATTTTTTTGCTTATTCAGGCTTAAAATAAACAGATTCAATTCACTATACCTGTATAAAATGGGCACACGTAAACAAATCACAAGAGATTGGAAAAACTTTTACAGTTTAAACAAGTTTTAATTATGGGAGGTATGGCATAACTCGGTCGGAACCACGAAATTTTTCTCAAGAGATGATTCTGTTTTTAGACAGGTTTCATTTTGACCGGTTTTACTGTATTTTATTACACAGAGAGAAGTGTTTTAAGATTAATAGAAAAGAGGAATTTCGTAAGATTCAAAACAGTAATTTTTTTAAAGTTGAACTTCGGAAAATCGGATTAGTGTAGAGTTTCTGTTGAAAACAAGGATATTAAATACGAGTAAATGTGTTGGGACACCCGGACATTAAACGTAAAGCTGAAACTGTCTCGGAACGTCAGGTCATCTTAACACTTTTATCGCTAGGGACGAGATAACTCGTCTTCCAGGAATATTAGCTAGAATTGATTTTCCCAAACGGAGACGACATTTCATTATTTTTTTATGTTTGTAAGGACAAACAAATCATTTGAGTGAGAAATGTTATTGATTATTATTTTTCAAAGTAAAATAAACAATTTTTAAATGAATTTGTGTTTTGTTTAAATTTCAGCGCTGTGAGGCTCAGGCTCTTAGCGCAGCGGGTGGGACAAAGGCGCGCCATTTCCGCGATGAATGTGTTAAAATAAAAATTAAAAGTCAGAATCGATAAAATTCTTGCCTATTAACCTTAATAATGAGTTGTTACTAGTATTAATTCAAATTTTTCATTAAATTAACGAGTTTGGTCTCAATGCGGATTTATTAGACATTTCCCTTCCTTTCCCAACATACACATATGCACGCACACACAACACGCGCACGCACACACGCACGCACACACACACACACACACAAAGAACTTATGAGTTTGGGGGCCAGGGCCCACCCCACAAAATAGTTCTAGTTACGCCTATGAGTGACCCCCTAAATGAGATTTCTGATGAAACATTAAAAGTAGAACAAAATAAGGATAAGTTATTAAAGCAAAGCATTGATGAAGTCCAACAAAATAAAAAAAATAGCATACTACGTCAATCCTAAAAATGAATTGTTATGCTATAATAAATCCTTTCAGAAAATAGAAAATACATTGCATAGAGCAGTAGTACCCACTACATTAATACCTAAAATTATTAGGATTGCTCATATCACACATACTGGTCATCACAAGACTTTGCAAAATGTACGGAAAAGATTTACATGGAAAAACATGATTGCAGATATCATTAATTTTGTCAACAGTTGTGAAACTTGCAAGAAATTAAAGAACCAAAATCCTCCAAAAGCTCCATTTTTACCTGCACCTATTCCCACAGAACCAGCTCAAAAAATTTCTATGGA